>CAOLHI010000258.1:600000-877938 GCA_948474755.1 Ctenosaura bakeri | reverse complement strand
TTTTTTAAAAAGAAATTAAAAGATCATTAGCACAGTGATACTTAAGGCTATGGTAGTTTTAAAGCCTTCACCCTATTTTAGTCTTGCTCTGACCGCGCAGCTTGTGGGGTGGGGGATACCTCTTATCTGCATGAGAAAAGAATTGATTTTATGGACGGTTATCAACAGATATTCAAATGAAAAATCTGGTAGATAAAACTTTGTATTCATCAAATATTGTTCCATCAAACCATGCAGGAAAGACCTGTGTAGTTCTATCTATCATGACTAACTATTTTTTTCTTCCAGTTAATGTACTGTTAGAAACTCTGCTTTAATTTTCTTTCAGAAAGGGATCTCTGGCCATTTCCATACGGGGCAAGGGAATCGCCCCGCGCCGCTACTTACTGGATCTTCTGGCTCCCTGGTCTGGTCCAGGCTGCTCTGGAGCAGTGCGTGGTCATTGATCCGCTCTGCTCCGGCATCCAAAATGGCGGCTTCTGGTTGGTAGTGGGTCTTGACCAACCACTGAAGCTCGCCAGCCTAAAGCCCGCCCTCAGCAGATCACAGGCTCACATTGGTGTGAGCCTGCGAATCTGCACAAGGGAGCAGGCTCGCAGTGGCGCGTTCTGTGCTTTTGAAAGACCGGAAAAATCAGGTCTTTCAAAAGCACGCTGGAGGACCACTTGGGGTTGTTCCGGAGCAGACTGAGGTGCAGATCTACAGTAAGTCGTCTGAACCTAGTCCGCTCCAAGGTGCAGACATCCTCCATGGAGGACGCACTGCATCATTTTGTGCGGAAATGGCCTCAGTTGATGTGACCTTTTCTAACTTGTGACATATGCTAGCCCAACTATCTCTCTTTTTTCATGCAGCAATGGATTAGAAGAAGCTGGAAAGATAAAGGTTGTGACAGATGCTACAGAGATGGGTCAAAAATTGAACATACAATCAAGAGTTGGATTTATTTCTAACATATTTATATGATGAAGCATTGCAATTATGACTCCAGTTTTATACATGTTACTTTGCTGAAGAACACACAGGCTGGGGGACCTGTTTTTACAATGGTTTTGTCCACTTCCTTAATTTCTTTGGAGGTTCAGTCTCCTTCTGTCACAACTGAACATCCTTCATTATTTAGTGCTTTCATATGTGTTTATTTGTGCATTTCCTGTTGGTTTTGCAAAATGGTCATTCCAGGAGCAATTGGGATCACTCATATGTAAAGATTGCTATTGTTGTTATTGTGAGCTTTCAAGTCATTTCAGACATATGGTTATGCTAAAGCAAACCTATCATGGGCTTCTCTGGGGCTGAGAATGTGTAACATGCTCAAGGTCACCCATTGAGTTTCCATGGATGAGTGGGAAATCGAACCCTGATCTCCTGGGTTCAATGATCAAGCCACTAAAACACACTGGCTGTCCCATATGCAAAGGTACGGCTGAAATATTAACAGTGTTTCTGCTTTTCAGTGCCTCTGCATAACTTCCATTATTCTTTCAAGAAGACTTGAAAAAATATATATAAAAAAACATGCACATAATAAATTGTCACATGATCTGTGGCTGAACCAAAGTTCAATAAGACTAGGCCAGACCATAATTTGTGTACAGTTGCTACTTTTGGCAGTATAATGGTGTCAGGACCTCTGGGCCACAGTCATTGCAGGATCAGCTGAATCTGCAAGACTTTGAAAAACAGACTGCAGCAAAAATAAGTTCAGAATCAAGAAGAAGAATGAAACAGGTTCATAGTCATTGTGAAATTCTAAGTCACAGCAATAAGTGTCAATTGAGCTGAAGATGCAGTGAAATTGAGGAGAGTACACTGGGCAGAAATCTGGAAGCTAAAGAGAAAGGTGTAATAAACATTAGTAATGTAAAGGGCCCTGGAGAACACAAAAGCTTCTATACTTTTACAGAATTTTAATTTGTCTTAATAAAGTAAAGTATTGCCTGTGAATATTGGTCTTTTGTTTTCATGGATCAACAAGGCCATCTTTATGTTTAATTCTAAGGCCCTTTTCGCACGCAGTTTCTTTTGTGAGAGGGCCCCTTGGGAGCGGTGGTCTGTATGATGCACTCCCATTTATGCAACGCTCAAGAGCCGGACGCAGAGCGAACATGCACCTTTTTATTTTTGGCTTTAAGCTGAAAATGGTGCACAGTCGTGCAATGTTCCGGGCCCCGTGTGCTGTGTGGTGCGTCGGGAGCTGGGCCGGTCGTGCTTCCTGCTTCAGCACTAGCCTACAATTCCCAGGTTGCACTGCAGTAGGAAGGGGCGGGGTGCTTGTGTGACGCTTGCGCAACCAGGAAGCTCTGCAGAACTCAAGCAGCAGGGAAGCGGCAGCGTTCCTGCTGAGGCTTTTCGTGTGAGACGCCCCCCCCCAGCCACGCAAATGGGTAACATGCAAAAAGGGCCTAAGTGTGTGTATTCTGCATCCTTCCAGAGTCCTGAAGTCTTGAGGATCTTGCTTTGAACTTATAATGGCAGCATCTGAAATCCCAGGAGAAAGTTCCAAATAAAGAAAGAAAGAAAGAGGAAGGAAGGAAGAGAGAATTTTGCATATAGACGTTTCTGTGGATCTCCTTACTAAATGTTACCAAGTATCCTTAAGAGAGTTTATTAATGATCTTTCCAAAGTAAATGTGAATATGTACAAAGGTTTTACGCTTGTATTATAGAACAGTGGGTAGAAGTGTATGATTTGTAATTTATCACCTCAGCCATTAATTCATAGCTAGCCTTTAAAGGATATCACTGGTCAGGAATAAAAATTGCACTGACTTGCTTCTGGGGCTTTATTAGAGGCTTGATATGGCAAAGTGAGCAGGCATTAAATATCATCACATGAAAACTAGTGAAGATTGCACTGTTGTCAAAAGGACTGTGGCTTGTCGGGATGTCCTCCATATTATAGTAATGGGATATGTAGTAGGTTTTAAGATAGCTGCTTGCTTGTAACAAAGGTATGGGAACCAAAGACTGTTAGATAAACAAAAGCTAGGAATGTACTGATAAGCGCTGCCAGACTCTCACCGATTCAAGGTCTCTTGCTAGATGGAGGGAAACATCTTGGGATTTTATGCTTTTGAATTTGCTAATTGCCTTTAGTCCTCTCACTGAAGTCCTGTATGATGTATCTCACCCCAAATAAACAGTGTTTCTGCATTGTACTATTTGTGTGTGTGAATTCAGTTCCTGACAGTAGCTAAATGACCAGTTCAAAACTAGCAACCTTGATATCCTAAGCAAGAGACTATTTCTCAACTACACTGTTGTAGTGATATTATTCCACTTTCAACATCCTGTGGAATTCTGGGGTTTGTAGTTTACTGAGGCCAAAGAGCTCTCTGGCTGAGAATCCTAAATGCCCCTCCCTCAACCTCAAATCCCAGGATTCCATAAGATGTTGAAAGTAGAATAATAACACTATAACAGTGTAGTGAGGAAATGACCTCAGACTCTTCTTCTTCCTCATGCCAGACTGTATGATAATGTACAATAAGACCAACTTAATTTAAAGGTAGAATTGACTGTGATAATGTGTGTAAACATGATAGTGATACATTGACTGTGTTTAAACATAATGCAAAACCAATTTGTGCTGCTAACCATAGTTAAAAATCACACCAGATTCTGAACTTCAATTGTATATCAGAAAACTATGGCTTGGAGCTGCGCATCTCTTTTTGTTTTCCATTTGCTCTTCACTCTGTTTTTAAAATTCATGGGGTTACTCTTATTTGTATAGTGCAGCAGCCACTGGGGGTGAGGAGAAGCAAAAACTCTGTTGACTGGTCTGTCAATCAGATATAATAGCAGATTAAATTTAGAATTAAATTTAGAATAAAATATAGTTTGTAAATCAGCTTCAAATGGTACTTCTACATCTTGATTGCTGGCTCCAAAGAAACCACAAATCAGAATCTGATATGAAAACAAACCATGATATAGCAAAACAAAGCAAGATTCAGATTTTTTAAAAAACTGCATGGTTTTGTGTTACATCTCAACCCAGGTATTATTAAAGCGAAGCCATGTAGTTTCCTGCTTGATCATGGCTAGATGGGGAGCTGCCATACCAAAGCAACTTCACTAGATAGGTCAAATAATATTTGTTGATATATGTGTGTTTTAAAAGAAGCTAAAAATCATTATGAAGAGTACCAATTAGATCTTTTGAGCCAGAGACTAGGGCATTTCCACACTACACTGTTATAGTGTTGTTATTCCACTTTCAACATCCTATGGAATCCTGGGATTTGCAGTTGAGGGAAGGGCATTTGGAATACTCTGGCAGGGAATTCTTTGGCCTCAGTAAACTACGAACCCCAGAATTCCACAGGATGTTGAAAGTGGAATAATAGTATTATAACAGTGTAATGCGGAAATGCCCTATATCTGTGATATTTACAATGACCTCAAGAAGTATTTCCTTATATTTTTATTTGGGAGACTGAGAAATGAGGCTGAAAGAACAGACCCAGTTGGACTCACTTTGCCCTAAAATCAACATGATGGAAGCTAACTCTACTAAGTTTTCACCTTCATCTCAGTAGGATCTAAATTAGTTTTGAAGGCTGGAGATGTGCTCACTGTGAAATCTACATATAAAAACCAGTTATTTCTGAAAGGCCAATCCATGCATTTACAGCTTAGGGAAAGGCCAAACTCAATAGAACAGCACATGCTATGCATGCAAAAGTTTCCATTTCAGTCTCTCATATCTCAGACTAGGACCAGAAGAATATTTTATTTGAACTTTGGTATATCCATTGCCAACCAATGTGCAGAATGTTAAGCTAGATAGGAGTTAACGTTCTTAAATGAGCAGGGACATGAATCTGTCTACCAGTATTCAGAGGAACATGTTGGTTTTCCAATGTATAACTGTGCAGGATTTTACTTGTGTAGATTCTATTATATCTTGCAAATCAGAAAATGAAACATTGGTACACATAGTTATTGAGAAGTGTAATGATATTCCCTGATTTATCACTTTTATTGGTCTATGGTTACTTATTAGTAAATTTCAGAGAAATGCCCTATTTCTAATCATTCTCAGAAGAGTGGGCATGATTTCTTAGAATTAAGAAGCCATGCTAGTCAAGGGGAATTTTATTTGTGCAAGACTATGATATCATTTTCAAAAACAGAACTACACAAGGGAGATAAAGGGAAAATTTTTACAAGATCCTTGAAGATTAGCAGGGCTACTTTATAGAAAATGTTGTTTGCAAAGCATTGCATAATATCTCTGCACAGGCTAGTCTGTTGTGTTACTGATTGCAGAATTTGCACACAGCTGCATGTGTGGAATGAGATGTTGGCTGGGAAATATCCCAAAGCTCCATTTCTCTAACAATTATCTTTTTCTTTTTCCTTTTTTTACTTTGTTCCTGAAACCATTCTTCCCTTTAGGGCTGGAGGGCAGTTAGGACTGTGATAACATGATTCTGTCAATGTCAACTGCTGATGATTCACCTAAGAGCATGATTACAACTGTCTGCTAGTAGTCTCCTTTGCATCACAATGGCCTTTGGTCATTGACAGATGCCACATGCCACGCATCATTGTTTTGGAGCAATGTTCTTTATGCTAATTGATGGATTAATTAGCCATAAAATGATGTTGCTCCAGCACGACAATCTGCCTTGTTAAATGCTTAAAATATGGTCAGAGACTAGCAAGGGTCCTTGTTAACATTTTATAGTCATGACTTTCCTTTTGTCTTTTAACATCAAGGCTGATCTCATAGACTGCCTTTTATTAAGGCTCATATGCACAGATCAAAGCTTGGAAAAACAGCCATGCTGGCTGGTGGATTGTGGGAGATTCAGTCCAAACTCCTAATTTTTTCCAAGCTGTAACACATATGTTCTTCCCCAACTAACTTTACTTTCAATGTTTACAATCGTATTCCATATAAATAAATGCATTCACAATCATTATAAATATACAATATTATTAGTTTTCACTTTCAGCATTCAACTTTTCAATGTAAAGATAGATAGATAGATAGATAGATAGATAGATAGATAGATAGATAGATAGATAGATAGATAGATGGATGGATGGATTCTGAATGATAAAATGAAGGGCATATTTTTATTTCCCTCACTGAGAAGTTTTTTGTCTCTTTCAGTGAGAAGAAAACAAGTTCTATGTTTTCATTGGTCCTTTCTGTAACAGTGTGATTGCTTCATTGGTAGACAAATTATCAATAACCTTAGGAATTTTCCATTTGTTGCTAGTATATTAGAGGGGAAAGTTTGTCCAATTAGAACTGAGCAACAATGTTGAACAGTGTAAATTGTATCCAACAAGTATTTTAAAAATATTGTTTTTCTTAAAATCCAATATAAATACTTCTCCTGACAAAAATGGAAGGAAATGTAGGAAAAAGAATTAACACAATTTCATTTGGAAGATTAGTGGTTGGAAGCTATGAAAGAGAGCAGACTGGAAAGGAGTGAAATTGATGAGTCAGAGCTTGCTGTCTTGTTTCAGCCCTAACTACTGCAGCATATTACAAGCCACAAGAAAAATGTGATGGGTCAAATGAACATCACATAGTTTTTAGCAGAGCTGACTGAGTGGTACTTTATTATCAGTAGTTAAAGATGTTTTTGATACTAACAAATTACAAAATTTTGAAAGAATAAATAGGTGATAGGTAAAAATGGGTTCTTAGTGGTGGTATTATGCTTGATAATATGAAAAATGTTCAGTCCTTTAATAATTTAACACAAAACTTCTAAATATTTGCACACTTTTGAAATTAGGACAAGTAATGGAAATGGTGACAAACAGTACAGGCCAAATAATACAGCTTTGTTTCTAGTTCCTTCAAGAAACTGATCCTCTGGTGGTATGGGTTAGCAGCTCAAGGAGACTAAGGAAGTGACGGTTGAGCTGATAGATAAGATATCTTTAAATGAAGAACCTTGGCTGATTCCCTTGACCTGAAATCTACACAGAGGGATAGCAAAGGAAGCAGGAAATGGATAGAAACTAAGGTCTAAGGGGTAGTGAAAGGAAGAGGGAGCTGAGGAATGAACTCTGTCATTATTCTATAATTAGTGGAGAAGGATATGAGAGACCAAAGCACTGAGTTTACTTCACTCTTTTCCTTCATATTTGGTTTTAATTCCAGGCATTTGTTTCACCATGGATAGCTTGTGTACAGAGTAGAGAGTGATGTGTCTCTCCACTTGGTCCATGAGCTATCATTGAGTACTACACTACGTTGTTTTGGTCTTTTGATGAAGTAATCTAAGCATTTTGCTAGCTGCTCCAACTATCCAGCTAATTTGTATGTTCCAATGATGCATTAAACCACCATTCAAAAATGCCTTTTGTCTGATGGATATGTATAGTCTGATGTATAGTATAGTTATAATCTCACATATGGTTTCTCCATTGCCCAATGGAGGAAGAAGGTTATAATATTATAGTTGTTACAACCTTTCTTTGTGGGGCAATGGGGAAACCATGTTGTTGCCCTGATTCAGGGTGTTCCCCTGGCTGCCAGACATTACTGGAGACATGAGAAGAAACCACAGCTAAGAGATTTTCAGTGGTCAGTGAACCACTCTCTGGTAACCTCCTGTTTCAAGACTACTTCAATATTGTTGCACATGGGGATGTCTTTATATATGATCTAGATACTTCAGTTAGTATGGCAACTATTCATGAGGCAAATTGGATTTCACGTAAGATTTTATACCAGTTTGTAGTCTTGTTCATGGCTGTATTAAACATCTTGGTTTTGATATACAAAGTCCTTCACAGATTGGAACCTCAGTATCTTGAGAATTACAGTCTTCTATGGCCACTTCTGCACTACACTGTTACAGTGCTGTTATTCTACTTCCAACATCCTGTGGAATTCTAGGATTTGTAGTTTACTGAGGCCAAAGAGCTCTCTGACTGAGAATTTTAAGTGCCCCTCCATACACTCCAAATCCCAGGATTCCATAGAAGGTTTAAAGTGGGATAATATCACTATAAAAGTGTAGTGCAGAAATGATCTATATTTCTACACAAATTCTAAGATGGCCAGGAAACGCTCTGCCCCTAGTGCCTTTGAGTGCTGAATGGGGATGGCTGGCTACTTCTAGCAGAGACTTTCTGACAGCAGCTTACCAGTTGTAGACAGGGAAAAGTTACTTTTTGAATCGTAGTTGCCTAAATCACCCCAGTGAGGATTCTGGGAATAATTTTGCAAGGCTGTTTATAGAATGTCCTCCTCAGAGAGCTCTACATAGACCTGCTTTGATTTCTTTTTAGCTCCAGGCAAAGACCTTTAAAAAAAAATTCTGACAGGCCTTTAAAAGTGGATATACTAGTATTGCCATGTCTTTGTGTTTGATGTACTGTTTTAAGTGATCCTCCACTCAGTGAGAATTGTAAATATTTTCTTCTTTTGCTGTTACCTGCCGTGATTTCAGTCTTTGCCCTGTTTTTATTTCATGGTTTTGTAGTTGTACTGCTTACTGATTTTTCTGTACAAAGTTTATATATGTGTCTTCATTGGGCAGGTAACCTTGAGAACTATTTATTATAAAGTGATTTGTAAATGTAGTAAATAAAAAGAAACATCTCCCTTGCTGTTGAAAGTGAGAAAGGCCCCCAAATTAACATTAAATTAATGATTTATAAAATATAAAATATAAAAGTTAACATGTTTGGAAAATAAGTTTGAAAAGTGATTGTTATTTGGCTTTCAGATGCATGCATGTTCTACTATTGGAGCTCTTGCCACAAGAAGGGAGAATCTCAGTCTGAGGTTGGAATTCAGTTTCAGAGAGGTTCTTGGAGCCTGGACCCCAATGTTAGGTGGAGTTAAAGCTAAAAAGATGGTACCAAAAATACAGATTTTTACAACCAACATATAAGCCTTAGGAGAAACCTATAAACCTTAGGAAAAACCTATATAAATCCACAAAATCATATAATGATAGAGTTGGAAGAGACTACAAGGACTGTCAAGTCCAACCCCCTGCCATGCAGGAATACACCTTCAAAGCATTCCCAACAGATGGAAAAGCTAGAAAAAACACAAAATGAGGGTACCATGGGAAAGGGGATATGATTGTCTAGGGGGGAAGAGAGACCTGATATGGGATCCCAGGAGGCTGGACTGGGACCTATTGTCTGAAGTTGTGTATCTCTGGATTGAAATCTATTGTCTAAGGTTACACATCAATGGATTGGAATCTTAGGCCTGACACTGTGGCCCTTTCTGCACGGGGTAAGTAGAACGGCACAGTGCGACCTCTGACGGAGGCTGTCCGCAACTTGGGAGCAGACTAGGTCAGACTTCTTGTCGCAGTTCCGCACCTCAGTCCGCTCTGGAGTGACCCGAAGTGGTTGCGCAGCGTGCTTTTTGAAAACCTGTTTTTACAGATTTTTCAAAAGCATGGAGCGTGCCACTTCGTGCCACTCTGTTACCGCACTGCAGTGCAGATTTGCAGGCTTGCACCAGTGCAAGCCTGCAGCTCTGCCGGGGGCAGGCTTTAGGCTGGCGAGCTTCAGCAATTGGTGGGGAGCCTCCACCAACCAGAAGCCGCCATTTTGAATGCTGGAGCAGTGCGGAGCAATGAGCTCACACTGCTCCTCATCAGGATGGACCCAAACGGACCCACCAAAAAGCTGGTGAGTAGCGGCAGGGAGCGTTTCCCTCACCACGTGTGGAAAGGGCCTGTGCCAGGCCTTCCCAGACTAGTGTTCCACCACCTCTCATCAATTGTCCTCTTGTTTTTAATTTTGTTTTTAATTTGTTTTTAATAGTTAATATGTTTTAGGGGGTTAGAAGGGTTGGTGGGTAGGGAGGATGGGTTAAATTTTAGTGTTTTTAATGTATTTATATACTGTTGTAATGCTGCCTCGATCCATTGGGAGAGGTGGGATATAAATAAATTTTATTTATTTATTTATTTATTTATTTATTTATTTATTTATTTATTTATTTATTTATTTTGGGGAAGCAGATTGCTTGCAAACTATTCTCTCTTCCTCCTTCTCTCTCTGTGTGGTCTTTATGGACTTTTCTGTTGCTTTCTTGAAAAAGAAAAGAGCAATGGTAGCTATATGCAGTCATTATCATTTTCAGTGTGACTGCCACATTCAGCATTTGAGAAGAAAAGCTGAAGAGCCTGTAGTAGCAGTGGTAAAGGATGGTAGTTGCCAGAGAAGCCAAACATATAACAAACATAGTAGGAAGAGAAGGATGGGTAGGAAGCTCCAAGTTATATATCATGGAGGGAGAATGTGATGAAGGAGAAAGAGCACAGTACAGAGCATGGCATAAATTGCAGTTTCAACATCCAATAAGAGAAAGGAGACAGATGGCACCAAAGTGATTGTGATGGAATCTTGGAATTTCAACAGCCAGCATGGGGTAAGTGCTTTAATGAACATTTCTTTCCTTTCAAAGATACATTATTTCTAAGGAAAACAAGAGACCGATTGAACTTTGCTGTAGCCACAGGAAACACTATTACATCAAATTCTTTCTCATTCTAGTTTTAGATTACCACTATTTCTACACCTCCATTCTGAGCTTGAAATTAAAACTCGCTAGCTCCCGTCAATCTTGTTTGAATCAATTCCTGCTGCTTGTCTGTATATGGGACTTGTGCCCTGGGGTTATGAAATGACATATAAAAGATTGCAGTTTTTTAAATCTTGTGAGCTTTCTACAGTCTAGACATTAACTTGCCATTCTCTTGCTCTGGCCTGAATCTTGATCCTAAATATTTTACATGAGATTAGTTTATGGAGAGTTTGGCTGATTTTTTGTATGTAGCCTGCTACATTTATGCTTGTTTAAAACTGACATAAGCACAGAGAGATCTGCATCGCATGAGGTCCTTGGCTGATGAGGTTGCTGTGCAAAAATCTCCCTTTGTAGCTGCCTGTGTGTTTAAATGGCTATTCCTGCCACTGGCAAAGAACAAAATAAAGCTAAAGCAAGCTGAAAATAAAATTAAAGCAAAACTGGAATCGACTTCCAGCTTTGCTTTAGTTTGATTTTTGGGAGATTTTTTTTTAGCCTTTTGTCATTTGAGGGAGATGGCGGTGGGTTGTTTGGAGAAATAAAAGTTGAGCACCTCATTTTGCTGGCAGGAAGCTGGCAGGAAGATAATCAACTCATTTGAAATATGGTGCTAGGTAAGAATTCTACAGGCACTATGGACTGCTAAAAGACAAATGTGTGGTTCTCAGAGCAAATCAGACTAGAAACAAATTCAGTCTGTAGTACCTTGGACCTAACTTGACAAGGTGTGAACCCCTGCAAAAGACAAAATGCTTGGTAAAGTGGAAGGCAGTAGGAAAAGAGGAAGACTGTACCACAAGAGGATTCATTCAATCAAAGCAGCCACGGGCCATTTCCATACTATACTGTCGTAGTGCTATTATTCCACTTTCAACATTTTATGAAATCCTGGGGTTTGCAGTTTAGGGAGGGGCCGTTGAAGCCCCTCCCTGAACTGCAAACCCCAGGATCCATAGGATGTTGAAAGTGGAACAATAGCACTATAACAGTCTAGTGCAGAAATGGGCATGGACTTGAATTTGCTTGACCTAAGCAGGACAGTTGATGATCCTGGAGGTTTATCATATTTTAATACTATGAATAGTTTAATTCTATGTTAATGTTTACTTTTTCTATTTTTTTTAAAGCTGTGTTTTTAAACATTGTAAGCTGCTTTGAGTCCTCATTTTGTGAGAAAGGCAGGATGCTACCACAACTATTATTTATAGGGTCACCATAAGTCAAACTTGACTTGACAGCAAATAACAACATATTCTTTCAATGCTCTGGTTTCTACAACCAGATACTCTTACAACAAAACTACATTTTGAGCAATTATTTCACTCTAATTTTTTTGCAGGGGGAGGAGGAGAGAGATCCAGGAACTCACAGAAGGGAAGGCTTAGAAGTACAAAAGGGACAAAAGATCTTAATGCAGTCAGTGGGCTGCAGTTTCCCCTCCTCTGCCTTGTAGAGCAGGAGACTGCAGTACAATTATGTTGCTCAATGAGGATCTTTCTGACAACAAGAATGTATTTTTCTATATCTCTCTGCTCTGCAGTGTAACACACACTCATATCTAAACATGCAATTACTAAATATTACAGAATAGATTAGCAGTTCTTGTGGTCCATTCCCCTCTAGGGGTCCGTGATGTCCTCACAGGGGGTCCATGAAGGCCTGAAGAAATATTATGAGCTTTCATAGTTAAAATAGAAAGAATGAAAGATAGATAGTCATACATTGATCTCAAAGAGCTCAGAGGACTATGAAAGCATTGGTACCTTTCATAATGACATACTTGTGTGAAGAATCATTCTCTGTTCTCATTTATCTTAAAAATAAGTACTGCATAGAAACTATTTGAAAATGTAGAGCCATAACTCAGAATACAAGTTTCAGCAATTAAGCTTGATACAATAAGACTTGTAAGTGAAATGCAGCACCAGCCTTGTCATTCCAATAAAAATATTGTAATAGTAATGTGTGCATTTACTTATTTCTCCCTTCTCCCCAAATTTCAAGACCCTTGATGAGCAACTTCAAATAAATATTTGATGCACTTTAGGGTTTTAAATCTTGAGCTAAGTCTTGGTGGTCAGTGGCCACCAAAAAAAATTAAAAAAAATAAAAAATTAAAGGGGGTCCATGGTAAAGAAAAGGTTAAGATCCTCTGGAATAGATCATTACCAAGGATTGCAAAACAGGCGGACCATATTTGACATATCACAGCATAATACAATTGAGCTAAATCACAACATTGTTTCTTTCACTCTCATTCATGCCCGTCCATCCAGCCCCAATGTTGTAGATTTAATCCCAGGCCTTTTCTGCACCAGGCGAAGGAGTTGCCCTGCACCGCTACTCACCAGACCTTTCAGCTCCCCGGTTTGGTCCACGGCGCTCTGGAGCAGTGCATGCTCGTCAGTACGCACTGCTCCGGTGTCCCAAATGGCAGCTTCTGGTTGGTTGAGGGTCTCAACCAACCGCTGAAGCTCGCCAGCCTAAAGCCCACCCCCGGGCAGATCGCAGGCTTGCATTGGTGTGAGCCTGCAAATCTGCATAAGGGGGCATGTTCGCAGTGGTGCGCTGCATGCTTTTGAAAGACCGAAATAAACAGGTCTTTCAAAAGTATGCTGGAGGACCACTTGGGATCATTCTGGACCGGACTGAGGTACGGATCGACCTTAAATAGGTCCTACCCAGTCTGGTCTGAGGTGTAGACGTCCTCCTTGGAGGACGGACTGCACCGTTTCAAAAACCCCATGTGGAAAAGGCCATAGAATAGAAATTCAAATAATGCAGCTATGGCTCTTGCAATTGCAGCTAAGGCCCTTGGGATGGCATTCTATTTGCTACATAATTTAAATTTAAATTAGCAGTTGGATAAGGCTTTCATTAATGCAGGAAGAAATCTAGT
Source organism: Ctenosaura bakeri (assembly GCA_948474755.1). Classification (NCBI taxonomy): domain Eukaryota; kingdom Metazoa; phylum Chordata; class Lepidosauria; order Squamata; family Iguanidae; genus Ctenosaura; species Ctenosaura bakeri. Next base: position 864,487 of record CAOLHI010000258.1, on the reverse strand, counting down.
AGTGTATCCATGATTCAGTAATTAGATAAAGCTGATTGAATATGGGTAGAAGTGTGGACACATTCTCCCTTTAAATCAGACATGGGAAGCTTTCTCCTATGAAGGGTCATTACACCACTGGAAAAGTCAATTTGGGTCTTGTGGCTAATGGTGAAGAGGGGTAGAGAAGCAGAGTCTACAGCGGCTGGTGTTTACAGCACTACAAAACTGGACAATTCTTTCTTGCATTTGCTCACATATATGGGCACATGCACACACTCTGCATAAGAGCCTGTTCAGGGAGCAAGAGCGGACCAACAATGTTCAGAGAATGGGCAAGTTCAGGGAACCACTTCAAATGAGGCCAAAGCCTGCAATCCCTAGCTCTGCACCACTTTACATTGTATTCTATGCTTCCTTGTTTTAATTTCACTGGAAAAGTGTTTGTCATCTTATCATAAGGACAGAGACTCCAAAGAATTTGGAAAAATGAATTCTACCTTTCGGTGACTTTGAATGGGCATTAAATTCATAATCTCCAGTGTTTCACAGGGACACATATGGCTAAGCCGCCTGTGGTTTCACTAGGACATATGAGGCCAAGCAACGTCAGAGTGTGATCAAGGTGACAAGAGTTATAAATGAGGATGAAACACGCAAGCTAGGTGTCCTATGCTCCAGTCAACAAGTCTCCCAGGAAACAGGTGGTTGGAATGCCAGAGCTGTTGGGTAGTTAAGCCAGTCCAAATCTGTCACAGGATGAAGGGAGTAGCCAGAGGGTGATTGTTAGCTGGTCCAAAAGTCACATAGCAACTCAGTATTCTAAATAAGCCAGCAAGGAGTAAAACAGAGTTGTAAATAATAGCCAGACTAAGGTCCAAGAACATAGACTGCCAAAGAGTACTGCCAGTCACCAAGATAGACAATTTTGAGCAACAAAGCTGCCAGTGAATTGCTAGGATATTTGTAGCGAGGTGTTTCAAGGCACCAGGTGCTTAATTAGTTTCCTACTGAATTGCTTTTGGGACCAATGTAACTTCTCTTTATCTCTCCTATGCTTGGTAAATAGCTTCAGCCCCCTGCTGAGGAGTAGTGCCACCTTCTGCCTCAGCCCCCAGGACCTCCACCTCAGAGGGAACATCAACATCAGGAGTTGCAAATTCTTGGCATTCCTGACACTTTGACCCTGTGTCTTAATCTTCCAGCTCCAGAGGATGATTTGTGATACTAGGAGAGGCTGCAGCAGTTTGCTTTTACTTGGGCCTATTGGGAAGTGCATGATTTTGCTCCTCCTCTCTTCTCCTCCCTCCTCTAATAGCTGAGTGCAAACTACTTCCTGAACTCAGTTTAAAGCAATTGAAGTAAATTGAGTGGGGGGAGGAGGAGAGAAAGGGCATTTCCATACTCTACTGTTACAGTGCTATTATTCCACTTTCAACATCCTATGGAATCCTGGGGTTTGCAGTTTAGGGAGGGGCATTTAGAATTCTCAGCCAGAGAGCTCTTTGCCCTCAGCAAACCCCAGAATGCCACAGGATGTTGAAAGTGGAATAATAGCACTATAACTGTGCATTGCAGAAATGCCCAGAGACTGGAACATTTTAAAAACAGTTGAAACAATGGGAGGACAGAAGCTTAATAGAGACTGCCCCTGCCAAACTGGGAAAAGTGGATGGTAAATGCAAAATGCCTCAGATCAGAGCATAAAGGGCAAGGAGAAGCAGACGTAGAGATATAGGTATGAACTTTGAAGGCACCTTGTAATAGGCCATGGTTGGATCCAGCCACTTTCTTTCCTCCCACTCAAGCTCCTTCTTCTCTGGTGAGAACGTCTGCATAGGGATGCTGTTCATTGCATTTCCCACTGTTTCCATGAGAAGAGAGCCTCAGCTGTCATTTGTTGTCCCTTGGCAGAAACAGTTCCTTGACAGATGGAAGTAGGCATTGCCAGGCAGGCTGTTGATGGTGTATCTCTCCTTTCCAAGCAGTGGAAAGAGCAAAGAAGACATCAAAGAGCTGCTTTGGCCAGGAAACTCCTGTTTCAGGAGCTGCTCTTGCCCTTTCTCAAAGAAAGACTGGAATGGGTTGGAGATTAAATCATATTGTCCTGAAGCATTTCAGCAGATTACAGAGCATCTCTTTGTGAATAATATCTTTCAGCATGGGGTGGAGAAAAAGCCGGGGCAAGTTTTCCTCCCTTCAGTGTGCGATTCTTCATGGTATACTGGAAAGGAGTAAGAGTGGAGTTGGAGTTACAGTTGGAATCTATGTCAAAATTCTCATCAGCATTTTTTAACTTTCCCACTGCAACACTTCTGGTGAGAATTAATGTGTAACATCATTGAAATTATCTTTTCTTGCTTCCTGATTTTGCAAATTACTTAGCTTAGGGTCTGCTGGAAGATAGATAGAAGTTAGGACAGTCATAATACACATGTACAGAGCTATGATTCTGTCTTAACTGCCATGGCTGCATTCTGTGGAATTCTGGGATTTGTCATTTGATGAAGCACTGGAGCAGTCTGGCTGAGAATTCTAAGTGCCCTTCCCTGATTGGCAAATCCTAGGATTTCATAAGAAGCAGCCATAGCAGGTTGACTAGAATCACAGGCCATTTCCATACTATACTGCTATTATTCCACTTTCAACATCCTGTGGAATTCTGGGATTTGAAATTTCATGAGGCCAAAGACCTCTCTGGCTGAGAATTCTAAATGTTCCTCTGCAATCTGCAAACCCCAGGATTCCATAGGTTTGCCCTGGGCAGCAATGTTTTTGGGGTGTTCTGGCCTGTAGCCACACCCCCACGCACAGTGGCCATGCCCGCTCCCATCATAGCCCTACCCCCTCCCACCCCCCCACTCCAAGCTCTGCCACTGCAGCTGGTTGTGCATTTTTGATAAAAACTCTAGGAGAGGCTTCTTCTTATTAGTCTGTAATATTACTGCTCTCAAGCTCTCTGTGCAGATGCATATGTAAGATAGAGTCTTTTCCCCTTCATTTTATTATAATCCTAAATTTATTATTTAACCATTTGGATGAAATAATGACCTGTTTTTGACTAGGAGGGACTACAGTTTTAGGGAGTATGTACATGTTATCTTAAGGAGCCGTTAATTTTTTTCCCATCAAGTTTCATGGCTAGCAATCAATGATAATTTGTTTGGGGCTTGCGCAGACCTTTAATAATTTCAGCTTTCTCCCCATACCATTGGTTGATCCAGAAATTTAATCACTAAATAATTGTTGGCCACCCTGAATTAACACAACTATCCAGGAAAAAAATTACAGACACAGCCATGTTTGGTGGTGAAGTTGGTGGAACCTCCTAAAGGTATCTGTTCATAATTTACTGAGATGTGTGAAGAAACAAAAAAAGTTATAATTATTTCAGTTTCACAACAGGAGGACAATAATCCATATTTCCAAATTCTGATTCAGGCCTAGATTCTAGATGCTGGATTGGGTCAGTCCCAGACTGATCTGGATCAGAACAATCTAAAATACCATATTAAACCTTGAGTCAGATCAAAGTATAGGGTATGCACAGCCCTAATTATGAGATAAAGCAAGTTAAAGCTTAAAAGATGAAAAATGCACAGCATCCTCTCATTTAAAAGACTCTTCTGCAGCAACCAAGGTCAGTTGCCAAAGGCAACCACCAATTTTATTTGTAAATGTCTGTGTTCTTTGCTCCTTAAGTAAAGACAAACTTGAACAAATTAATAACTAACAGGATAGTTCCCAAGGTGCTGGGGTTCAAATTAAATTTATTTCATTGCTTTGGTTTCTGTTCTCAAAGAACTGGTGAGCCATGAATAGAACTGAAAAGGAAAAAATTATTGGCAGGATTATTGTTTCCATGGCAGAGAAACACTTTGTGCAATGGTGCTCTTCCTGAAACATTTTTCCCCCTTGCCAAAATCTTCATACAAACACTGTGAAAGAGCAGGGTTTGAACCATTCTAAGATGTGCTTGGGAAAGTAATTTTTGGACTATAGCTCCTATGATCTTCAGTCAGCACAATTACTGGTCTTATTGGCTGGGGGATTCTGGAAACTGTAGTCCAGAAATGTAACGTCTTTGATGCATACTGCTTCCCAAATCATTATGTCCATCTCTTATATAGGAGGCCAGAAAACTTAACAAATTAGTCAGTGAGGACCAATTACAGTTTATTCAGATTCCATACCAAACTCAGGCAGTTGGGTTAGGTGACCTTAAAATCCCATTTGCACAAATTTTCTGAAGTTTGCTCAGAACTGGTGTCTGTTTTTTTTGAAGAAGCTTTGTGTAATACTAATACTGATGATGGTGATGATGATGGTACATGATAAGAGCCACTGTGATACAGGCATTTGAGTGCTGGATTAAGACTCTGGGAGACTAGGGTTTGAATCCCTGCTCAACTGTGGAAACTGACTGGATCACCTTGAACAAGTCACACTCTCTCACCTCAGAGGAAGGCAATGACAACCACCCTTTGAATAAACCTTGCCAAGAAAATCCCATGATAGCTTTGCCTTAGGAACATCATAAGTTGGAAATGACTTGAAGGGAAACAACAACAGCAAAAATTACATGATACTAATAGTAACCATGGCAGGTGCACTTCAGCCCAGTCTGGAATTCTGAGTGTGTGTGTGTCTGTGTGTGTGTGTTTAAATGGCTCAGCATAATTTATGCAGCAAACAAGATCACACTGCCACTCTCCAGTGGCTTGAAAAACACCCTTCTTCAGATGTTGGGCATGTCAGTCATTGAGAAGATTTCATTCACTGGAAAAAATTATAAAAAGGCAGGAGAAGGCTTGTTACTGACAATTGCCCTTGAGTTGGCATTGCCTTAAGGTGATCCTACTCAGGGCCATGATTTCCTTGATAGAATGAATCAATCCACCTGTATTGTGGTCTCCCTCTTTTCCAACCACCTTCCATTTTACCAAGTATTATCTTCTTTTCCATTAAGTCACATCATCTCATGCTATGTTCAAAGTCCAAAGTCACAGTTTTCTCAGAAATCATAATGGGCAATATCATCTGCACATTTTTCCTTCTATATTTGATTTTACAAGGGGTAGGGACTTAAAAATGAAAGAAATGTGGGTATTACAGTTCATGGGAGTGTGGACTTCCTTCCTTATCCCACCATTGTGGGACTTGAGGTGCAGTTGCTACACCTTCTTTGTTGTTATTAAAGAGAGAAACATCACTTTAACAAAATTTCTCACCTTTCTAGCTGAGGAGAGGTTTAGCGATAAGTAGCCTGCCAGTTTCAACTTCATTTTAATCCCTGTTATGTGTGTGTGTGACTTCAAGCCACCTGTTGATTTATGGTGACCCCATGAATTTCATAGGGTATTCTTAGAGAAGAAATACTCAAGAGGTGGTTTGGCCAGTTCCTTCCTCTGAAATATAGCCTACAGCACCTGGTATTTGTTGGTGGTTTCCCATCCAAGTACTGACAAGGGCTGACCCTGCTTAACTTCCAAGATCAGACAGGATCTGATGCCTTTAAGCCTGTTAGAGTTTGTTAAATCTCACACTGCCTGCTTCACTGAAGGTGAAGCATCTGTATCGAATGTATAATCCCTTTAAAGTCTGGAGTCTGACATCAAAACCACACACCTACGTTTGCTCTTAGTCTCTGTGTGGTTGGTTTCAACACAAGAAATGTCTTGGCAGCTGCAGTTTCCCCAGTTTTCTATGGAAAGCTTCTCTGCATCCTAAGTCTAATAATTTTCCCTATTTGTAAAAGTGTCATTTTTCATGAATTTATTAGCCCTTGTGCTAGACCTAAGTTCGAGGAACTCAGTGGATGGAGATTTCAGTTTCCATTGTTCCTTCTATTAATGTGAATATCTTGCAGGCTTGATCTGATTGCATTGCTCCTATGTTGATCCTGTCTCTGTTTTCTTTCTCTGTCATTTGTTTGTGAGGCTTTTAATATTTCTTCATTAATAAATGCCCTTAAGACATCAGATGCCATTTGATATTGAAAACTAAGCAGGTTTAGCCCTGATTAGTAAATGGGTGGGGGAACTACCAAGGAATACCATATGTCAGAGGAAGGCAATGGCAAGTCACTTCTGAATATTTCCTGCATAAAAAAACACCCTGTGAAATTCATGGGATTGCCATAAGTCAACACACTACTTGAAAGTGTACACACACACACATTGTGCATATTTTGATAGACACATTTCCTAGTGCACCTACTTTCCTTACATTTTTCTTAATGTATGCATCTTTTGTGCATTTTCCTTACTGACAAAAGCATCTTTGTGCTCATCTTCAAAGCAGCACATTTTTAGCAGTGCCCTTTTATTTGCCCACCATCTGAAAAGGAAAAGAAATAAAAAGAAAATTACCTGATGCATCTTCTTGATGATGGGAAACTGAAAGATGCATGCAGATTTTTGCTAACACTCTTGCAAAGCCTAGATAGGTTAAATAAAGACATAAAAAAAGAAATGGTTAATGGCACCAACCCTAATTCTCTCTCTGCAAGCCAGCTGGCCCCTCCCAGAATTGCAAACCCCAGGATTCCATAGGATGTTGAAAGTGGAATAATAGCACTATAACAGTCTAGTGCGGAAATGACTTTTATGAGGCTACTCTTTCCCTTGAGAGCAGCAGCTCCTCCTTTGCCTTGATGCACCTGGCAGGGGTGTGGAGCTGAATTCTGTTGCCAAAGCTGACAAGCTAGTAGTTTTCCTTGAGTACTACTTTTAACTAAAATTTATAGCTTGCACCACTGATGCAGCACTTTTTTCTTTAACAGAAGGAGTCTGAGGAGAGAGATAATTACAACATGATTTCTGGTAGCTCAATTGTCACTTATAGTTGCAGACAGTTTGCTCAGAAATATTTGCAGTAATATATATGCTTTGACTGCCAGGATATATGTTGGTTTTTACAGTCCTCAGCAGGTTTGTCATACAAGATTCCCGCCTCCCCACTCCTTTGCTCCACATTTACAGTTAGATTCCTGATATGTAAACACAGAAGACATCACACCTTATTCAGGTATTAATTTTCTTGGGCCATTTCCACTTTACATTGTTGTAGTGCTATTATTCCACTTTTAATGCCCTATGGAATCCCAAAGTTTGCAGTTACGGGAGGGGCATTTAGAATTCTCAGCCAGAGAGCTCTTTTGCTTCAATAAACTGCAAACTCCAGAATTCCACAGGATGTTGAAAATGGAATAATAGCACTGTGACAGTGTAGTGTGGAAATGGCCTTGGTGTGAATCAACATACAAAATGGGGAACACCTAGCCCTGCCTTCTCAGCTGTCACTGTCCTCTTGTGGAAAGTGGCAGATCTGGACAGGTGAAGTTCCTGTTCATGCATGGAAGCTCCAAGTGAACAAGAACCCTGATTTTCCAATATCCTCACTCACATAGTGAGTTTCCACACAAACAGGAATGTTTCCTTTTCAGAAGTTGTTGCTTTGTACACAAAGAAAGCAACAATGGAAGGGATGGGTGGGCCTAAATGCTTTCTTCTTCTTGTGTTGATACAAATTGGGTAAGAAACATCCAAACCATGCTAGAAGCAGATCTTGCTCAGTGAGTAGAATATTAGATCATCTTGGATATGAATTCTTTAGGAAGATAAAGGAAATAAGACAAATCATTGTAATGTTATGTGAACAGTTAAGGAGGGAAAAGAGGAAATGATACAACCTTTTTCTAAAACTGAATAATTATTATTATGTGTAACAAGGTTACTCCCTCTCCCATTACGTCTCTCTGAAATCCTAGGCTGTGATCTTACTGAGGTTGAAAGTCTGAGATTTTTAACAATGTGTTACTTATTATACTTAATACACAAGCTTGCACAACCTGACCACTTTTACTTTTGGTGAAAATGCAGCCATGGGACCCCAGTCTAGAGTGTGTTCATGATCTTGATTGAAACTCTGTGCTGGTTTTCTGAAAGTTTTTCCATTCTGACTGCCTCTTGAAATCTTTCATATGGACATTGTTTGTTAAATTTGTCGTAATGTACATTTTCCTTGCAAATAATCTATTCTTCATTCCACTTGGTGAGTAGAGAGTTGATTGGAATTTCAGCTCTTCCCTCATTCTGAGGCCATTTCTGCACTGGACTGCTATTCCACTCAAGGCCCCTCCCTAAACTGCAAACCCCAGGATTGCATTGGATGTTGAAAGTTGAATAATAGAGCTATAGGAGTCTAGTGTGGAAACAGCCTGACAGTCTTGAATGCTTACCTGCATTTCCTGATCCTAAATTCAGACCTCCCTCCACAAATAAAATTACAGTACAATCCAAAACATGTTTACTCAGAGGTAAATCGTGCCACAATGTGTTTTACTTATGGATGAGAATTGTATTTCATTTAATTTGGGAACAGAATTTACCAAAACTTGTGAACGAATGTGAGAGCAATCAAGACTGACAGATATTCTCATCCCTTGGAGAAGGGAGAAAAAATTGTTTCAGTGTGTTTTCAATCAGATTTTATAATTTTTTTTTGCAAAGTTCAAATATGGAGGAAAGTTAAATGGAGAGATTCACCCATTCTTTAGGAAAGGGGATTTTTAAAATTTGAATCCACAAAAATTCACATGTGGAAGACAGCAAAACTCCCAAGTTTGCCTCCTGCTAGTTTTAATACACCTAGTAAGTATATGTAGGATTAAACCCCAAGAGATGAATACAATTGCAGTTGGACTAAAACTTGTCCTTGTGTCTTCTAGGCAGCACATCCCATTGGACTACTGTCACACAGATAATTGTGTGATTGAAGTGAACTAAATGACAGTCCATGGTATATGTAATGTAGAGCCCAGCCACGTGGACTCATTTATTTAATAGTTACTATGTAGTTTAGATGATGTACAAATTGGGACTTCAAGTCTCATTTTTACCTTTTTTGGGAGGAGGGGTAGTGACACCAATTTTTCTATCAATAGATTATCATCTAGAGAGTGCTTTGAAAACTGCTTTGTGGATGTTCATATTTATTCTTCTTTACTGATATAAATCTAAAAACAATTGCTTATGAACATATTAATGTGCACACACAGTCACAGTTTATGGATCATTAGGAATGAAGTTGTTTTACAAGGAAGCAGCAATTGTTCATTATGAATGTTAAAAATGTTCTAACCTTGAACAGATAAGGAGACTTAGAAGAAAGTCTGGATGAAAGGGGGAAAAAGAGAGACACTTATAAAACAAAGACTGTGAGGCTGCTGAACACTATTGTAACAGAAATAATGGAGACCCATCGTGCATTGCATTTAAAGCAAGGCTGAATGTAGTGCTCAAATATACACTGCAGGTGCAGATAATTTCCTGGCTGACAGATGAAATGGATAATGTTACAGACTTGCTGGGGGGAAAACAACAACTAGGAGATATTCTGAGTATAGGAACATGCAGTTAAAACAAAGATATCTTTGTTTTGTGCAAATTTAGTGTATTTAATGTAAATATATTATGCTGAGAAAGAACAGCATGGTGCTTAGAACAACCATAAATGTTAAAAGTGCTGCTCTTATTATGTATTTGCATACACATGGTAGAGAGCAAGTGGGGTTTAGTGGTTTGGGTGCTGGGCTAGGACCCCAGGAGACCAGGGTTCGAATACCCACTTGACAATTGAAATCCACTGGGTAACTTTGGGCATTTCTGTCTAAGGTCATTTCCACACTAGATTGTTATAGTGCTATTATTCCGTTTTCAACATCCTATGGAATCTTGGGATTTGCAAACCCCAGGATTTCATAGGATGTTGAAAGTGGAATAATAGCACTATAACAGTCTAGTGTGGAAATAGCCTAAGAGGAAGGCAATGGCAAGCCCCCTCTGAATGCACACAGAAACAAGCAAGCAATACATGTGACTAGAATGACTTCTGTGAATGAGCAGAGCAGAGAAAAAGTTTTGTTGCCATTTTATAGTACTATGACCATGTGTCTTCTTTCTTGTTTGCACATGTACATGTATCCAGATGAACATGAAGAGAGTGTGCAATGAATTAGGGCAGCTGGCTGAAGAGAATCCCACAGATGTACTTCTCAGGGATGTGAGGATTTCACAAGGGGCCATCATGACTGACTGTAAGCTGCAGGAAAGAGTTAAACAGAATGGAATCATCTGAGTTGATTCAGCTGGGACTGTTGCTAATTGTCTGGGAGTCCTATGTAATTTTTACACAGAAATTGGAAGGCGTATTTGCATTTCTTTTCCTGGGAGAGGGACAGGTGCGTAGACTACCTGTGTACAGGACTGGAGGACACAGAGGAAAGGTCCTTGCATTTATATTCCTAGCAGCTGCTTTGTTCTCTGCTATCATTAGATTATTACAATATATGTCAGCTTCTAATCTGCATTTTACTGTTTTAGCATTTGGATTGTTTTACTGTTTTACCACTTTGGCATTTTAATACCATGGCCCTTTATTAGGATAATACAAACCTGTTTTTGAGCACTTTATTTTATTGCCTAAGGCTTTACTGTTCTAGCACTTTATTGCTTTAATTTAAGACCTGACTATTTGGGTCTATTCTAGTCTATTGTATTTATTCCGAATCTCTTTCTTTACATTTATCAGATAGTGGTGTTGTTACTATATGACCAGTCATCAAGGTCATCAAGAAGTAAGAACAGAGAATACCCATCTCAACAATCAGAAGCTGGGGACGTGTGTTACAGGGGTTTGGATATGCCAATGGAACAGAGGAGTGGTGAGTTACCTGAAAGCTGTCCTCCCTTTGGGTTCTTGCCACAACTGGAAGATTTTGGATTGTTCTGTACTGGTTGTGGGAAGCAATGTGATACATTGGATCTACTCCCACTGACATGGCCAGTTCCAGAAAGTGGCATTGGGAAATTCCTATTCAGTCCCAATTAAACTCTGGAGTGTTGCAAGGTTCTATCTTATTCTCCATTTATACGAAGCCACTGTGGGAGGTCATGAGGAATTTTCGAACTGGATGTTATCAGTATACTGATGATACTCAGTTCTACCTCTTCCTGTGATCTGAGTCATCTTGGGCTGTGAAGATGCTGGAGCAGTGCCTCGATGCAATAATGGGCTGAGTGAGGCCAATTAACACAAGCTGAATTCCGGTAAGATGAAGTCTCTGTGGTTTAGTGGTTCTTGGGCCTGGGAACTGGATAAACAGGTCCTGGATGGTATGTAGTTTGGGGAGCTTTGCCACTGGAGGCCCAAGTAGATTCAGGCTTTGGGCCAGCTTCAAGTGGTCTACCAGCTATGGCCTTTCCTGGATAGAGATAACTTAGGAACTTAGCTGAGGCACTGGTAACGGTCTGATTAGACTGCTGTAATGTGCTTTAAATGAAGTTGTCCTTGAAGATAACCAAAAAGTTGTAGCTGCTGCAAAATGCAAAATGCAGCAGCTCAGTTGCTGACTGGAATAGCATGTAAAAATGCCAGTTTTAAAAGAATTGCACTGGCTGCCAATAGACAACACATTTTTGGTCAGAATCCAAAAAGCTTGTGATGACATTTCAAACTGTAAGTGGTTTGGGAGTTCAATAACTGAGGGAGCACCTCTCCCTACATAAGCCTGCTAGAGATCTGAAGGGAGGGAGTGCTCTGTGTCCCGTACACTCTGTGGGGCAGGATGTGAGAGAGGGCCTTCTCAGATGAAGCCCTGTGATTGTAGAATGCTCTCTTCTTGAAGACCTGACCAAAGCTGGTTCTGGCTTCATTTGAGTCATCTAGTGAAAACATAGCTCTTTACTCTCCCACAAAATGACCTCTTTCATCTTAAAATGTTTATGCACACAGTTTTAACCTGTTTTTCATTGATTTAAATTATTGCTACGATTTTAAGTTGTTTTAATCTAATAAATATCAGTTCTACCTAAGATTTCATGACAAGGTAGAAGATAAATATTTTAATTAAAAAACCCTTGCTATCCAGCTTATACCAGGCCTGAAAATATTCTAAAGGCTTAAATATCAGGTGTAAATACCCTGTAGGTTGTCTAGTTTGTATTAGGTCTAAATAGCCATCTGATCTCAGAAACTAAGCAGGTTAACCTTGGTTAGTACTTGGATGACATACTCCCAAGGAATACCAGGTACTGTAGTCTATATTTCAAAGGAAGGCAAAGACAAACCATCTCTGAGTATTCCTGGTTTAAGAAAATCCCATAAAGTTCATGAGGTCACCATAGGTCAGCAGGCAACTTGAAGGCATATACATACACCTATCTGGCTTTTGCTGCTTCTTCTGCATGCTGGATCAGTCTAAGCAAGGTGTCCGTTATCTATAATGTAATTGTGGATGAAGATGCCAATCAGGAATGTATCACCATGACCCATATGAATGAACTGGGATGGGCCAACACATTCCAGCATTGTTCACCTGGATATATGATGAAGAACCAGCTTAGAGCTGAAGGAATCGCTGTCCTCTGTAAGGAACTTGAGAGCCAGTGTGGTGTAGCTGACTCTGGCCATTTCTGCACTACTGGCTATTTCTGTACTACAGTGCTATAATGCTACTATTCCACTTTCAACATCCTATGGAATCCTGAGATTTGCAGTTTAGGGAGGGCATTTAGAATTCTCAGCCAGAGAGCTCTTTGGCCTCAGTAAATTACAAACTCCAGATTTCCACAGAATGTTGAAAGTGGAATAATAGCACAATAACAGTGTAGTACAGAAATGGCCTATGCCTCTGGAGACCAGGGTTTGAATCCCTGCTTGACCAGAGAAACCCACTGAGTGACCTTGGCCAACTCACAATCTCTTCGCATCAGAAGAAGATGAAGGTAAACCCTTTTTGAACAAATCTTGCCAAGAAAACCCCATGATAGGTTCACATTAGGGTTGAAACGACTTGAAGGCACACAACAACATAATAAGGAACCCATCCCCTTGCCAGAAAACCAATCTGTTTCTTTGTTGAAGTCTAGTGTATGGTAGACATGCAGTTTCGGGTCAGCCTAGATGACTTCTGGGTGTGAGGGAAAAGCAGTTAATTTCCTCTGGAATTGAAGTCTCTCTGTGTTTAAAGGAGACAAAAGAAATTTGTGTAATGGAATATTATCAGTTTGGCTTGACGTGCTAGCTCTTGGCAGCGTTACAGAAGATTCACAACATTTTGTAGACACTCACTGGTGGGAACCTTAGTACTCATCAGTTTCTTTTCTTGAACATGTGATGTATTTGTACTGGAGATGTATAAATTGCTTTTAATGTAAAGAGGCGGGGCCCAGACTTTTGAGAAGGATCTCACTGGGACATTGTGCACAAGAGACAAAGTTCAACAATTCTGTTAGTTTGTTAGCTACTTCAGTGTGGATGAATATCCTTGCCCAAAGTAGCTAAGGTAGTTTTGGGTGTGAAACCTCAGGACGCTTGCCCTGAGGGATTTTGATATTTACTTTGGGGACCCTTGCCTCATGGGCTAAAATTGAGATTTTGGTGTGAAGGAGACAAGGGAACACTCAGAGTGGGTATACAGGACAATAGGCACAATTCAGCTTATAGTTAACGTGTTTTAAAATCCCTTTATGGGTGTTTGAGGATGCAATCTTACACACATTTACATCAAAGTAAGTCCCACTGAATATGCTAGTACTTACTTCTGAGTAGGGGTGCAATGGAATTCACCAATGGAAATTAGTAGGATTTCACATTCATGTTAATAACTTAATTGAAACTTAACAGTTTTCACAGATTAATAAGACGTCATGGTGTTTCTTTTTGGAAGGATTATGCCCATTTTGTGGAATATTGTTTCATTGTCTCTCAACCCCCAAAGGCTATTGAGGATATGCTTGGCACAATCTCGCCTTCTTACACAATTATAGTGCTATGATTCTGCTTTAACAGCCATGACCGCATCCTATGCAATCCTGGGAACCATAAGCTTACTGGCTGAAATTTCTAAATACCCCTCCCTGAACTGCAAACCCCTGTGGCCCATACACACTAGGGATGATAGCACCATTATTCCCCTTCAACTGCTATGGTTCTTTCCTATGGATTCCTGGGATTGGCAGTTTGAGGATGGATGTTAAGAATTCTCAGCCAGAGCACTCCGTTGCCTCAACAGACTACAAACCCCAGGGTTCCATAAGATGAAACCATGGCATTTAAAGTGGAATAATAGCACTATAACTGTGTAGTGTGAATGGGACCTAGGTTTCCATTGGATAGAACCATGGTATTTAAACTGGGATCATGGTGCTGTAATTGTGTACTGTGAAAAGGCCCCTTAATCATTGGTGGGTAAGTCCTTTTCCCATTAGGACATTTTTTTCTAGATATCTTTTATTTCTTTAAGTTTCCTGTCAAAGTCATTGTGACACTTTAAGTGCATGACTTGTTTTGAAAATTAGACTCAGTTGCTTGGGGTTTAATTCTATATCCATTAATAAATTTCTGGTAGTGGAAAAGAAGAGATGACATATCTAAGTTTCCTGTCCTTCATCTCTCCAAAACTACTTAAACAAATCATGCCTTTTGTTGTTTGTGAGACTTTTAGTAATATAAATCGGAGCCTGAGGCAGTTCTTTCTTAAAGTAAAATGGCTATATATGACTGTCTATGAAATATTGAGTCCATCTATGTCAGAGTCTGAACAGCTGCTCAATAATAAGCCACGGACTCCTTGATTTTTGTAGACAGTAAGTCAATTTTTCTACCATTTTTAATGAACAGAGAGTACCAATGTATGTGTGTGTGTCTCTCTGTGTGCATATGTGTGTGCACTTATAGCAATGGCAAGCCAAACGAACTTTTCTATGTGAGTATCTTTTGAGCAGTAAGGTTATATAAATTAGAACCTAGAAATAAACTTTTTAATTACAATTCTAGCCAACAAACAGGCTAGAAGCTCTGAAACACATTAGTGTTAAGGTGGTAAGCAATACAGACCTGTTAATAATCATGGGCTTATCCAGAAGATGTTTTTACAGGCTGTTTGGACACTGGAAAAGGATGGATTTGTGCATTTGTGCATATGCTGGGCTCTGTTCAGAAGATGCAAGGAGAATGTAAAGGTTGTAACGGGATTTGTTGTTTCAGTTCCACACATGCTTACAGATAGCAGATGTAGCAACACTGGCAGTGGTGATGGTAGCAACAGTTGGGCAAGCATAGTGTCTAGTACACTGCTGGAACTAAAGATGGTGGTAGTATTGTCCTAACTAAGGCCATTTCCACACTAGACTGTTATAGCGCTATGATTCCACTTGCAACATCCTATGGAATCCTGGGGTTTGCAGTTTCTGGAGGGGTCGGCCGGCCCTTCCCGAAACTGCAAACCCCAGGATTCCATAGGATGTTGCAAGTGGAATCATAGCGCTATAACAGTCTAGTGTAGAAATGGCCTAAGCTGCCATTTATTGAATCAGACACATGTCCCATCTTGTCAGCTTTGACTGTTAGAGGTTTTCTACATTCTTACACCCTACCTAGAAATCCCTGGTGGTATTCCATCCAACTACTAACTAGGCCGGACCTTACATAGGTTCAGAAATTGGATGAGAGTGGGTGTGTTCAGGGTGGCACAACGAGATAGCAGTGAAAGAATTAGTCATAACAACAGATAATGTGTTGTTAATGATAGTCAAAGAAGAATTTTATTGTAAAAGAAACAGTTTTGCAAAAAGCACCCCCAGTTTGTTCAAAATTCCACCAATTATATTCTTTTATGCACTTGCCATTCCATAAGTGGAGGTGGAGTGGAGTTTCTATGAGAAGACCCAGCATGGCTCAGCTTAATATATATGATAAGATCACAGTTCTTTTGTGCATTGCCATGGCTGAAGAAAAGGCCATTTATTGCAGCCAAATGACTAAATTAACCAATAACAGTAAATAATTAATGAGATGGAGGCAAGCCTCATGAGTCAACATTTTATAGAATCTGCTGACTCGTTAAGATGCTTTTTTCTTTGCAAGCAAACGCTTTGAATTCCTGGAAGAAGATTCTTACCACAGTGACTTCATCATGCCACATGACAAGGCTTGACTCAAAGTAACTCTGCAGTGAGTTCATAAGGACTAAAAATGACCATTAGAGCACTAGGAAAGATGTTCCCTAAGGATGCATGCTAATTTTGAAACCCGCAGAACTAGTAGGTCAACCTTCTTCAAGTCTGCTTCTCTAAGTCCTGTCACTACTGTAGGCATGTCTGGTGAGGATACAGGAAAGGGTCTGCTTGGTGTTTGCTCCCAAACTATGCAATTCCTGTGCATGGGAGACTATAGTAGCTTCCTCTCTGCTCTCTTTCTATTGACAGGCAAAGAAATTCTTATTTGAGTAGGCCTTTGGCAATTGCAGAAGTTATTTTAATAGAAGTATTGTATTTTTATTTTTATGATCAAAATGCTTTTAAACTGCTTTAAATTAATGGTTGCTTTAAAAAAATATACTACGAATTGTTTTAGCTGTGTTTTGTTTTAACCTATGTTGTAAGCCATCTTCAGTCCCATAGTGGAGAAAGGTGAGATATAAATAAAATGAATGAAAGAAAGAAAGAAAGAAAGAAAGAAAGAAAGAAAGAAAGAAGTCCCTCTGTGTCTAGTAAGTTTGTTAGTAAGTATCTTCAGTGAATACATTCAGGATTATATTCTTCATAAAGAAACTGAAGCAACCAAAGAAAATACTAACAAAGTGCTATGTATGATATGATCTTTGCCCAGCTTTCCAGATCAGCTAATTAATTATATAACTACCCTAAATTATATAGCAAAGCAGCATCTCCTGACCTGACTCCTAGTCCTGACTTACCAGCAACAGCTGCTGTGAGTGATGGTGGTCTGCTCTCCTGTCAGTTGGGATACAGCATTCTGATGTTCCCAACCCTCGCCTGAGAGTACTCTCCAGCGTGAGGATCAATTGAAAGAAGGATCCAGCTTCTAACTGTGGCACTGGAGATCACTCATGGGAGGGGGCTGGAAATATCAGTCTGCTGAATTCCAATCAACAGGAGAACAGACACCTTTTGTTTACAGCAGCTGCTGTTCAACAAGCCTGGATTGAAGGACTTTCACATCCTTAGCTATTCCCTACATTATTGAATATGTAAAGATTATGAATACAAATCAGTTACACATACATAACTCTAGGTTACACATTTATAGTTGTAACCATGAATTCCAGCTTTTGAAGTTACTAGAAACTGAGAGTCTATGTGCACTATGGTTGAGACAAGGCAATTATTTATCAGAGGCTTTTGAATATTTACAATGGCAAACTTTTTGATGCAGGCAATTAGTTGTTTCATTATGTTGTTGGACAACAGCTACTGTCATCCCTGGCAGCTGGGCATGCAGTCTGAGACAGATGGTAGTTGGAGTCCAGCACCAGCTGAAGGGCTGCAGGTTCCCATGCACTTTAGTATGGAAAAACACTAAAGATTTGACCTTGAGTAGAAGGTAGATGGGCAGCTCAGACCAAAAAGGGTTGGGAGGGAAATAAAATAATGGTTGAGCCAAAGCTGTGTAAGCTAGCTATTCTTTCAAAGCAGGCTTGATAGACCAATTATACTTGGAAACCTCTACATATGAGATTAGTCATGGGCATTCATGTCTGGCATACTTACTACCTGGTACTACCATCCAGTTTGGCATACTTACTACCTGATCCTGGGGCCTCTCATAGAAGCAAGGGGGCTTTGGATACAAAGCTGGCATGACACTCCCTCCCTCGTTGGGGCCTTTACTGTGGAAAATTTGCCTCTACCCACAGGGCTTTCCTACAGATATACCAGGACCAGCTGGGTTGGACAGGTCTCACCATTAATAGGGGTACTCTCTGCAAAGGGAAGGAATGTAATCTGCCCCATTGTAATTCTCCTCAGCAGTCCTTTGGTGAGAGTTAGGATGGCTCTCTACCTCCAGATGTTTTGGACTTTAACTCCCAGAAGCCTCACAGCAATATTCTAGAAACCAAAATCCAAAATATCTGGTGCACTAAAGGTTGTAAACAAGACTGTTATTTTCTGTGCAGTGGCTCCAATGGGTAATCAGAAATAACAGGGAGATTCTCCTTGGCCTACTCACCTTCCCCAATCAGAAATAACAGTCAGATTCCACTGTGTGTGACTTGCTTTCCCAATTGCCAAAGCCCACAGCAGATGGAGGAATCTCCCATTCCAGGGGAGTGAAGCTTCGGGGGAGGTGGGGCTTTGGGCTGTCTGTGAGCTGGATTAAGTCCCTGGGCCAGGGGCTGCTCTTGATTGTACACCTTTAGCCACAGTACTATCACAGCAGATCTTTGCCTGAGATCTGCCTGTTTTCCAACTGGACAGAAGAGAAAGCTAAGCATCTGAAAATATGCCACAGATGCTTTCATGTCAAAATGTAGGATAATTAATGCAAAGGCCTTTATAAATGTGGCTTTTTTGTAATGCCCCATTAAATTATAATGGCCAGTTGTTGAAGCATGCAATGTATTTCCTTTTTACAGAGAGTTCTTCTCTAAAAGAGCAGCCTGGATTCGAGCAGGAAACAACCTTCCCTAGAATTGATTGCATTTCTGATAGAGTGCTATTGTGCTTCTTCCCCAGAGAAGCACTGCATGCCTTATTGGCTATATATTTCTCTTGTAGCTACAGCCTAGTAACTTACCAAATGAAAACAGAGGCTACTATTAGGATCCTGTAAGTGTAAAATCCTGACAGAAAAATCTGATATCTAGGCGCTGTCTTAACCATTTTGAAAGATGTCTGTACTAAAGGGAGAGTCTGACATTAATTTATGCTTAGACACCGTAAGCTAGTCCTGTGGATCTGTAGCTCATTGGTAAGATGTTTCAGAATTTGAATCCAATAGTATGCGGTGAGCATATCGAGCAGATGCTGAATATGGATATGGCAACAGATGACTTGATTGTAAATGCTTGTCAGATGTGTTTTGTTAAGGATTAGAATTGATTGAAATCGGATGTAGAATGTATTTCTCACTATCTCCTAAGAATGCTAGGTTTTTGATCTAGGATGTTTCTTTGGTAACAGAGATATATGTGACTTCTCTTCATTCAAGCGTTTTCCTTTGAGTGCAGGTAATTAAAGTACTGTGTAAGATATTGTTGATGGCCAGTATAATACAGTGGTTTGAGCACTTGACTATGATCCTGGAAATCAGGGTTTGAATCCCTGCATGACCATGACATGATAACTTTCTCTGAGACTCAGAGGAAGGCTAAGGCAGCCCCCGCTGCACAAATCTTGCCAAGAAAACCCTGTGATAGTTTTGCCTTAAGGTCACACAACAATAACACAACAACAACAACAAAATATATTATTTGTCTCAGCTTGATTTTTTCAGTGATAATAAAATATATTCAAAAGTCTGAAAAGTACTTTTCAGTTTTAGGTAGCGAGCAGGTTATTGACTTTAAAAGGACACCCCAAAACTGTATAAAATGTCCAGTATTTTCAAGCATGCTTTTCATCTATCATTATAGCTAATTGCAATGCAGTCTGCATTGTGGAAGTCAGGCTGGTGTAGTGGCTTAAGCACTGGGGCTATGACTCTTCAAGACCAGTGTTTGACTCCACGCTCAGCTGTGGAAACCCATTGGGTGACCTTACGCAAGTCACACTCTCTCAGTCTCAGAGGAAGGCAAAAGTAAGTCCCCTCTGAAAAAATCTTGCCAAGAAAACCTTATGATGGGTTCATCTTAGGGTCACCATAAGTCAGAAATGACTTGAAGACACATAACAACAACAGTGCAAATTCTACTTGCTATTATCCATCATAAATACTTTTATCATGATTATAAAATGACAGGATTATCACATAATCCCTTAACCCTGGTCACTAGAACCCTCTATGCTGTTGCAAAGAAAACTGTTGCAAAGAAAACTGTTGCAAAGAAAAAGTTTTAAGGAATTAAAACATGCCTGGCACTGATCCACATAAGGAGCTGTAGCATGATTGCTTCATTCTTGAAGATATCTGCCCCTCTGTTGCTATGTGTATATGTCTGAAATTTCAGCCAAGAATCAAAAGTCTATGCCATTTGCATTAGACATCAATCATTCCTCTAATGCCACTGTAGAAAATCAATATTGCAAAACAACCTCTAAAGCAGTAACCCATACCATGTAACCCCTTTCATATGCATAAATTAGCCAGAGCCTGGGGAAGTGAGGAGAAGATAATTTTTAGACCAGGGACAGGATAGTTGTGGAATTATGGGAGAAATAGTTCAAAATGTAACTTTGCTAAAGTCTGAATTAGACATGAATGTTTTCTTTTCCATTGGGATTGAACCATTATTCCACCAAAGATATGACAAAATATAAACAAAGATTTTGTGCAGCAGAAGTGTTGATGAACATAAGAAATAATACTAGGTCAGAACATTTGTCCATCCAGATCATGACACTGCTAGAGTATGCCCTTTGGGCATATTCTAGTCATCTTGGACCAAACAGCATATATGAGCAGGGTGGATGGAAGGCAGGCAGTTTGAATCACCAAAGAAAAGATAGAACCTTGTCTGGGACAATTCTGAGGTGGGAGCAAATCTCAGGATTACCTGATTTCCTGCTTATACTGTAAGAAGCAAATGAGCAGGATCAATTCACACTACATGATTACAGCATTGCTTTTCTGCTTTAACTGCCATGGTTCCATTTTATGGAATGCTGGGGTCTGTAGTCTGGTAAGACCAGCATGGTGTAGTGGTTGATCACCTTAGAGTTGCCATAAATCAGAAGCAACTTGAAGACATACAACAACAACAAAGATACTAGACCAGAGCTTTCCAAACTCTTCATGTTGGTGACACACTTTTTAGACATGCATCATTTTGCAACACCGTAATTCAGTTTTACTAGCAAACCAGAGGTTAAACTAACCCCCTATAAGAGATACAGACGTATATATAAATAGTAATAACAAAATGTATGGGGACACAACATATCTCATGAAAACCTTTCATATACTTTTAAAAATAACATAACATATATTTCCAAATTTGTAGGCAACACACTTCAGGTGACACATTAACATGTCGTGGCATACCCTTTGGAAAGCTCTATATTAGTGTTCCAGCTGAGAATTTTGAATGCCCCTCCCTAAACTGCAAATTCCAGGATTCTATGGGATGTTACCATGGCAGTTGAAGTAGAATGTAGCACTATAATTATGTAATATGAATGGTCTTTGTGGTAGAAAACCACTTTATAGTACCTCCTGAACCACACTTTAAGCAATAGCATCGAGTTGTCCCACTCAGAGCAGAGATAGAAGAAAAGCCTAAGCAGCCAGGCAGTAGAGGTAAACTCATAGGAGAAGAATAAAAGGTGATGGTAACAGCAGCTCTCAGTCCTTCCCCTTCTCTGAGGTTTAGGCAGGCAGCTCTGGAGTTGATTGGGTAATATGGTGTCATGGAAGGGAAGTTTCCAGCGCCAGCCCAGCTCTCCAATGCCTCAGGGGAATCAGCGGGAATGTGGTGGTCGTGGGGATCTTACCACTTGGAGTACTGGTAAAACAAAAGCATGTTCTCATCATTCACCTATTTCCTTGTGCTGCATATTGAATTTCTTCAGTTGGCTTGGGGGTAGAATAAGGCCCCCTAAAAGCGGTACACTGCTTTTTCATTGTTATTGTCATGTACCTTAGTTAAACTTTAGCAGACACAGTTGATCACTAACTGTTTCTTGAGAAGTACAGTGCCAAGACAGGTATTCTTTCTCAGGACACAGGGTTTCACAGAGGTCTACAGGGTCATCATTTGTAGGCCTGACCACTTCTTCTGTGGAGAATTCATGGGAGCTTGATATTGAGAAGCTTTTGAAAGTCCCTGTTTACCCATTTGTAGAGGTAAGAACCCTGGTGGCGCAGTGGTTAAATGCCAGTACTGCAAGCCAGAAGGTTGTAAGTTCGATCCTACCCGGCTCCAAGGTTGACTCAGCCTTCCATCCTTTCGCAGGTCGGTAAAATGAGTACCCAGTTTGTTGGGGGCATGTATAGAAATGTTTCGAAATATGTGCTATTTGTAAGTTGTTTGCCGCCTCGATCCATATGGAGAGGCGGGATACAAATAAATAATAAATAAAATAAATAATAATAAAAAAATAAAATAAAAAGATAGTGAAACTAGTAAGTAATAGTCTCTGTCCTTGTTTTACTATTAATGTATTTGGGTAGAGATTATTTTATTAGCCTGGGAACTGGTCAAGCCTTATACATAACAAGCTCAAGTATATTAAGCTACCATATTAGGCCATATTAGTTTAGGAATAGCAGAACATTCATAGAACTTGAAAAGAAAATGCAGTAAGCTGAAGAATCTCTGAGAAGTGTGTCTATAACTTGGGTATTTGGGGTTTCTGGAGTCATACACCTCCTATATCAGCGGTTCTCAACCTGTGGGTCGCAACCCCTTTGAGGTCGAACGACTCTTTCACAGGGGTAGCCTAAGACCATCGGAAAATATGTATTTCTGATGGTCTTAGGCTCCATTCCCTCCTCGGTGGTGGTGCGCAAGTGCGAGCTCTGCCCCCTGTTCAGAAGAGAGTACCGGGAGAACCTTCTGTCTGACGGGCCAGCTTGGGGGGGGCAGTGGCAGCACGGGGGGCAGGCCCCCTCCTCGCCACGGCCCCTGCCCCACTCGCCACGGAGGGGGGTGCTGCGGAAGGGTCGGGGGGCTGCAAGCTGGCACTTTTCCAGGAGGATGAGCTGCGCCTGGCACAAAAGACGAAGGCACTGGGATTCCTCCCCTCCTGGCCAGGGTCGACACTCTGGAAACTTTTCCCACACTGCTCCCCCAGCAGAAACGAGAGTGAAGCAGAAGCAGAGTCCAGGGGCATTCTCGGAGTTTTTTCCCGGGGGAGATGCGCGGCTCCTCTTTCCCTCCCTGCCTGCCCCCCCATTCCTGGCTGGCGAGGCGGCCTTTGCGGGGGGGAGGCATTGTAAATAATAAATAAACAATTTTAAGGGTGGGGGTCACCACAACATGAGGAACTGTATTAAAGGGTCGCGGCATCAGGAAGGCTGAGAACCACTGTCCTGTATGAATGTATGCAAATGTATATGAAACTGGGTATGCATATATTTTCAATGGAGTTGTCATAGGCACTAGCTGGCTGTAAGTAATGGCTATTTGTCCTAAGTTGGAATCAAGGCTACTCCTGACAAACAGAAAAATAGATTTTAATTTTAAATTAGTAAAAAAAAAAAACTTTTCCACTAGCTTGTATTATGCTTGACTAAAATATGAATACATGCAAACCTTTGCAATGTAGTTCATAGTGTTTAAAAAAGCACCTTGTTTCTCTTGGTGACCCCACCTCTGTGATTAAATCAGCTTCAAGGAGTGCTGTTATGGTAACAGAAATAGCTGCAGAATGAAAACAGGTAGACAACAGCAGGGACCAAATCCTTAAAGAAAAAAAAAACATTTTGAAAATTTAACTGCAGGCACCCATGCTGTTGCAAAACTATTTTTGAAAATATTCCATTGTGTGCTGAAAAGAAGAAGAATATGAAAGATCCTTTGGGCAGGCTATGTGATATGCTGGGTCCCAGTGAATGTACATCTCCATGTGGCCTAACTCATTGTTATTGTTTTTGACCCACTTTATAGAGTTACTGGATTCAAAAGGAAGCACATCATGGTATGAGAGACCAGGGGTGGTATCCACAATGCACAATCAGAATCACAGAAATGCACAATTGACTGCCATGTTTCAATTCTGTGAAATCTTAGAATATGAAGTTTGATGGGGTACTTAGAATTCTTTGCCAGAGAAATATGGTGCTGTGTTCTGGCAGTGGTGTCATTTTGCCAGTTTGCCCTGGTTTGCCCAAACCTACTATTAAAATTGTTAAAAGACAGGGAGGGAGGCTGGGGAGGTTAAATGGTGAGCCAGGAGTAGCAAAGGGGGAGGGAGAAGGAGGAAACCAGCAAGAAGGTCAGAGAAGAGGGAAGTAGCAGATCCTTTGGAGCTGTGGGGAGGAGGAGCTGGAAGGCGGACATGCCAAGTGTCCCACTATCCAGCATGGCTGCTACCAAAGGGCTAGAAAAACACTGGCCAGACACGGAGCTGGGAAAGCAACACTGCCAGCTCCTGGGATCTCAAGAGGGAGATATTAAATATCCCCAGGTGAAGGGAGACAGGCAGGACACATTTACACATATATACATTTGGAGGGGGGGAGGAGAGAAAGAATAGAAGACAGAGCTAATTGCTAATTGTATGGAATGACACTACTATATGAAGAGGAGTGTATAGAGCATTCCAGTTCAAAAAAAAAAAATGGAGAAAGAGCTGTGATTACCATTAAACAAAATCCAGACTTCAAAATACACATTGGCGATACCTTTATTAGACTAACCAGAAGCCACACACTCAAAAAGTTATGTTAGTGATCAATATGACTCCATCTCTGTTTTTGTTTTGTTTTGTTTTGACTTGAGGATATAAGTTGCAAAGCAGGGAAATACTAACCTTAAGAGTGTGGACTTTTGCTTCCTGCATGAATTCTGCACTATCTTTGTTTGATGAGGAAGCCAGTGAGTTGTGAAAGCTAGCATCTTGTTGTGCCTTTTGTTTGGCATAATAAAGGCATCACCAATATGTGTTGGAGTGTAGAGCATTCCATGTACCTCATCAAACTATTAATCCCAGGATTCTGTGGGATGGAGTCATGGCAGTGAAAATGGTATCTAACTGCTATAGTTACGGAGTATGGGCACTTCAGAAAGAGGAAATTTAATCAGTATTCAGAGAAGATGTTCACATGCTGAAATCTGTCTCACATATCTGACTGGGCAAGCACATTGTCCTGACTTTGGCATACATGTTTCAAATTTTTAACACAATGTGGTTTTTTTAAAAACTTTAAAAAAATTTTTTGGTACAGCACTCTGGATTGTGCCCTATATGTTGTGACTAGTAAACCTACAGTAGCAGTCCAGGTTTGCTCCAACCATGAAAAACTTTGTAGCTTGTACTGCAGATTTAAAAAGTTCATTTGAGAATGTGGATACCTTCAGGGAAGCTACATATCTTTGAATGCACTCATTTTCAAATTTCTGTATCACACATTGACAAACTTTTTATAGCACCGTTCTGCTGATACATAAAACAAGAAATTGTAGGGCTTCCTAACTCAGAATTTTCTGACTTTGTGCAATTAAACCCATGGTTTTGGAAGCATATTATGCATTTAACATAGGTTATTCAGAAACACATTAATTTTTAATTTCCCCATCTGGGTGTTTATTAAAATTGCTTTGGGTATCTTATTATATTACTTTGACTTTTCTTTTTTGGTGGGGGGATAGCATAAATTGGTTGTATCCTCAGTATTACAGTGGGGTTCCATTTGCATTTTGGGGAAAGAGTGGATGTCAGTTTTGCCCATTCTCTCTTCTTTCTGCAATTCCCTGTAGTGGTTAAAAAATATTTTCAGAGGCTGGGGGAACCTTCTGGAACAATGTGGGAGGTGACTCTGGAAAGAAGAATCGGTGAAAATGTGTTTTCCTTCCTTTACTATTATTTATTTATTTATTTGTTTGTTTGTATCCCACCTCTCCATATGGATCGAGGCGGCGAACAACTTACAAATAGCATGTATTTCGAAACATTTCTATACATGCCCTCAACAAGCTGGGTACTCATTTTACTGACCTGCGAAAGGATGGAAGGCTGAGTCAACCTTGGAGCCAGGCAGGATTGAACTTACAACCTTGTGGCTTGCAGTACTGGCATTTAACCACTGCACCACCAGGGTTCCCTACTGAGTTGATGCTGAATTCCACTTCCTTCCATAAATGGAAGATAGTTCATTTGTTCATTCACTGGACTAGGATCTCACAGGCTCCATTTCACAAATGAAAGCTGGGACACATGTGTGATAATGGGGCTTCCCATTATCTAGACTTAGCTAAAAGGGGGACACTTCCCTCTTCAGGTAAACCAAGGGTTAATAAGGTGTTGGGGATTAGATTACATCATAGGTCATGTGGGTCAGCATCATAGGTCATGTGGGTCAGCATCACAGGTCACAGGGTGAGAACTGACCAATCAAAAGGTAAGAACTGAGCATCCTCAGGATGCTTCCAGATGCTTCCAAGGAGAAGTTATAAAACTTCTTGCGAGGCCATGTGGCCAAGAGAGCTATCAAAGGGATAACAAAGAAACAACAAAGGAACTGCCAGTAGCAGGCTGAGGCCTTGCCTCGCCTCGCCTCGCCTCCTGGCCCTTTTAGAACATCTCAGCCTGAGAACCATCTGTGAGTACTAGACTAAAGTAGTTAGTCGCGTTAGGGACTTTTCTGTTATTTTGGAGGCTGGCTGATCTAAAGAATGTATCTGTGCTTTTATATCTGTTATTTTGTAACTACTTGTAACTAAGCGTGCCTGGGAGGAGGGAGCTTCCCATGTGTGTTAATTTGCCTTGCTCATTTACATATCTTTAATAAATACTTTCTGTAAAAGACCCTGTTTCTCTCCTTTCCACGCCAATGCTAGATAGACTGCGGGAAAAGGAAGATCCTTAAGCTTAGGGATGTACATGGTTGGACAGAGTCCCATTGTACTGTCCAGATAATCAGAATTCAATGGGTGGTGGCAGCAAAGATGAATTACCAGCTAAAATTCATAACAGGCTGGAATATACATCCCAGCAGCACATGGTGACATTTCCAGCTTCACATGGCTGGAATATACGTCCCAGCAGCACATGGGGACTTTCCAGCTTCACATGGCTGGAATATACGTCCCAGCAGCACATGGTGACATTTCCAGCTTCACATGGCTGGAATATACATCCCAGCAGCACATGGTGACATTTCCAGCTTCACATGCCTGGAATATACGTCCCAGCAGCACATGGGGACTTTCCAGCTTCACTTGGTAGCAGCGGTCTCGAATTGGAGAGTTGGGGGTTTAAATTGCAGAAAGTAGGGGTTTTTTAGTCTCTCTCTAGTATCCCTGTGTCTCCTGCGAAGGAATTACGCTCAGGAGAGGAGGGGGGAGTGGGCAAGAGAGGGCTTCGTTTGCCTTTGTTTGTTTAAAAAGGCTTTGGGAGTTTTTTTTTTTCCTTTCCCTCCCTCCTTGCAAAGGGAGGGGGGGTATGGAAGGAAGTTCATTTGTTCATTCACTGGACTAGGATCTCACAGGCTCCATTTCACAAATGAAAGCTGGGACACATGTGGCCAATCAACATCAATGTGTGGTCAATATGGCAAAGATTATTAATTAGGAAGAAGTTAGGAGAGGCTGCAGCAGTTTGTTTTTGCTTGAATCTATTTGGAAGGGCAAGACCTCTCCTATCCAATTGCCCCTGCTGAGTTATTTGGGTGCAAATTACTTTTGTTCTTTGAACTCAGTTTGCAGCAACTGAAGTAAGCTGAGGACACAAGAGGACAGTGGTAGCAGGAGAGAGAAACCATGACATTTTAATTTTTTTTTTTGGAAAAAAAATGATATGGCAGAGAATTAAGCAGAACCATCCCTGGCAAACCAGGACAGTTGGAGGTTGTATGCTGTATGAGGTCCAACCAAGTATATCTTTAAGTCTGCACAATAAATAAAACTTCTCTGGTTCCTTCCAGCTTGCATTTACCTTGATATATAGTTCCAAAGCAGAGCAGGCAATGGTTCTGTTTATCCTTTGATATCCATTCATTATTAATGTACAATTTCACATGCCTCAAAGGTTTATTCTTTGGTTATGCTCCAGCAAGAGGATCCAATCAGGTTTGCTGTTTAGCTGTGTTCCTGCACAGCAGTTGTGAGGAAGCTATTAGGACAATGCCGTTAAGATTATTAAAATGCCTTTAAGATTATCAGAGCAAAAAGCTTTATTTAAGAACACAGTATATAGATTGATGAAGGGAATTAAAATAGGTTCTGTATAATCTTTCCTAATGCTTTCCATCTAAAATTGTCTCATCCTAAATTAGAGCAATATTTTAAATTTGTAAACAAAAAAGCTACCAAAATGATTAGTGCATACATTACATAAGTATACAGCATTGTAGGTCAGAAAAAAGGTAGATATTAATGAATGTATATATGTATGTGTAAATAGAAATCTATTTCTTTGGCCCCAAATGATATCCATTTAGGACTTAAATCAATGCTAGTCATATCTAGAGTTCACCAACAGAAACTGGTAGAATTTAAATTAGTGATTAACAAGTCCCACTCATTTCTGATAAGAGTAACATTGAATGTAGTTCGCAGCAAAAAAAATCAGAAGTAACTCTTAAGAGAAAGTAATTCATATAATTCTGTATATTTTAAAAATATTGGCTGGCATTCTTTTGGTGAACTGTGATGATATACATAAGGCATACATCATCACAGCTCACTTTTTGGGTTTTTGAAGATGTTGGAATCTTCTACTGACTGTACAGCAACCAATATTCCCACCCCAAAACCAACTTTTCTCACTGGCCATTTTGTGTTCAGTGGGGAGCAAGTGCCAGCTGTTTTTGTATAGCTGGTCACAGAGAAATGATATCATCAGCAGGGACTTCCATAGGACTCCAGGTTGTCCCTGTGGATGCCTGTAACTGTGTGTCCGGGTGGATTTTTTTTTTTTTTTTTTGCTATTTCTTCTGCTCTCCCACAACCAAGAAATTTCTGCATTAGAGAGGGGGGCTGATGCTGAGAAAAGGTGTTTTTTTGGGGGGTGGTGGTTGTAGTGGACAGGAGACTATTGTAGTTATGTCTTGTAGCTACATCTCCTGATATGGAATCTCAGCTATAATATAGCCCTGATTCTTCAGTTTCTTGAACAATTCTTTAAATTTGACTTATATTTAACTCTGCAGATGCCAAGTTAATATATTTATTATAAGATCCACATCCTTTACGTTATCCAGTGTTGGAGGTAACAAATAGGAGAGGACTTTGCTTCTGTGACCTATTTGTGAGGAACATCACATTGCCCAAAATTACACCCTCAATAGCTGAAGATTGCTATCATATATCTCCTCTAGTTATGTCTTCTTTAACCTAAATATAACCCAACTCATTCAGATTTTCTTCATATTACTTGGTCTTCAGGCTCCTCATGATCTCTGTTGGCCTCATCTAGATGATGGCCATTTCCGCACGAAGGAATTAAAACGGCGCAGTGCGTCCTCTCACAGAGGTCGTCTGCACCTTGGAGTGGACTAGGTCCAGACTACTTACCTGAGATCGGCACCTCAGTCTGCTCCAAAACACCCCCAACTGGTCCTCCAGTGCACTTTTTAAAGAATGGTAGAAAACTGTTCTTTAATTTTTCGGAGCGTGCCATTGCGTTCCTGCTCCCTTGTGCACATTTGCAGGCTCACACCAATGCGAGCCTGCGATCTGCGGAGGGCGGGCTTTAGGCATGGTGAGCTTCAGCAGTCGGTTGGAACCCACGAACAACCGGAAGCTGCCATTTTGGAAGCCGGAGCAGTGCGGATCTAAGACCTTGCACTGCTCCAATTCACCCTGGATGAGACAAGGAGCCCTGTGGAAGGGCTTAAGGGACAGTCTGCGTTGGTCCGTGCCCAGAAGATCTGGTAAGTATCGGCACAGAGCAATTCCCTCGCCTTGTGCAGAAATGGCCAATGTTTGAGTTTGTGCCAGCATCCTTAAACTCCAGTGCCTAGTAGACACTGGAGCCCAGGAAAAGTTTGACCAAAGCATGATAGAGCTGTCTCATAGTCTAGATAATACATTTTCATGTAGATCTGCATTATCTGTTTTAGCTGTGACTTACATCCCTATCCCACATTTGATCTGGGGTCAACTCCAAATCCCTTAGACATGCTGCTCACATGCTGCTGTTCCTATGCTTCATTTACAAAAACAAAGATTCTGATGCCAAGGTCTTCTAAATTGTAAATTTTAAAGACAGTGAAATTTGGATAGATATTCTTCTCAGTTATGAAATTACCAATTACTTATATAACCTTGAATAATTCTTTCTCCCACCCTGCGGCTCAGTTCATGCCACATAAGAATAACCCATTATAATTCTGTGATTTGTAAATCATTTAGCTAATGTTATCAAGTGGACAATTAGCAGCTAAACTTCCCATAGGAGTGCTCAGTTTCTAAATTCTTCATTAATTTCCTCACTGACTTTTGAACTCTGAACAGAAACACATGATTGGATTTTCCCCTCTGAGTACAACAGGAAGCTTTTCTTGCCAAACCATATTTTAGCTCTCATTTTTCTGAGTGTATTTGAAGTTCTAGACAAAATGTTTTTTCCACTTGTAAGAAAATACTGAACAAAACCTCTAAAAATAATGCATCTTGTTCTTCACACCTGCAAGCTGGTAAGTCTATCTTCTTCTTCTTAAATTCTGGCTCATATGAGCATGTTCTAGAACATTCTTTTAAAAATGGCAAGTCCATCTCTGCCAGAACAATCTCTGTTCTTTTAAAATGAAAAAAAAAAATTAAAGTAAGCTACCCATTGTGTCCATAGCAAGGAATAAGAGGAGAAATGGGAGCCACACAGAAAGCTGAGTGAAAGCAGTTTGTAATTTCATTTCATTGCATTACATGTCTCCTGAGGTTTGCCCTCAACAGGGCAGCAACAGCCAATTTGCTTAACTGCTGTTGTAATTTAAGAATAGTGGATTTCTTGCTGTACCCTCACATAGGGTTCCAGTTACTGTTGGCTGTTTGGCAGATGTTCCTGCCTTTTGCATGGCCTCCTAGCCCATGTTAAGGATGTGCTGCAGTCTTCCTTATTTCTGGTTGTTTTTTCTCAAGGGTGCAGCAGTAGGTGTGGTAAGGATGTGAGGCAGTGTATCCACTATGGTCTTTCATCTGAGGATGTGAGTCAGTGGATGCACTATAGTTTTTCATCTGAACCCTGTCTCCCATATAGACTCAGCACCTTGAATAGCTTCTTTGAAATTCAAAGTCAGATCCAGAAAGGATTTGCTGCCCTGTGTATATGTGTCTTCAAGTCACCAGTCGCCTTATGGCAATCCCATGAATTTCATAGGTTTTTCTTAGGCAAGGAATATTCAGAGGTAATTTTGCCAGTTCTTTCCTCTGAAATGTAGCCTGCAGCACCTGGTATTCATGGCACTGTCCCATCCAAGTACTAAGCACCTTCTTAATTTCCAAGATCAGAGTAGTTAGGCCTAGACTGACAGTAGTTGAGACAAAACATGATGCAAGTAAGAACATGTGGATGCTACACAAGGTAATTTAAAACTAAGACATGCACCAGCAGGTATCTTAATCCATCACTGGTCTGAAACCTGATGAAAGTCTTAGACTTTGGCATGGAATAGGCTCTTGGCCAAACTTGAATGGGAAAATTTGGGTTTTTGTTTATATATATTTATCCTACACTTTTCCCTTCACAGAGGAGCTAATGAGTAGTAAAAGGAGAAGCAGTCCAGTCTGAATGATGACCTCCAGTGGCATAAGATGATAACCTCATGTATTTCCTCCCTTCTCTCCCCTGCTACTCTGAGACTGGAATGGGAACTAAAGATGTGAAGTTAAGGTGAAAGAAGGGAAAAGTACCAAAGTACCAATGTAGGAATGAGAAGCAAAAAACACTACAGTACTTGTTGTTTGTTGGCCATCTCCCATCCAAGTACTAATCAAGAATGACCCTGTATAGCTTCCAAGCTCAGACAGAATCTGATGTCTTTAGGGTATTTGCTGCCCTACTGATGCAGAAATCATCAGCTGTCACAGCCTAGCTGGAGACAGCTGTGCCCAGGGATTTAGCTACATACAGCAATGGAGCAAAATGAAAGCATTGTGCACTATGGGAATTTGGTCCCTGAATGAAATTTTCCTTCAGTTCCCAGATTCCTAGCGTGGCAGCAACTTAAAACTGCAGCTGAGCATTTAGAAATGGAGTTTAGTCATCCAAAGAAAAGGGCAAGCAAAAATACCAAGGGGACGGGAACACAGCAAATAGAAGAACTTTAACTTGTGAACAATTTTCAATGTCTCCCTCTCTACAATGTGAAACATTTGGGTGCTGAATGAAAACTTCACTGGTGTCAGAATTCTAATTTGGAGGGCAATGCCCTCATCCCCACCCCCAATAACTATATCCCACCTAAGACTTTCTTGAGCATACTCTGCTCAACTTTCACAATAAAGGGTATCTTCCTTGGGATGCTTTGCAACTTTCTCTCCCCCCATTACTTATGTGTGTGCTCATTCAGAGAGAAACACTTAGGTGTGCTGTGCCATTTGCACTGGAGTAAATGATAGTGCTGTGCTAGGCTCCTTGAAGGGGTGGGTGTGTCTTTGTGGAGGATCTTTGCACTGATCTTTGGCAGAGCCCTTGCCATTTGGCTAAACAGGTTTCTATCTATGCTGAGAATTCTCTCTCTATCCCTCCTTCTCTGAGTCTTTGCCCAGTCAGGTCTCTGTCTCTATATGGATGGAGGTTCAAGTGTGCAAGAGTATGTTTGGCTGAGGTTGCACAGATGGAAGGAGGGTCCTTAGGGCTGTATGTGAGGATTTCCTGGGGGGCATGGAAGTTCCATGGCTGCTGGAGAGCATTTGTTTCTTGGTGGCATTTAGTGATACCAATGAGACTGCATTTCATTTCACAATTATGGGAGGGCTTTTGGGATGTTGTGGAAGCTATGAAAGCTGGTTTGGAGCCCTCCCCAATCTGTGTTCAGAATTCAGGAGAGCAGCTGTTTTCTGTGAGGATTTTTCTGTATATAATTCCACAGCAAATCAAAAGCCTCAGTCTCCAAGTCAGCCAATCTTCCCTTTCTCACTTAATTATATTTAGCACTACAGATGAAAGCATACAACTACCTGGCAATATTTTTATGACTCTTAGGCCATTTCCACATGGGGTAATAAAAATGGTGCAGTGCGTCCTCCACGGAGGATGTCTGCACCTTGGAGCGGACTGGGTCTGGACTACTTACTGTAGTAGTCAGTCCACTCTGGAATGACCCCAAGTG
The DNA here is from genome assembly GCA_948474755.1 of Ctenosaura bakeri. Classification (NCBI taxonomy): domain Eukaryota; kingdom Metazoa; phylum Chordata; class Lepidosauria; order Squamata; family Iguanidae; genus Ctenosaura; species Ctenosaura bakeri. Next base: position 831,607 of record CAOLHI010000258.1, on the reverse strand, counting down.
ATCCTCCAGCGTGCTTTGAAAGACCTGATTTTTCCAGTCTTTCAAAAGCACGGAGTGTGCCACTGCGAGCCTGCTCCCTTGTGCAGATTTGCAGGGTCGCGATCTGCCGACGGCGGGCTTTAGGGTGGCGAGCTTCAGCGGTTGGTCGAGACCCACGACCAACCAGAAGCTGCCATTTTGGATGCTGGAGCAGAGAGGATCGACGACCACGTACTGCTCCGGAGCAGCCTGGACCAGACCGGGGAGCCAGAAGATCTGGTATGTAGCGGCGTGGGGCGATTCCCTCGCCCCGTGTGGAAATGGCCTTAGCTTCCTCATTTCTACTGTTCTTATGCCACCACAAAGAAGACTCTGAAGAATGATGCAAAACCAGAAATTCTACTGATCTGTTTAACGTATAGTAGTAGGTTTGGTTTTTTTCTTTTTAGAATTTTGGTGTAGGGTGATGATTGTGTCACATTTGCTTCATCTTACTTTTAAATATAGTATTCTCCCCCCCAGCATTTCCTTTCAGTGTACTTGTTAGAGCTTGAGTTGCAAATTCTTGACATGTAGGTCATTTTTTTTATAAAGGCTGACTGCAATTAGGGACTGCAGCAGAGCTTGTATAACATTTAAAAGATTCACTAAATGCACAGCTGTGCTCCTAATGTCTACAGAGTTTGCAAATCTCCCATTTGACACTGCCAAAAAATACTGCTGTATAAAACATGAAGATCAATCCCTTCTGCTGCTATTAAAATGCATTTTTGTATTAGGTTGGGAAATCAGGAATCTGAAAGCATCCCGCTATGAATGTTCAAATGATTGATATGTTAGCATTTTGTTATGGGTTGCACAGTCATATAATTTTAACTCTTTGAGGTGAAGCTTTTTGGCAAAGTGTGTTTCAGGTTCAGTCAGACAAAATAAAATGTTCCTTGATCACAGGGAAAGAAAACAAAAATACTCCAAATGAAATACAAGAATTCTGATCAGACATAATTGGGAATAGCCTTGTCACAAAGTCAGAAAACTATACTATATATCCTTACCATATTAGCTTTGTATATTTGCTAACCCTGTTTAGGGAAAGAGACTATTTTTCTAGTTGGAAAGTGAACATTTTTTTTATTCTAAAAAAGGAAGAAACTATAGGTTGTTGTGGGTTTTCCGGGTTTTGAGGCTGCGTTCTATTAGTATTTTCTCCTGACGTTTCGCCTGCATCTGTGGCTGGTATCTTCAGAGGATAGAGGTTATCGTCTGAAGATGCCAGCCACAGATGCAGGTGAAACGTCAGGAGAAAATACTAATAGAACACAGCTTCAAAACCTGGAAAACCCACAACAACCTATGGATTCTGGCTGTGAAAGCCTTCAACTTTACAAGGAAGAAACTGATTATCACTCACTGTTTATGACAACCAAAGTGACAGAGACATTAATTTTTCTACATTCTCCATTATTAGATCTCATATTGTTATATACCAACACTTATAATGTGTATTATCTGTCTCCTTTAGAAACCTGCTTGTACCAAGTGGTTCAGGTTCAGCTCATACTCCTCAAACATTGCAATGTAGATGAAGCTTAAAGATGGGAAATATAACTTTTATCTTTCTCAGACAGGGATGGTAAAATATAAAAAGATTTTGATGACAGATTTGAGGTTAGATGTTGTTGGAAGTTAAAGAAGATGGAAAATGACATTTAATGAAATCTATCTGTATTTGTAGGACATATAGAATGCACCCTGCCTTCCATGCCCAGCTGGATCACCAGCATGTGGTACACATTGTTTAGAACTAAGGCCATTATGAACTAAAATTTGCATCTTATGATTGTATCTAAAATATTAGCACAAAAAATACAACAGGTAGCATTGTTAGATGAGTGTGTATGCAATCACTAGCAGAAAAATTAGCATAACGACCACAAGGAACACCTAGGCTAATTAATTTGTAATGCAGGAGTGGGAAATTTTGGGCCTTCCAGATGTTTGGGCCTACAGTTCCCATCAAGCCTGTTCAGCATGGCCATTTGTAAGGGATAGGGGGAGTTGTAGTCCAAAGCTTCTGGGAAGTTTTGGACTGGAAAGCCAAATCTCTAGCACAGAAAAGGGGAAAACAAAGATTGCCTCACCAAGGCATTCAGTATTGCTTCCAGTTATTGTACAATGACATGTTGACTTTCAGCAACAACAACTCTGCAAAGTAATCCCCCTGCCTGCCATCCATCCATCCATCCATCCATCCATCCATCCATCCATCCACCCATCTTATAGCCCACCTTTCTCCCAGACTGGAACTGAAGGTGGCTTACAAATGGCAGCCAAATACAATAAAAGTGCATATAATTGAAAACATACAACATCTGAGGTAAAAATAGTAATAAATTGACAACAGAATTATAACCATCTAAGACATTTCTTTGAAACAAAGATTAAAAACAGTAGAACAACATAAAAACCTCTTCTCTTGTTAATTGCCACTATTCTATTCATCTCAGACTGGGTGTAAGGACAGCCAGGTCTTGGACAATATCTATGAAAGGAGACACAAGGCAACTGCGCCCAGAGTCTCATATGTCTGCAGGTCAAATCTTGCAGTAGCTGTGTTCAGTAGCAATATGCCATGAGGCCAGCAAGAGGGAAGTTTCTTTATAGTCTGTGGAAAAGAAACAGTTTGGATATGGTGCAACAGGCTACAACTGGAGAGGACATGTTTCAGAACCTGGATGCTGCATCACTCTCAGGCCATTTCCTCACGGGCTTAAAGAAATGGTGCAGAGCGTCCTCCAGGGAGCGGACTGGGTGGGACCTATTTAGTGTAGTTCCGCACATCAGCCAGCTCCGGAATGACCCGAAGTGGATGTCCAGCGTGCTTTTGAAAGACCGCTTGAAACAGGTCTTTCAAAAGCACGGAGCGCGCCACTCTGTTCCCACGCTCTGGTGCAGATTTGCAGGTTTGCACCAGTGCGAGCCTGCGATCTGCCGGGGGTGGGCTTTAGGCTGGTGAGCTTCAGCAGTTGGTGGAGAGCCTCGACCAACCAGACACTGCCATTTTCATCCCCGGAGCAGTGCGGAGCGGCAGCCACAGACTGCTGCGGACCAGCCTGGACCCAAGTGTGGAGCCAAGAAGTCTGGTAAGGACTGGCACGGAGTGATTCCCTCGCCCCATGAGGAAATGGCCTCAGTTGCCTGTTGTGCTATTTTTTCTTTGGAAGAGATGTCTTGATTTTGTTGAATGTAGAACATGTTTTGTTGTTTTCCAGCCAAAAATGACTGAGTTTGAATAACCACAGCATTCTCACAGTCTGCAGTTTTGTGAGAAATTATGCTTGTTCTCTTGAGAACTCTGCTCAAGGCAGTTACACCAGTTAGCTAGGCCTTACTCCACATGCTGAGAATCTAGGCCACAAGACAACGCAGGTGGGAAAATGCCTGTGGGAGATTTTTGTTCACAAGGAATGGCAATGGTTCCTAGAATTCTTTTAACACAGAGTTTACATCACTAAGAATGTGTATTTCTTCACAGTATGAGTAAAGTACTGGCTTTCTCACTTGAGTGGGGATGAAAATAGAGTTTCTGCAAAGAGGGAAAAGGTTTGTTCTAGTGGAATGGCACTACTGGATAAAAACCATAATACAAAACTGAGACACAAAAATGTGGGCCCCTTTCAAAATATGCAGTTAAACCACTATACCCCCCCTTTACTGTCAATGAGACATCCTATGGAATCTTGGGACCTGTGGTTTAAGGAAGAATATTTAGCATTCTTAGCCAGAGAACTCTAGTGCCTTTTCAAACTGTGAATCCCAGGATTCCACAGGATGCTGCTGTGGCATTAAAGAGGAAGGAAGTTTACACTTATGGAATATGAAAGGGTCCCTGGTCTGCCAATTCCATTACAGGGTGGAATCTTTTCTGTCATTTGTCTGTCTGGAGCATTTTATTAAAATATCATACTAGACATATGATGTCTGTAAGACTTCTCAGTGTGGTGTAGTTGTTTGGGCGCTGAACTATAACCTTGGAGACCAGGGTTCAATTTCTTGCTTAGCCATGGGAACCTACTGGGGGACCTTGGGCACATCAAATGCTGTCAACCCCAGAAAACCCTGCAATAAGTTCACCTTCAGGTTGTTATAAATCAGACACAACCTGAAAGCACACAACAACAACAAGAAGAGTTTGCTTGGCTAGTGCTCTAAACTTCTGAGGCAAGGTAAGATGTACATACAAACAACTTTGCCTTTTGCGTCTTGATGGCAAAGAGAATTGCAGGACAGCAAAAAATGTTGCTGTGAACTGATGTGGCTAAAAGTTCATTCATGCTGCCTCATGCTTTTCTTTGATGCTGAAATGTTTTGAAATTGAAGCACTGATATTTGGGTATCTCCCAAATACGTTAATGGCATAGATTCTGTCCTTAATTATAGGCGTGTAAAATTTTTGGCTAGCTGTCTTGTGAAACGAGAGATCAAAAAAGCTTGCAGAGAACTGTTTATGAAGAACAAGCAGTGAAAAATGAATATCAGACACATGACTTCTTTATTCCAGCTTAAAAAAAAATCCCCAAAGCAATGGAGAATATATCTAATTTACTCACGGGAGATATACTTTGTGTGAACGGGCATCACAAAAAATGATTCCAATAAATGTTATATGTGTGTGTGTGTGTATGGGCGCGTGCACACCACACACACACACACACACGGCCATGAACTAGCTGCATGCCAGCTGAGGACAGTTTTCCCACTATCATCTCTATAAAGAAATGACAAGGTTCTGTGTAAGAGATGGATTAACGCAGCCATGAAGCAAACTTTTGTCAATCATCACTTCTCAGTCATTCTAACACTGAGATATTCTGTTTGTCCTTACAGAAAACCAATCAGAAATTAATCTGTGTAAATAAGAGCAAAATTGTAAGCCACATACTATCAATGCAAGGTGAAAGGTTAAAAAGCTGTCTCCATTCACGGATTACATTAGGGAGGGCATTCAACATTTGTCCTCCATTTCTTGGGTATATTTAATTACCTGTTTGTAAGTCTCTAAATGCCTGGGCCCACTTCTTCAATGTTGCCATGACAACATCTTTGCCTTGAGCACACTGTATGCTTCTGTCTACAGTCAGAGGTCACTTCGAAGCCATATATGTGGCTCAAACAATAAGATTTGCAAATGGGGGGGTGGGCTGGAGAAGGTCATTTCTATTCCCCTTTGTCATTTGTAGATGATCTGTTGCTCTGAGTTTTGCTGAATACTAAGCTGACTGATGGGAAGCTTTGAACATAAATGAAGCTGTCATTTTTTGGATGGAGGGAAGGAGAGGATGTTGGAAATGTTAACGGTTGACTTGGCTGTCTCTCTTAACAATGAAACATTCAGCTCTATATGACTTGTTCTGTCTTGCAGTGAAATGTCACACTGAGGAATAAAATGGGGGAAAATAAATAGCAAGCATTTGCTTAAATGTTGCCAGGCAAGACTACACAAACTGCATTTGTGGCTTCCCTGACAAATAAACTGTATTAATCTAACCACTTAGCCCTTTTAGTCAAGTGACATAACAATAGCAGAACAGTCCTGCTGGTTCAGACCTAAGGCCTATCTAGTCCAATATTCTGTTCGTGCAGTAGCCAACCAGTTGGCTGTGGAAGCCCGTAAGAAGGATGAGAATGGGATAGGGCCCTCCCTCTTCCTGAACACACAGAGACCTACTGCAATTGATACTTGAGGTGACAGCTTGCTAGATCTCAGGGCCTCAGAGAGTCCTGAGTCTCTGGTTCTTTTCCAGATGGAACATGAGGGTGCAAATTCTCCAGTTTTGAGGAGCTTAGCACCAGGCAAGAGAAAAGTCCTATGTGCAAAACTCCAGCTCAGCTTGTTAAAATTTGCAAGGCCTAGGATGATCCTGAGCAGGAAACTCTAGGTGCATACACATGAATTGGAGTATGAACTTAACTTGATCTTCTGTCTAACCATATCAATGTGAGATAGTAAGAACAACACAAACAAACAAATAAAATGAGATTGTATTGCTCTAGATATGACTGACTTACATTTAACTTACATGCTTCTTTCTTGATTGAATACAAGTTCTTAATCAGTTCTGCTCTGGTTCTAATCTTTAGCTAAGACTCCTGAGTTTAAAATTACACAAGAAGTTCTCTCTTCATATCTGAGTGATATGTACCTCATGAACTCACCTCAGAGCTTTTAGTTTCTTCTTTGGATAGGAAGTTTACAGCTGGCTAGTCATCAGAGAAGGGAGCAGCCTCAGTTAACTAGCCAAGTATAGCTGGGATTTGCCCCCCCCCATTTTCAGCCTCTGTCTACTGTGCCAGCTTTGCGTCCTTACCAAGAACCTAAAAGAAGAAGTCTTAGTTAGGAATAATTGTGTCTTTCTGAAGAATGTTGATGACCAAGTATCTGTGCTAATCCTCCAAGCATACCTTAACAGCATCATGTTAGAGGAATTATTTCAATCTACAGTAGTGAGCTGTAGTAGTAGAAGGGATACAGACAAGAGACAGCATCTCAGGGTGCTGAAAAAGTACTGAGTTGGATAAAATTTACTCCAGGCAGTCTGGGAGAAAAAAAAAGTAGTAAGGGGGGCATGTGAGATACAGTACTTGGAACTGAATCAGATGGTGCCTTTCTTCTAGGTTCTAGATGGTTGATTTTATGTTGTAGGTAGTTCACAATTCTTCTTCTCTGAGAGTTCTGCTCAAGACTGGCTCTACAATGAGACAGAGTGAGAAGTGGTCACCTCAGTCAGTCAATGGAATGGCATTTGAAGAAGAGTCACTGTTACTCTTGTATGTGGAATGGGAAGGGGTGTCATCTTCAGGCAGCAAAAATGTTTGGGGACAAGCTTGGTCCTGTTTCCATATTTTTAGTTAGCTTAATTGTGTCTAGATCTGGAGCTGCTTCAGTCCATGCTTCATCAATTTTTTGGCCCCTGTTCACAGGCTGGATCTGGCTAGACAATAGAGTTTCTGAAAACCTTGGGAGGAATTATTACTTTATTCTTTCACTGTACTTGGGGGTGAAATACAGAAGATGCTATAGAAATTATTAAGCAGTCTTTATATCTAAGCCTGGATACCTAAAGTACTCTAATATATACCCTTCAACATAATTACAACCAATTACTATACTACATTGTTTCTTATTCTGTGTCTGAGTGTCCAACATCTGTAACTAATTAAGCTAAAGTGTAATTTCTTCTTCCTTTGTCATCTTTATGATAAGTACACTTTGATGTTTGTTTTAGCCATCCAGGAAAAACAACAACAACAAGAGTGTCAAAAATCAGAACCTTAGTGCCTAGCATATTTGTTTGTTGTTCTGGAGTTGAGGGGAGGAGGGAATGATCTAAAACAGGTCTGAGCCCTGTATCTATTGATGTTGGCATGGAAACTCATAGTGCAGTCTCACTGAAATTCATTTGAAATCTATAAAACTCCTCCATAGTTAATGGTTTATGAAACAGTCTCAATCAATAAAGCAGTAATGCTTGAACCATAGGAGTTTATCCTTTTCAGAACTGTATACCAGAAACTTAACCCTTCCCAGGAGTGGCTGGTTGTTCTGTTGCTGCAGGAGCAGTGAATGCACTCTAGAGATGTAAATCATCATAATTTTTATTTTTGTAGGAAAGAACAAATGATCTTACTATTGTTCACCCTGCTGCAAGAATGTCCTTGAAAACAGCAATTTGGAGCACTATCTTCAAATGGACATTTTTTTTTACACGTTAAATAACATTTTCTGTGCAGAGAGCATAAATTTCTGTGCAGAACATCACATTTCTTCACAAGAAACCTGCTTCATGTGCAGAAAATGTACCATTTTCTTCATGAAGCCCATGTGTGTTTTTTAAAAAAATAAAGAACGAGTCCCAAACTGCAAGGATTTGCACATTTACTGTTGTAGCAAATTACAGAGCCTAATAACATCACCCACAACTTCAGAGGTATCTTCATTTGTTCATACTCTAATGTGATATATATCATCTTATGCCAGCAGAGCCCCTCTGCACTCTACACCACAGGATAAAGGAACACAGGCTTGACATTAGAAATGGGAACATTCAAAAACAGTTCAACCTTCCTGGACATTCTGTCAATTTAATCATCCTGGACCTTCATGTAGCAGTTCCTGAACATTTTAAAAAAAATATTAGAAAGAGAAACTGCTGAATTAGCACAAGTTCCAATCCATTAGCAGTGGTTTGAAGAAACACAATGGTTTCATGTCACATGTATTAAAATACTGCTTTTCAGCACAGCCAGACGTAAAAAAAGATTTCTCCTCATGCCTGCATTATAACAATTATGACATTATATCCTGGCCAGTTTTAACTGCCCTGTATTGCTCATTTGAAAACATGGCAGCCCTAATCAGAGCTCTCTTAGTGCCAAACCTTCACTGGGGGCCAGGATCTGCACAATGTCTTCAACTGTGGAAGGAATAACTACAAAAAAGAGTATGGAGTCACTGTCCCATGGCAATTCACCCACTGGCTTCACATCTTTATAACTAAGAACTTCAAGTAAGAGACCACATGTACAAAAGCCTTTGTATGTCTGTAGCTCCTATCAGTTCAAATACTGTATGTACTGATGGCTGGAGAATGATCTCCATAACACACCTCAAGCCATGTTTCAGCCCTGCTGTCTCAGTATGGAGAAGGCTGCAACTTCCCACCTACCTTCTAGCAGCAATATTTTCTTCCTCTCTGGATGCTCAAATAAAAAAAGAAATAAAACAGAAGAAAATAGAGAGAAACCTTGATGTGCTGGTAGAAGGTAGCAGCTTTCCTCAGGCTCTGAAAGGACAATAAGAATGTCTTCCATAGAACTAATGAAGGTTAACAATATATGCATAGACTTTTAAACTTATGCTCTTCTCCTCCTCCCGATGCATAACATTTTCCAGACTATGGAAATTCAGAATTGTTATGGAAAGGGGGGTACTAATGTAATAGACAAAATACATAACTACAAGATAATGGGTCCCAGCCCAAAGAATTTACAGTCTAAACTTTTCACAAGAGGAAAAGAAAGAGGAGGAAAGGGATGAACACAGAAGGAAAAAAATTGCATTCATTACTAGTTCAGAAGTTGTGAATTAACTGTAGGTTATTTCTTTCTATTTCATGCTAGGATTTTTGTTTTATGGCTGTTCAGTTCCAGCATGAGCTATGAGGATTTTAATCCTGGGGTAGTTGTCCTCCTTTCTCTCGATTTTTTTAGTTTTTACACAACATAGCAGATAAATGCTAATAATACAATTTGTTGGATAAATGATTTGTTTTTATTCCCCCTTCCCCACCTAATTTTTATACAGTGGTTATTCTGGGGACATATTTTATACTAGCCAGCTGTACATGTATTATCATTTTAGAAAGAAACAGCTAACATCTACACCAAGATATTCTGTGGCATATCTTATCCCATGTAAACTAAGATTAGGTTGCACCCAGAGGGTCTACAGCTGGAAGAATACTAATACAAGAATTTATATTTTCTCCAATAGCTCTCTGCACCTCCTTAAAAGCATTTCAGGCAGAATGATATCCCTTCCTGAAAAGTCTGGTTGTGTTGCTAGGGTTTGTTGGGGAATCACCCCACATAGTACACATGAGCCACTATGTCTTTTCAGACTTTGGGTGATTTCTTCTTCCTACACCTACTGCAGGCGCCCATAACACAGTCCACGTCACACCAACGTATTTCCTATATAGTTGTGTTTCCTGCCAGAATAGGTGGGATAGAAAAGGAATAGACCTAGATGAGACTAACCAGACTATTTCTTATAGTTGAGAACAAGGATTAAAGGTTTGGCTTCTCTGCTGTTTCTCTCACCCACCTGATCTAGATGCTTTTTTTTTGGGGGGGGGGTGGATCAGTGAAAATTGTAGCTTTTGTTGTAGGGAGTTCTCATGGAGTTTGGTTAGTTAATGGGGCCAAGAAGATTTTAAAAAAAGGTATCCAGGGATAAAAGTAGTGAATGCATGATGGCATTCCTTCCAAGAGAACTTAATAGATATTAAACATAGCCCCTAGAATTTCTTATCACTTGAGAAACTGAGAAGTGTATAACAGTTATACATGTTTCCATCAGTATATGTGATGCCTGACAATTTACCATCAATAGGAAGATAAATCTGGTTATTTATTTTTCTTGTTTCCAAGTTTGAAAAGCATTCTCTTTGTTAGGCAAAGTTACAGGAAATTTTGTACATATTCCATGATTGTTTGAATTTTGGGATTTTGTGAAGATTGTGTTTGAATGAAAAGAAATAATGTAGTGTTTTGGTGACCTCTCCTTTTTTTATTTTAAGCATAACTGATTTTTTTTCGAGAAATATTCTCAATTAAAAAAATTTCATGGGAGTTGACCATTTTATCAGTGGAGATGTCTTGATAACTTGAGACACCCTTTCTTGTCAAGGATAGAATTTTTAAAAAATATTCATTAGATCTCTACTCAGCAGTATCCACACTACATTATATTATTTACACAGGCAACACAGAAAGCTCCCTCTGAGCTCACAGAATTATAGATCTGGAAGGGACTACAAGGGCTGTCTATTCCAAGCCCTTTCCAATGCAGAAATACACAGCAAAAGTATTTCTGCTTGGTGCCCTGTGATGGCTCTGCAGTTCCAATCCTTGGGCTCCTGTCACTCACCTTGCCCATTTTGCCCTCAAGATCTCTCTCTGGATTGGGTACATGGACCTTATAGGAGAAGACCAAGGCAATGAAGGTGTTTAGTTCTGCCTTTTCTTTGTTCCCTGTTAGCATTTTGCTGTCTTCTCCACACAGCTGGCCTACCATTTCCTTGAACTTCCGTTTGCTACAGACACAATCTAAAAAAACCATTTTATTGTTTTTAAGCTCTGAGCTCATTCTGCACTTTAGCTTTTCTAACTGTCTCCCTATGTATGCTGGCTATTTATTTGAATTCCCTTTCAGTGGTTTCCCCCTTTTCCATTTCTTGTACATTTCCCTTTTAAACCTTAGCTCACTTGAAAGTTCTTTAGATATCTATCCTATTTTTAAAAGAAACTTTCCATTTTTCCTACTCATTGGAATTGTTTGAAATTTTTCTTTCAATTCCTCACTTTTAAGAAACAGCTATCCATCTATGTTACTCCAAAACATCTCTTAGTATTAGGAAGTCTTTTTTCATGTTTAACTGGAATCTCTTTTCCTGTAATTTGAATCCATTAGTTCAGATCCTCTCCTCCAGGACAAGAGAAAACAGTCTTGCTCTACCTTCCACATGCCAGCCTTTCAGACACTTTAAGATGGCTATCATATCACTTCTTCATCATCTCTTCTCCAGGCTTCTCTGACTTATTTACTCTGTAGAGAAAATGAAAGAAGTAGTCAGTGGGATATTCTTCTGGAAGAACATCCATCATGTGTAAACAGGATGTTGGATCAGAGCTAATAAAAAGGTCATAAAAAAGACACAGTTGTTGGAACAGCAAAGCTGGCCACCTCCACATGTATTGCATTCCTGCTACCATCATAGTCAGTTTGTGGTAGCTGTGTGCAGTGGTAATTGACATTTAGCACATCTAGAGGATACCATCTTGAGAAAGGTTGCCACAGATAAATTAAAAGAAGTATTATTATTACTCTAAGATGACGACAATAGAGAAGGAAAATGAGTGTTTTATAGCTATTGGTAAATAGTTACTGCAGACTTTTCACCAGGCATCTCAGCATAGACAACAGTTGGTTGTTTAGACAAATAGGGAAGGAAAAAGTCATGATGTTGCAGAGAGTTTATAGATAGTTAATGCTTCTGAAATCATGAGCATAGCAACAGAATGTGCAATGGCAAAGAGATTCTGATGGATAAAGGAATGAAATGTACCGTCTTCTGCAAATAATGTGAAGTCTTCCTGAAAGGTCAGAGCTTAGGAATTAGGTGAGAAGATGACACAAGTGAAAACACATAAAAAGATATTGTGAAATTCATTTGATGAAACTATGCAGGCATTCATTTAAATCACAGATACAGTAATGTGTTATTTTCAAATAGTTTTTCTTCTTTTTTTATAAGTATGCTTCCTGCTGAACATGCCACCTGTACTGTCTCCATAAGTCAAGACTAATTAAAAGATAAAATAATACAGGATATCTGTTTTTGTACCTCATCTATTTTTGCCTTTATCAAGTGAAAATGTGGATGGTTTTTTTTTTGTTCTTTTATAAAAAAACCCTACATTTCGTTGCCTTCATTTATTTAGCTGACACGAGAGGACAGCTTGTTAAAAGAGAACTTTGTAATGAAATTTTCAAAGATAATGTCAGTGTATATTAGAAAGCATATTTACTCTGAACAGAGAATATGTAAGTGGTTATATCTAAATACAATATTGGTTAATGAACTGTTGGGTCATTTGTGGCTTTCTTGTAACTGAAAATCTTCAAATAAAGCAGTTAGTAGCAGAATGGACGACCTGAGTTTGTTAATAGTATACATTTAAAGCAAGTGACAAATATTTTTTACAGTCCAGCACTATTATGCCTACTGTAAGCAAAACGTATGGAAATGAGGTTATGTACCTGTAGTCATACATTTTGAATAAAAGACTGGGCTTCTTTTGATTTGCACTGGGTGCAACTTCTGAGTAGTTTTCTTTCTGCAATTGTTCTGTAGGTTTCAGTGGAACATTTAAAAAATATACGATATAAAAGTTACATTTTTTATTTTTACCTCTTTTTTCCAAACATAATTTTCAAGCTTCATTTCTGTACGTGTGTTCCTGTTTTTAAAAGGAATATAGTAAATAAAGTTTGCATATTTTCAAATTTTGTTAATTTCTTCTCCTATATAATCTTATGTAGATTCTAGTTCAAAATTAGTTTGCCACTCATGTCAAACAAGGAGTTTCTTGCACATGCAATTACAATATTTCTTTGAAATGTTTTGACTTTCCAATGTGCCCAGGAACAGCAGCTGATGAAAGGCCCACCCTCCATCCCAAGTGCCACTTCTGTGGCCTCCGAGGGAGAGAAGACCAGATAGGCACAGCTCCATCACGCCTAGGCCCAGCAGTTGATGAAGGGCCCACCTTCCATTACGACTGCCAGGGCTGTAGCCTCTGAGGATGATGGGGGGCGGGGCGGAGGAAGAGCAGGCAGGCGTACCACCTTTCCGCCAAGGTCTAGAAGCTGGAGAAAGGCCTTCTTTCTATCCCAACAGCCACTGCTGTGAGAGAGAAAGCAGCCAACATCTGCTGGACCTCATACCTTCCCTTAGTGCCACTCCCTTTTCCTGGTGTGCTATGTTTCTTTAATTTGCAATCTTGAGGGCAGGAAACTGTTTAACAATTTTATACTGCTGATATAAAGTGTGCCACATACACTTATAGCACTAGATAAACAGATGATGATGATAATGATGATGATGGTGACTGGGGCAGGGACTGAGAAACTGGGCTTTGAAACTTCTCAGCAATTATTAAAAAATCATCCAACATGTTTCTCTGTCCAAGTGCTCTTTCAGCTTCATGTTTTATTGTGCTGCTGAAGGGAAAATATGAACAATGGGCAATGCTACCACGAATCTCCTTTATACATTGCTGACCTTTTATTTCAAATGTTATCCAGTGTTATACAATATGAAACAGTGTCCTGTGCAGCAGTGATATTTTAATCAGTTCATTCACAGTACCTCCCTCCTCCTACTCACATTCACCCATGGAGAAAATCAGTTTCATTTGAACAAAGTTGGGGTTTTCTGTTGGTTTTGCTCTAAATAAATAATGCAACTGCTTTGTTGAGCCCTCTAGAGTGTTCCAAATATATTCCCACACATTCTTTCAACAATATTTATAACTTTATAGCAATAATAAATAATGATATCCAGAATCCTGTTGACGAGTCACAAATATATAAGCACTGTAGTTACAATGCTTTGCAGTGAGTCCCATTCCATCCCCCTCAATTCTCCGAATTCCAACTTACTAGGCAGTAGGAGCTGCAATCGATGGGGGTTGACTCCTCTCTCAGTTGGGAAGCAGCTGGAAGTCCCACCTGCTTGTATGGGCAAACTCTAGTGCAACAGGCAGAAGAAGGGCCCAAGTTGCATTTCCCTTTCATGGCAGAGATTGCTTATGTGAGCAGGGATGGGACCATCAGCCAGGGGAACAGACCCCCATTGACCAGAACAATTTCTGCTCAGCAAGTGGGGATTGGGGACTTTCACATTCCCTATATATTCCCTGTGAGAGCCAATGTGGTGTTGTAATTTGAGTGTTAGAGACCAGTGTTAACTCTGGAGACCAGAGTTAAATTCACTGTTCAGCTATGAAAACTCACTGGGTGACCTTGGGTAGGTCACACACTCTCAGCCCCCAGAAAACCTTATGATATGTTTGTCTCAGGGTTGCCGTAAATCAGAAATGACTTGAATCTTAGTGCTATAATTGTGTCATGCGTATAGCCCATGGTGACTCTTGCCCCACAAATAATCTGCTTTCCTCCACTATTACTTTTTGTGCTGTTTTGTGTCTGTACTGTACTATTTGTACTATTTGTGTCTGTACTTCCCTCTTTTCTATCTGTAAATACCATGCTCTCTCCTTAAGCTATTCAGTTCTTTACCACTATTTCACCTTCTACTTACTTACCATGAAATTCTTTCAGTGACATATTCAAATCCCTCCTTGAAATCTTTTGTCTGAAATCTTTACATGAAATCAGTAGTCCCCATTTTCAGATGAATCAAAGACTACTGCATATGATCACATTTGCTTGCCTTCTTTTCAGTTATCTCCCTGTTGTTGATATTTAAATTGTAGGAACCTCAAATAGGGACTGTGTCCCTTTCTCCTCCTCCTCCTCCTTACTATGGCCTGAATCCCATTGGTTAGTTCCAACTACAATAGTCCCGTGTAATCAATTGTTGTGGCAAATGTGGCTGAATCACATTGATTCAATGAATCTATTCTCACAACAGGACTCAGACCTCTCTTTACTGATGGCAAGAGTAGTACTAGCATTGCTCTTCTTTCGAGGGGGAGTACTTCAATTGACTTATAAATTTTAAAATTGCAAATGTGATATGATACATTCTATGTATGAGAATAAGAACTTGGGCCACTTCTACTCTACACTGTTATAGTGCTATTATTCCACTTTCAACATTCTGTGGAATCCAAGGGTTTGCAGTTTAGGGAGAGGCATTTAGAATTCTCAGCCAGAGAGCTCTTTGACCTCAGCAAACTACAAACTTCAGAATTCCACAGAATGTTGAAAGTGTAGTGTGGAAATGGCATTGGATTACCATATAGCTGGACAGGCAAACATAATTTTATTTTAAGGGAACTTTTAAGTTTTGTAACACAGTGAACAAGTAAGTAAACTTCTGGCAATGCAATGAGATTTTTCTTCTTTTCTTTTCCACTCTGCAGCCGTATGCAACATCCCAGAACCTTGCGTGGAGGGTTTACAGAATCCCTCCAAAGGAGATGTTGACAGCATGGGGAAAGGCTGTGTGTGTGTGTGTATAACACACCTCTCCTAGTTCTGTGACAGAAGCTGTTCCATCAGTGGAATGTCACAGCTGAAATGAGGTCATGGATTGGGAATTTTTAAATACACAGAACTTTGGTATTAACCACCTTGTAAGAGCACCTGCTTGCAGTCACTACTATAAGAATTTCATTTCAAAATAAATAAAAATATTATTTCTCTTTCTAAGAGAAAGAAATTAAAATACACAAGGACATGCACAAGAAAAGATGGTATTTTAGATTATATTACTGTGATCAGCCTTGAGGTTCATTTTGGGGATAAAGGATAGATGCAAAATGGAAGATAAGCCTTAAATTTCACAGAAATAGTCAGATAACTACTGTTAACATTCCTTTACCTCTCCCAAAAGATCTTCTGCTTAGTCTTCTATTGTTTGTTTTTTCTGATTTGTTTACAAAATTTCAAGGCATATCACCGAGAAACCTGTTCATTATTGGCAAATGATTCCACCAGCTGCAATGCTCAGTTTTTACACTGAATGAAAGGAACAGTAATGGTGGGTATTTTGGAAATGGATAGGATAATACGCATGGGTATATTGAAAAGAACTATAGTAATGAAACCCATTTATTGATCATTTATCTGTGTATAAGGAAGACAGAAAAGTAAATTTTATTAATAAAAATGTGTTTCTTTCATTTTGAGATTATTTCTTGCTCCATGCTTAACATTCTGTAGCTTATGGGAGTGATAGTGATGAATGTATTTTCTTTTTCTTTTTACTTTCCTCTGGCTCAGCTATAAATACACATTTGCACATATTGCATTCTACAGGCAAATTGGAGATTTATCTTCTAATAAATTGTAATCAATTTGTCTGTACTGCTACACAAAATTTATGCTATTATGGTGTAAACCATATATAAGGGAGCCAATTCAGCCTTGCGTTGTATTGATACCATTTATAGCTCAGTTCCATAGGTAGTAAGATATAATATGGACTCTCTTCTGAATTATGATGTATTAAGAATATAGGCATATTTCATCTCATGTCTTTGAAAAACGGATTTTGTAAGATAAATTATTTTCTCAATTATTTTCTTATATAAACTATTTCCCCTTTGTGGAATTCATGACCCTCACAATGCACAGGCATATCTCAGTTAACAAAGACTCGGATAGTGAAGTTCCTTTTAACAAGGCTGCCCAGACACTCCTTTTCCTCCAGTTCCTTTGTCTAGCTGAAAGATAGATACAATATTTTTAAAGCACTGCTGGTGCTGTGATGTTGATTATAGAGGGCTGGTGAAACAAAAGACTTTTGGTGTTGGCTTGCAGCAGTGTGTTTGCAGTAAACAATGCAATAAGCAAAGACTGAGGTGGGGAAGAGTGGCGTTCTATTCAAGCCAATCATATTATAGCCATGTGTGCTTACCTACCCCAGGCAAGGTAAACAGTAGCTTTCTTTAAATCCCTTACTGACCATGCATGAATATGAAAACAGAGAGAAAAGTAGACAGCAGGTAAGACTGCTTCACCAGCTAATCCTAGGGTATTAAAAGAAAAGCTAGATTTATAAATTTGACATCAAATTTATAAAAAAGTAGGTGGTGAAAGAAAGAGGCATCCCTGGATGCATTTTGGGAGAAGCTTTCATATGGTGTATAGAAGATTCAAAATGTTTCTATTAACTTATGCAAGTCTTGTTTCATTTCACATGCGAATATTATGGAGGAAGGGTGGGGGGAATAAAAAAAGCCTACAATTGACTTTTAATAAGCAGACTTATTGCTTTCACGCATCATCACTAACTGACCACTGAAAAGATCTGAAAGGCCCGTTATTACCTCATTCAACTCTTTAAACGTTTAGGCAAAGGACATGATTTGCATCCTTCTGGATCCTATTATATTCCATTCCACTCTCAGAATTGTGTAAATACGTTTTATACCTGAGGCCTTAATACCACTCTGTACTGCATCCAAAGAAGTGGGTTTATATCCATGAAAACACATGGTAAAATAAAAGCCAATAAGTCTTAAAGGTGCTGCCACATTCCTTTTTTCCTCCTCTTCCCTTCCTTCTTTTTATACTGCAAGAGTGTAACATGGCTCCTTCCTCGAAAACTATTACATGAGAATATTGTTAGTTTTCAACAAAAAGTTTGCTGAAACATGTTGAACTGCTCTGCTTTTTTTGGAGTTTAAGAACCTGTCTCTATTTTTTGAATGTTATTTTTTCCTCAGATACTAGATTTTCTATTAAAGAAGCAATGTCTGTAAATACATCTACTTTGCTATCTGAGGTACACCTGTACTTTTGTTCTAATGAAATTGTCAGAGGACCAGCAGTTGATAGCCTTTGAATACAAGGCAATTTTAGTTTTCAGTACTGGAAGTTGACTGATGGGAAAGTGCTCAGCTAAGTATTCCATCATGAAACTAGGACTATTTTAGCAAACTTGTAGTTCCTGCATCCTTTAGAAATGTTTTTAGTCACAGTGACCTGCATTTGTCATCCATGGAACACTTAAAGAACAATTTTGCAAAGTGATGAAAAGACCAACATGGCTACAGTTTGAATGGAAGTGCAAATTTTCTAGGATATTTTTTCTTCAGAGCAAAGTTACTTTTAAGAATACAGCTCAGAATTTTCTGGCCAGCATGGCCATTAGCCACCATGCCAGGGGGCTTCTGGGAAATTCAGTCCAAAGAAGTCAGTTTTCTAAGCTCTGCTTGTTTGAAACAATGTGCTGTGTCATGGCTGATAGAAATGAGTTGTGACAATGTCATATGATCAAACCCTGTCTGGGTTTCTGCAAGGCCTAACTCATTCTCACAGTATCAGCCTCATATACGGTTTCTAGGAATGACCTGACATCTGTCAGAATATGGTTTCCAAATACAATATTTCTTTTTAAAAATGGGAGAATTGTTTTGAATTCACTGCAGGAAAGAGAGTGAAACATAGGGGAAGGAGGTGGTGGTGGGAAGCTAGCCAAGATAGAGGCAGGTTACTTTGGTTCTCTTTGAAGAACTGAGAAGTAATTACCAATGCAGTTCACATGCAGGACTCAAAAGGTAGGCAATGCATTACTTCCAGTGGACTCCCAGAAAAGTCAGTTTATGTGAGAATGTGATAGCTGAGGTCTGAATTTGAGCTGAAGTTTAAATTTGTTTTTGCCGCCCAACCCACGAAATAACGAGATCGCAGACAGAGCTTGGGTTGAACTAGGGCAATTTATTAATATGCCTAATTAACATAAAGGGGTGAACTTAAACATGAACTTAAACTTGATCTTAAACTTGACCGTGAACTTGAACTTGCATTTTATGACCTGAGGAGATGGGGGGTCAACAGCATCTTCGGACTAGGGTCACGAGGCAGCTCCCGACCATCTCCCCTAGCCTGTTGGGCGAAATACCAGGCCCCAAAGCCAACCGCTGAAGTTGCATGATGACTTTTGGCCAGCCCTTGTCTGGAAGGTGAGCCCCAAGGCCCCACCCCCCGCTGCATAGCAAGTGGGGTGATCCCAGGACCCTCCTCAAGGATAGGATTTATCCTACACCCCAAAAGGGGTGCCATAGGTACACGCCGAACCTAAAGACCCCCCCATGCCGGCCAATACAGTGGAGACCTAATTAATACCAAATTAAGACACCACCCTGCAAAGCCAATTACCCCGCCCTAGGCGCAGTGTAGGGTAGGCGAAAAACGCCCCATATAGGGGGAAAAAAAATTCCTACCCGGCCCCGAAGCGACCAGCTATCTTACACTGAAACCATCGGGAGGGAGGGTGGGTCGCCTGGATCTGAAGAGAGGCCGAGAGAGAGGAGGGGCGGCCTTAAATATTATGCTCTGCCCCGCCCCCTTCCATCGGCCCCCGCAAACGATCTCGTCTCGCGGGAGGGCGGCAAAGGCCGTCCCCCCCGCCACCCGTGCTACTCGGGCGGTGTGGGATGAATTGCCGCCCAACCCACGAAATAACGAGATCGCAGACAGAGCTTGGGTTGAACTAGGGCAATTTATTAATATGCCTAATTAACATAAAGGGGTGAACTTAAACATGAACTTAAACTTGATCTTAAACTTGACCGTGAACTTGAACTTGCATTTTATGACCTGAGGAGATAGGGGGGGTCAACAGCATCTTCGGACTAGGGTCAAGAGGCAGCTCCCGACCATCTCCCCTAGCCCGTTGGGCGAAATACCAGGCCCCAAAGCCAACCGCTGAAGTTGCATGATGACTTTTGGCCAGCCCTTGTCTGGAAGGTGAGCCCCAAGACCCCACCCCCCGCTGCATAGCAAGTGGGGTGATCCCAGGGCCCTCCTCAAGGATAGGATTTATCCTACACCCCAAAAGGGGTGCCATAGGTACACGCCGAACCTAAAGACCCCCCATGCCGGCCATGGATAAGGGCAAGCGTCTGCTTAGTCCTTATCCCCCCACCCCCTTAGAATCTAGTCCAGCCCCCTTTTGCAAATCCTGTAGAAAATCTCGTCGCCCTCTGGTGACAAGTGTACGCCATCATGTCAATAAAGCTCTGTTTTATAAACAATATCAGTGCAAGGGATGCAATAGCCCCAAGCCCTGTCTCAAGGCAAAGCGAATCACCCTGTTCGCCCATCTGCGGGCGCTTCTCTGTGTCGAGGGTCAGCGCCCCCTCCCCATATTCGGCTTTGAACCGATGCAGACCAAACAATACTAGCGTGAGGCCATGTATCTTGGATAGGCCACATAACCTGACAGGCCTGTATACCAAGGCCTTTCCTTTCAGCAGTCCAAGGTCATTACCAGCCAGGTGAATGACCAGCACATCCAGGGGAGGCCCACTGCACTCCCTGAGCAACATAGGTAGCAAGCCATGCCACTGTGGCCACTCTTGCCAAGCCAGCGTATGGATGCCCAATCACCCAATCCCAGGTTCGGGCCCATATAACCCTTGCGAGCATACTGCTTTGCCCAGAAGATGAAGCTGTAGCCACAGATCAACTCGCTTCCACCTTTCCAAAGCAGGTCAATCTGAAAGGAACCAGAATGTTAATGCAGGTCAATTGGCCTGACATAGTGTCGGAACGCCAAGGACTCCCACCTACCAATCCTCCTATGCCATCCTTGCTCATGCTCATCATTGCTGCAGTGGAGGCTGCCCCTATGCACAATGAGCGTGTGCCAAACTTAACACCGTGCGGGCTCAATTGTAGCAGGGCCTTCTTAGTAATGGTTCAGAATTGACACTTAGTGAGCCCCGCATGCATCCCTCTGCTGGCATTATATGCTCTAAGCGCCCTGACTGAGCACCAGGTCGCATCAGAACAGTCCCGTAAAGTCACAACAGCACCCCACTTGGTCTGATCTGTCTTTGATCCTCTCATAAGCAAACATAAATGTCACTCGCCCCATGTCAGGTCCCGAAATTCCACGGTCCTGCCATACCTATCCCCCCTTTACTCTGAGCAACCAACTTGCTTACTCTTCCTGCCCCAAAATTACAGTGAGGGCCGCTGCATGGAACAAAAGAGCCTCATATGCTGAGGAACACCAGACTGCCCATGCGCTGTCCAAACCCCTTAGACTGCAAATCACTAGTGGGATCCGGTAAGCCTCAAGCCCTGGGCAAAGGACAAGGCAAACACTCAAAATCATGAGCATGTAAACTGCAAAATGCAGTCTACCGGGACCAGCCACGCATCCTTTAACCACTGGACTTACGAAAACTGCTGAATTACCAAGCTGCTCTGCTGTAAGCGCTGGGCGCGATATGACCAACCCATCATCCCCGTTACTTTACCGACCGAACTTCCACAGGTCGGAGGGCCTTGGTTCTTGCAGGGCTGCCGCGTCTGTTGCCAGCTCTATGAAGCGTTCCACGTGCCCAGACGTGAACAGCTACCTGGAAAAAACTCCATAAATGTAAGATCAAATGTAAGGCCCACTTCCGCCCAGCACTGGGTCATCCTTGAGCACCACCTGCAGTGTTGTGTTTGTCAGGAAAGCCCTCCTGCAGAGGAGACCAGATATCCACAAACTTGAGCCTAAATAAAATGGCCCAGGGACATTGATGAGTCAAGATATTTATTTCTGAGTACAGTAACTCAATAAAGTTCACAATACCTTCCACCCAAAATGTGCCCCCCAGGCTACCATGATCATGTTTGTTTCATAGTGTAACTAGGGAAATTTTTGTATAAAAATGTTGTGCTTATTAGCGATGTTAAAGTACTGGTTATACATGGCGGTACAAGTGAGGAAAATGAAAGGCTGCGAACTGGCTAATTAAAGTCAATCCGAATTTAGTTGTGTTGTATTAAGCAGACTCTGACTATATGATGAACTTCTGCGTAGTCCATTTATCTAGGTACCCATCTTGCCTGTTCATGTTCCTGGGTCTGCTACAATGCAATTAAATTTGTTCGGAAACCTTTAATTTGGATATGGCATCAATTGTGTGCGTGTGTTATTGTTTCCTGCATTCACCACCTCCTAGTTATCCCCTCAGTGAGCTCGCCACCATACGTCTCTGTTGTCAATAGGTGACTGGATTAGGTAGCTTTGATAGGAGCTGATAGCTACTGAAATCAGCAGGTCAGCCCCCCTACCCGCTGAGCTGGGCCGCCGCGAGCGGGGAGGCCGCGCGGGAATCGGGGCAGGCCAGCCCGCCGAGATAGGCCGCCGCCGCCGAGAGCGGGGAGGCCGCGGGGGAATCAGCAGGCCAGCCTGCTTACCCGAATCGAATTGGGGCAGGCCAGCCACCCGCCTGGATCTGAAGAGAGGCCGAGAGAGAGGAGGGGCGGCCTTAAATATTATGCTCTGCCCCGCCCTCTTCCATCGGCCCACGCAAACGATCTCGTCTTGCGGGAGGGCGGCAAAGGCCGTCCCCCCGCCACCCGTGCTACTCGGGCAATGTGGGACGAAAAGTGTGACAGTGACAGATGATTGCAGTTTCCAGTCATGACAGCTATCAAGTGAAATAAATGGATAAAAGATTATAAAGATTTCCTGAGTGATAAAGCATCTGTGAAAATAATATTCACATGTTGCAAGATTGTGGACATGAACAGAATTCTATAGTAAGAAGGTATAATTCATCGACAAGGTATAATAATCAAGAGTTTATAGCTGGGCTTCTGTCTATACCTAAACTAAAGATGGGTGCGAATTTTTGTTTGTTTGTTTATAATTCACAAATGTCACCATAAATATGATTTTAAGAAAATGTGGGAGTGGGAAAAAGCAAAATGGTGTTTCACCCATCCAGGCAAGTTTTTCCCCCTAAATGATTGAGCTCTTGAGAGTATGATTTTGAATTCACTGTATTCAACCATATTTTTGGTACTGAGTTAGTGTTGCCACCTCTTCCCCATCCTCCCCACAAAAATGACTGCTCATTTTTAACAGCTACACACACAACATGATCTTCTCCTTACTGAGATTAGCTAAAGCTTTTGAAATTGGTCAGCATACCAAAATGCCAAGAGCAAGGAGGGTGGAGTGGAATGGAGATGTATGCATTTCAATGCACTATGCACTTGGACTTTCTGTGTCATTTGGAGTGCTGTACTACTGTTGCAACTTCTGACCCTTCTTGTACAAACTTGACAGCAACATTGCTTGGCTTCCCACAGTGAGAGGAGTCAGGAGTTTAAATAATCTGGTCTGCTTGTGTCCCATCTGAATGCTGCAGGAGTTTGGACCAAACCTCAAGGAAATTACTCCTGCGGAATCTGGTGCCTGTCACACAGTGACTCAGGGCTCTTTTAGCTGGCCTAAAGTCCTGGTAAATGTTGGACTATTCTGTTCCTGAATTGCATACCTTGTAAAGATTATTTCCATGTTTGCATCCAGTCATGCCTGAAATACACCAGGAATGTATACTTCCACCCCACCACTTGTAGTGTGGTGTGGGTGTGTTTTACTTGCCTCCCCGAAATGAAATGATCAAAGGAAGGTCAGAGGAGAATGTGGGAAAGGTCACACCCTCATTCAACACATTACCAGTGAGACTGTCCAGGAAATAGAGAAGAAACTGAGACAATGGAGACAGATGTGTGCTTATATTGGAAAGTCTCAGGAGAAGCCACCTCCACAAACTTTTGTTTGGGTTTACAAAAACAATGTCTCATCTTAGAAATTCATTAGAAATAGATTAGATAGTAGATTCATTACCTGGACATTGAAAAAAATCCCCACACCTACAGATACGATTCCTGTCAAATCTGAGCAAGTCCTCCATGTCATCCAATGACTCAATGTGGTACTGCATGCTACAAGCAGATTTTAATGAATGAAAATGTATTATTTCATTAAAAAACCAAAACAAAATAACCTTGAGATGCACACCCTTAAGGCTCCCATAGTATTCCCCCCAAGTTTCAGATACTGAGATTTCTCCATTTTAGAGCTATGGTGCAAAGAGACAGGGATACCTTTTTATAATTATGAATGGATGGATGAATCCAAGAATTCAAGCCATTTCATAATGCAAATCTATCAAACTGAATATGGATTATGGTTTGAGTGACAAAAGTTTTGCCTGGAACATCCATTTAGAAATTAAGTCAGTTGATTTAAAATTTATTTTCACCTACAAAGGATCTATAAAAGGATCTAAATCTATATTTTGGCTTTGTGGCATGATTATCAAAGGATTATGACAGCTGCTGAACACTAATATTCCTGATCTTTTGCTGCAGAGCAAAATCTTTTGCGTTAGATGTCAAAATGATGTTCAGGTGTTCCCAGAGCAAGCACTAATAAGCTCTCTGTGCTGTTCTGAATAGATTTACTAATGAGGATTTGATGAAAAAAAAAACGTTAACACTCCTACCTTGAGTAGAAAGAAATGCTCAGAATGAAAGAGGATTATAATGCGAAACACAGTTGGCAATTGCAGCATAATCAAGATTGGGTCCTTAATCTGGTAACTCTACATCCATGATACTGGTTATAGTTACTAGGCTTAGGGTGGCCACTTTTTAATGATATGGATTCTATGTCATAAAAAGTTGCATGACAGACAGAAACTCATAAGGCATGGTCCTACTGATAGTGATGCAGCAATGAAAAGCATTTCCTGTTTAATTTCAGCTTGTGGTGTAGTTATTAAAGCACAAGAGTCTTCCCAGAAGAATAAAGATGACAAACCAAAATAGATGCAATATCAGTTTGTTTTATTTTGGGAGATGATGTTGCTTGAAGGCTTCCGTTAAATTATATTACCTAAGCAAAAGTTAAAATAAAAATTTCCCTCCTATTCCTGTAGAGTGATGGACTCCCGGTGAGAGGAGATCCATGTCAATAAGACTCTAGTGCTGCAAGCTATTTGAATTAGTGATTTTCCATGTGATTTCAGAGGTTCAAATAAAAGGACAAGCTGTTTCTGTCCCCTAGAGTGACATTTTGTCATAGAATCTGCACAGAACTAGACCTCTGATGCTAACATTTTATGACAATGTCACCTGAAGAATTGTAAACTGTGGCTGAGATCCTGCATTGAGCAGGCAGGCTGTAATAATTCATTCATGCAGTTTCGTATCATCTCTGTACCCCAGCAACTGTCAAGCTCTGGAAGGGGACCTTGATGCTGTTGTTTATTGATTGAGAGAGTGGTAGGAAGCAATTCAGACAAAGAAGCATCAGCTTGGAAGGGGAAAGAAACACAAGTGCACTCTCAGATGGAGTGTACCTTTCCTTTTCTTTGCCAGGAGCCCAAAGGAACCACATCTTGATGATCTGAAGTGACTTCCTGCCCCGCCTCTCCCTATGAATAAGCAGCAGCAGTAGCCACAGCAGCAGGAACAACAGCTCCTCTGGAGGCTTGGCTTGAGAGGAGGTTTTCAATAGGCACAGAGTGAGAGAGAGAGAGAGAGCAAACTCTCTGCACCTTGTCCAAAAAGGGAACATGCACTAAGAAGCCACAATTATTTTAGCATATGTATGTAACCATGATGCTGCCGTATGTCTTCTAATTTCAGCCACTTGCAACTTAGACTTTTTGTTTATAGACAAAAATGAAACTGGAAATTGTCCCAACAAATCTGCTGCATTTTGCCATGGGGAGACTCTTGTCTAACATAACATGTTGGTAGAAAAAAAGGGTTCCGTGCTAGCTTTTTTGGCTGCTCTCTTTTGTGGAGAGTTGGAATTTTCAACATTCACAAGAATAAGCACAAGAAATATACATTACACGCATGGTCAGCCCTGTTGCTAACACTCAGTACTGTACTTTGGAATTCCAATGGAGTCAGAAAATACGCCACAATTCATTTAATTCACATTTCTTTTTTCAAACCCTGGTGCATGATGGCCAATATAACATTTAGTTCTCTGTCTCTGTTATTAATTATGCCTGTGTGTGCGTGCGCATGCACACACAAACATATACACACATGTACCTGTCTTCCTTATATTAATCTCTCTATATAATCAATAGATAACAGTCATTATGGTTTGGTGAATGGCCTTTAAATGTCCACACTTGGATAGCAAATGGATCCAATTATATAGATACCATTGAATCTGTTTCTGGTTTTTACTTCTACATTCTGTGAAACAGTTATGGTATCCATTTGTTTTTCTGGGGACAAAATGAGATCACAGATCCCTGGATAACCAAGTAGGGCATTTTTATTCTGTGAAACTGTCAGTGAAAAAGAAAAGATCAATAGCTAATGAGATATTCTGAGGATGTTCATCTTATATTGGTATACTTAGTATTTTTGAAAGCCTTTGAGACATCATGGTTTGTTTTTTGTAACAGCGTGAAAATTAAGATCTATTTTTTTTGTTGCATGTTATATACAACACAAAATTTGCAAATGCTCTAGTTTAGCAAACATATTTTTCCCATAAAGTCAAACTATTTTAATCATTGTTATCTAGCAGCACAAAATAACAACAAGAAAGAATATTGAAGTCAATAAGCACAGCAGATGATAGAATAATAATGTTACTCTATCTTTGATTCCTAATGTGTTTCATTTTAATTTAGGTCAGCATGGATTAAAATTTTGTATCAAAAGCAAAATATGATTAGCAGGGTAGCACAGACCATATCTATCACACTATGTGTTGCATGTTATTTTTAATATTTAATCCAGCAGTACTTAAAACATGATAAATGAAAATGGAAAAAAAGAAGAATATAAGATAACAACCAACTGTGAACAAGGAGAAATCAAGTATGCACTTTCCCATATTTATTTGGCTGAGGACAAAGGACATGAAGGCCAAAATCTTGCATTGTGAGATGTAGCTACAACAGTGGAGCTTCATCACCTTGGCAACCCAACCATGGCCTGTCACAGCACTTCCTGCTATGGGGAGAGAGCCAGATGTGTCATCAGTCAGCACCCTGCTCTCCAGCACCTTGGAATTCCTCCTCTGGAGGCGGGGTCTGCTTGGCTTCAATGGAAGGGTTTCAGGGAGCAGTTTTAGTCATTTCAGTGGTGCAACAACCATAAACATGAATCTCAATAGTTACAGTGTAAGTCTAGATGTTGTTGTGTGCCTTCAAGTCAAATCTGACTTATGGTTACCCTACGGTGACTCTATCCCTATCATAGGTATTTCTTGGCAAGATTTCTTTAGAGGGGATTTGCTTTTGCCTTCCTCTGAGGCTGAGGGAGTATGACTTACCCAAGGTCACTCAGTGGGTTTCCATGGCTGAGCAAGGATTTTAACCCTGGTCTCCAAAGTCTTAGTTCAGTGCTTGGACCACTACATCACACTAGCTCGGACAGAGAAGTCCAGATTACAACATAAATACTAAAAAGGATGCCAGCTGAAGACTAAGTTGATGAAATGGGAGAAGCAAGATCCCCACAAGACATCTACTAGACCAGTGCATGTTCATAAATAACATTTTAATGCTGTAACCTCTAAAATCTAAAGCAGGAATGTGGATTATTCAGTCTTCCAGATGCTGTTGGGCTGTAGGTCTGAGCATTCATTGTCATTGCCTATGCTTGTTAGTGCTGCTGGGAGTTGCAGTCCAGTCTAGAGGGTTGCTCAATTCCTGTCATTAATCTAAATGCTCAACAAATGACACTGATCTGACATCACAAATTCAAATTAGAGCAAAACTAATAATGATGGCAAAGCTTACTTAGAAAGCAAGTTGCCATTGTATGTGAAACAAGGAAAATGGAGCCTATTACATCACCACCAAAACATACTTAATATTTAAAGCAGAAAATTGCAGAAATGGAAGCTTCAGACAACATACAACTACCCTCCCCATAAAAACTCTAAGCTGCAATTTATAAATGGCAGAAGTTTCAAAATTGTTTATTTATTGTTCAACCCAATGCAGAACTTCCAATCAAGTCTGATGTTTTCAGCCCACTCAAATGTAAAATGCTGTATTCATAGCTGCCCAAATTCTACCTGAGTGTGCTTGATACCTGAAGACATCTAAACCCCCTGATCATGACTATATGTTTTATTCAGAGTTACCAGGTCAGTAGCATTCCCTTCCCTGAGATTTCAGGGCCAAAGCTTGAGACTTAAGCCCAATTGATTTCAATGAATCACTATATGATTAAGGATGAGATCTAGTTCTCTTCTGCTAACGGAAATACTTTGGTCTGCAGGAATAAAAAAGAATGATTTCTCCCTTTTGCTCTGTATACATCATGAAAAATTTACCCTGGAAAGCTGAGAACATAGACCTCAGAGCAGAGAGGGTGGGATGGAAGCTTGAGGCCCCTCAAGGGAAGGCTTGGGGGGCTGATACTTCCTGAAATGATCAGGCTAAATGGATCACCAATGAACTCCAATGTAGTTCAGCACTAAGAAGTATGAGGACAGTTTTCCCAGGAATAATAAGGCAATCTATCCTTTACATATCTGAAATCTATCCTATGCACCTTTACCTGGAATTGAGCTACACTGAACACCTAAGCGGCATCTAAGTAGCTTTTTGGAGTCTTCATATTGATGGATGTTTGAATGATTATGCACAGAAAAGTAATTTGCTCTTCCCCTGCAAGTACCTGCAAGTAGGAAAAATTTATGACAACCTGCCTGTCAATGTTGAGCCCCTGATACCTTAAAATCAGTTATGGGAAGCCAATGACCCCAGAACTGACTCCAGTCTAGGTTCTGAGAAAACTGAGGACTGTAACGAGGAAGTGTGGAGAAAAATATTTTGTCTTGCCAATAAATGCCTGCCAGCACAAAATTGGGTATAAATCATGAGTATGGATTAATTCATATTCTAACACTGATTACGTTTTCATAACATCAATCTACTTTCATCTGTAGATTTTCATGAGTTTCTTATATTGGTATGCTTACTGATTTGATGGTATGTCCTTTATCAACAGCCGAGGCTTAGGGTGGATGAATCAGCCACTTTCATATATTCATCCATTAAGTCTACTTTATTTCATTAGATCTTCATTTTTTTTTTAAAAAAAATCTTTTTAAAAGATTAGAATGTGCATTTACATACTATTTTTAAATGTGCTGTCTCTCAACATGAACAGTTCTAAACCCATATTCTCGCAAATGATGAATTGGGTTTTGTTTTGTTTGTTTGTGTTAGTTTGGGGACTGCACGAGAATATTCAGAAACTGCAAAACTGGGTGCATAGATCAATTTCAATCTTCAGTTTAATCCAAGAGGTAAAGATCAAGTCACCTTGTGTAAGATTTTGCAAACATTGAACTCTTCAAGTATTCCTAGTCAGGACATAGCTGGTGATTGGTGGATCCATTGGATCAAAGCACTAGGAGCACACCTCTGGTTTCCTAGTTCACTATAGCTGTACTCCTCACAGTAGCCAGATTTATAGATATACCCTGGAACCCACCTTAAGCTCAAGGGAACAATTTTTGCTTGTCACATAGTGGTGTAATGGTAAATTCAGAAGTGCAAACACCCTTACAAAGTCTAAAAGTGCAGAGAGATGTGTTGGCCTAAGAATTTATAGCAATTTTCATCTCTACCAGCAGCAGGTCTTTCACAGAGCTAATAGGTTTTGCTCACTTAAGCCCAAGCCACAGCTAAATAGTTGGAATTTCAAGAAGCATAGCTTGGAATGTGTTGTACAAGGTTGCTGTTCTGCATGCGAGTTGCATAGTGCCAGCATAGTATATCTCTGCATCTGGATATTTACACTACACTCAGAGGATGCTGGATTGCAGCCATAGTCTGATTTTTGGCCTTGAAGTGTTATGGGAGGAAGGGTCTATAGGCTATCAAACTAGGCTCTGCAGATTCTGTCATACTGGCCTGCAGGCTTTCTGGCAATAAAAGAGAGTAAACTTCCCCTGGCATCTTGTTAGTGAGTTACTGTGGCATGAAGTCCAACTTCCACCACCATTTTGATTGTTGCAGAGATTCTGGGATTCTGTTCCAATGGCACAATGACCAAAATCCTTCCCTGAAATCCAGTTTTTCAGTGTGGCAGCCTCTCCCCACCATGATGGCCACTTTCTTGTCAGTGGACCATGTTTGTCCCTGAGAATGAAATTACTGCTTTATGTCCTATAAAAGAAATAACATGTTTGCTCCCAACCAACATGGAAATTACTGCCTTGATGGGCTGCCACAAGGAGAAGGTGGTTTTTGCTGGAGGATTTAACTGGGAGATGTATTATATTGCAGCTACATGTCAGAGATGCATCTTCTGATGCAGGATCTTGGGTTTGATTCTCAAAAACTCAAAAAGAATTTGAATTTTTCAAAATGGAGAATCAAGGCTGACTGTTATTCCTGTTTCTAGCAAGTCTTGTTTAGTGTTGAAAAGCCTTCCTTCAATAACATCTCAATAACATCACTTTAAGAGCAGCGTTCCTCCATTGTGATATCACCCTGAACCCCACAAACTCCTGCCTGATTTTGGAAAGTCAGTAGGGTGCAGCCTGGATACGACTTGATGGGGACCACCAGAAATACTAGAGATATCCACAGAGGATTAGGAAAGAATCCTACCTAAAGCTGAGAGGTTTCACAGTTCTGCCAACCACAGGTGGAAATAATGGGCTAGATGAACTCATAGTTTGGCTCAGTATGAGGTAGATTCCTAAATTACCTAGTTGCTTTTTAAAAACCTCTTTGCTTGCAGGCACCTCTGGTCTTGAAGGGAGAGGGAGAGATCTTTAGGGAGCAAGATACCATGTTTGTGAGCATAGCATAGTAGCTCCCTATCAGGTAGCATCAGAGGTGAGAATGACAGGTGCAGAATTTAAGAGCACAGTATCTCCAAATTTCACAAAAATCTTCTTGTAATACTGTATGCATTTTTTTCTAGGAATCCCAAGCAAGCAATTTCAGGTTTAGATATAGATAAAGATCACTGGAGATGGCCTCTACATTTCAGTTTCTGGGCATGCTGATAAGGATGCTTCCTGCAGGGACAAGAAAGGATGCATGCAAAGAAGAAAATGTGTCAGCCTCTCTGGCTATGGATACATTTGTGGGATCCTGCTGTCATTTCTAAAGTTGATTCTCCCCACCACTTTCATCTGTGGAAAAGATTTGCCTGAGAGAGAGGGAAAATTCTTAATATACATTTTCAAATTTCATTCAGTAGAACAGATTACATTGTTATTTTGGTGATTTATTACAGCTTTGTGACCCACTTAAAGGCTTGCATGATGCGTATCTTATATCACCTTCTTCATCAACATGCAGAGATACACTGAAGTTTTTTTACTACTAACTTTAAAACAATAGTAGGCTATTTATATTATAAGACACATGAAGACGAGAAATAATAAATCAGAACTTTGAACATCTTCCGGGAAATGTCTCTCTCCTGTTTTATTGTTTGGGATGAGCTATTGACTATTTTTGAAAAAAGAAAATATAATCTTAGCATTTGAAATAATCTCAGCATCAATAATAGATCTGGACATGAGTAGCTGTATGCTGTTTAGAAGCTCTTACAGTGCTATGTGAACATTGACTAGTTTTAATACAGCATTGTTTTACAGGTATCAATAATAAGTATCTTAATGACCCTCTTAGAATTCTGCAGGCACTAGCAGGATGGCTTTCTAAAAACAGCTGAATAATTGCAATTGTGCAGTTCCCATGTTCACCATTCATTTTATCTCAGCTTATTGACTAGGATAGAGGTGGAAAGCCATAGCTTGAATTAGCTTTGTTTGTGATGGGAAGCCAGATCTCATAGGCAGGTATCTAACTTGCCCAAACATAATGGTCTAGAAGAGATGAGGATCTTGAAAATAATCTTGGGGATGCCCAGGGCCAAATTTTGTTCTCCTTAAGCTAAATAATTAAAACTCTAAATGGAAGAAAGATATCCAAAGTTTCCATCAAGAAATAATCAGATGCAATTGTTTTGAGCTTCTTCAAGCTCTTCCTTCCTTCCTTCCTTCCTTCTTTCTTGGAGAGCAAAAATACTTTTGGGAAAAGTCAGAATGGGGTGGGCCTTGTTTTAAAATCCATATCAACAGGAAAAAAATGGTTTTCAAGAACAGAGTGACAAAAGATGTTATGAACATTTTCTGTTTACTTTTGGGCTGGTTACTTTGAGAGCTGAGTTGTCACTTTGATAGCAGGAAAAATAAAAGGCCATTTTCCCCAGTATGCTAAAGGAGATAGCTATTATATTAAGAGCACTTATGTGCTTAGATCAGAGATGTGCTGATGAAATAAAGGCTTGTCATTTTCAAAAGGAAGATTCAATTGGTTGGCATGAAATTATCCAAACAATGTATATAATCCT
This sequence comes from Ctenosaura bakeri, assembly GCA_948474755.1. Taxonomy (NCBI): domain Eukaryota; kingdom Metazoa; phylum Chordata; class Lepidosauria; order Squamata; family Iguanidae; genus Ctenosaura; species Ctenosaura bakeri. The sequence goes on along the minus strand of CAOLHI010000258.1, from coordinate 799,404 downwards.
TCCTTAGTCCTCTGCTGGAACAATCTGATCATCAAAGTAGTTGAGGAGTTACACTCTTCTATTTTAGCTTTTCATTTATTTACACAGTTCTTAAATCTTTCCAGAAAATTTAAAATGTGAGGTTTTCCCCTCTGCCAGAGCTATCACGATAACCCTCATCCAAAGGTGGTAGTAGGAACATTTACATCTTGATGTTTCATTAGGAACATGAGACAACATGCATCAAGACAATGCTGTGTAAGTACCATTTATATTTACAGTGAATGTATACCAATTTGAAAGTACTTCAACTGCCATGGCTCCATCTTAGGGGATTCTGGGATATTTAGTATGGTGATATACTTAGATTTTTTTCCCCCAGAGAACACTAGCGCTTAGGTCGAGAGAATACTTGAGTTTTCTAGAAGATAATTCTATGATTTTGTAGGATGGAACCAAAGTGGCCATCCAACTATAATAAAGGTCTTGTGTAAATATACTCGTGGACCACTCTCTTAACAGGTTCTTGCATCATGTTTCTTAAGGCCATGTCCTTGGATAAGAGGCCTTTTCACACAGTTAGAACACTATGATTCCACTTTAACTGTCATGGTTCAACCCATGGCATCCTGGGATTTGTAGTATGGTGAGGCATGAAAGCTCGCTGAGAATTCTAAATGCCTTTCCATAAAAAGCAAATCTCAAGAATCTATAGGACGTTGCCATAACAGTTAGGGTGTAATTGTAGTAACTGTGAAAGGATATTGTACTCCCTCATAGTCTGTGTGTAAGACTTGTATGGAAAGGATTTGCTAAGGTAGCTGCACTTATGTTCACTGTTGAATATTCATTTGCTTGTTTGTCATATGTATACCCTGCCTTACCTCCACTGAGCTCAAGGTGGCATACATGGGTTTACTTTGTCCTCAGCTTTGACTTCTATGAACTCTACTTGGTCAGGCAGGCTGAAAGAGATACCAATTGGCTTAAGGGTGTTTCATGACCTAGGGTACTTTATGACCCATTGGGAAATGGGATCTACAGCTGTCAAGTGCTATACTCTAACCCAGACATGGACAAAATGTGGCCCTGGGAACTGAATGAGGCCCAAGCCTGTTTTTCTGGCTCCTTGAACCACTCTTTTTCTGACCGAAAAAGGGGGCAAATACTACTCCTGGAAGCCTCCAGAAGCAGCAAAACAAGAAGTGGATATCTGGCCACTGATAATTTTGTTTGTAATTATTTTTCTGGCATTTGTGTTAGTCTATATGACTCCTGGAGGGTCCCAGAGGCAGAACACTGCCCTTAGGATCTACTGCAGTTCCCAACTCAACTCTAACCATTGCACCAGACTGATCCATAATGTAACTACTGTTGTATATTTGGTGCAAATATAAGACCTGTTGATTAGAGGCAGAATTAAGCATGTTAAAAGGAAGAAGAAGAAATTGTTCTATAGAGAAAATCATGGCCAACTATAATTAGTTACCAAAGTTATCCATTTGACTTCTGACATGGTTAGCTCCTGACATGGGACTTTGCTATTCACACAAATACTATAATCAAATACCATCAGGTAGATCCAAGGGTGGGCAATGAGTGATCAATGAGCTGTGTGCAACCCTTGTGACCCTGAAGTACAATCCTAGACGTGCCCCAGAAGTCCCTAGAACTCCCTTTTTTTTTTTCCAGGTTGATTGAGGGACTGCAGAAGTATTTGGAGGTTACTATGGGGTTCTGGCATGCTAGGTGAGGGTAGGGTGTTTTCATGTGTTTAGAGGGCTTTCTTTTTGTGTAGTTATTGGTCAAAAGTAACATGTCCAGAGGAGGGCAACCAAAACGGTAAAAGTCCTTGAAACCTTCTATTATGAGGAGCTGCTTAGGGAGCTGGGTGTGTTTAGCCTGAAGAAGAGAAGATTAAGAGAAGACATGATATCTGAGTTTAAATATTTGAAAAGATATCATATGAAAGCTTATCCATCTGCTGCTCCAGAGACTAGGACATGGAGCAGTGGATTCGAACTGCAGAAAAAGAGATTCTACCTAGACATTAGGAAGAACTTCCTAATCATAAGAGCAGTTCAAAAGTGGAATACACTGCCTTGGAATGAGGTGAAGTTTCTTTCTTTAGAGGTTTATAAACAGAGGATGGATGGCCATCTGTTGGGAATGCTTTGATGATGTATTCCTGCATGGCAGGAGGTTGGACTTGATCTCTTCCAACTCTATGTTTTTATGATTCTATGGCCTCCTGGGACAGGATGGCAGCAGTCAGCAGGTCGTGCTTCCACACAATGTCGTTGCTGGCCTACTGCCATCCCATTCTCAAACATTGCGCTCATGCAGTTTTTGCAAAACAGAAAAAATCTGTTTTTTGCCTGTGATCGTGCAGCACTCCCATCACTTCTGGCCTTGCAGAAGTTGTGGAAGTGTAATGGTAACACTTCCTTCTGTAGTGCAGCAATGGAAAGTGCCCAGCTGTGCTGCGGAAGAAAGAGGTGGTGCCATTGCGTTCCCTTCTGCATGGACCAAGCAGGTGTGGAGGGGAGCATTGCTGATGCGCTCCCTTCTGGACCTGGAATTGTAGTGTGATGACGCAGAAGAGCATTGTCGTGTGGAAATGACCTATGATTAAAATCATGCCAAAATGTTGGGGTACTGTTGAGATCTCAAAAGACAGATCTTGGGGCCACATCTGTCCTGCAAGCTGAACAGAAATTTCATACACAAGAAAGGCTCAAAGCATAGCAGCAGCGTCTTGAGTTTTAAAAAAAATCTCCTAAATTCCTGACATACAAATACCAACAGCATCCCTGAAGATTGTGATATGTAGGTCAGTGGTCACTTTCATTTGTGCTAATTCAATATTGCAGATGCTCCACTGTGCTTACATTATTATACCATTCCCTCTGCCTCATTCATCTCTTTTATCATTCCTGGAATATTACTCTCATTCCTAGGAAGAACATTCATCAGCACACTGTTTTAATATTTACTGCTAGCTCCAGGAAGATAGTTTTTAACATTTTTTGCAAAGATTAAACCATTCAGTGAGAGCACTTGTGTCTCACTGCTTAATAAAGCACAGTATTTTTTTATCTCTGTGCTGCAGAACAGAAGTATTTCTTTTCCTCACAATACACCTTTCATTTTGGTAAGCTTAAATTCCCACATAATGCAGACAATGGAAAGCAACTGTAAAATAGGAAGGATAAAGGCAGGGCATTGGCCAAGACAGCATGGTATCTTTCCAGAGAGAATGCTTTTTGATTACTAATAGTTCTTCAGTCCCCAGTGGAAACTCATGTCTGGTTAGTCATTCACTAGATCTTTTTGTTTGTGTGTGCATTGAATGAAGAAATGCAACAAACTATAAAAGAGGGAATTATATTTCACAAGGATTAAACATAATAGAGCAAATCAAGAGCCAAATGAGATGGTTTTGGGTACTAAAAGCCATCCTGCATCTGAGAACAAGACTCTAAGGAGTTGAGCTTGTATCACACAAGAAAGGCAGTAGCTTTGTTCAATCAGTTCAACATATTTTAGACATTTGTTATGAAACAGACAGGTTGAATGATTTACAGGACAATAAGTATGTTCAATTTTCGAAATTTCCTTTTACATTTCTTCAAGATGGATAGCTGAACACTTATCATATACCTTCCTTACGAAGCACATAACACCACCAACCACTAGGAGGTGCTGTTCTGTGTTTTTAGTGCTTAGCTATGATTTTTGTGCCCTGCTTTTTCTTTCTGATTAGTTTTGTTGTTGTTTTACCTTGGATAACCTCTTGTCCATAGAACATATCTGCAGGAAGTTTATGTGGTTGGTTTAATTTGCAGATCTTCAACAAACACTCTCCCTTTATTAAAGTATTGAGAGTGGTGGCTGCAGCATCCAGTTCTCAAATGCATTACCTAAGATGTTTACTTATTACTTGTCACTCAGAAAGGCTCCAAATCAATGAAAACTTGACATTTTGATCCAAAATAAAATGCATCAGCAATGCAATATTTTTTGAATAGGTGCAATATTTTCTATACTCTAAAACCTAGAGCAACTGTGGCGACTCCAAGGATTGCTAATAAAATTAAATGCATTTATTTCCAAGCTGTTAAAATTAGGGATATTATACTATTCTTCACTTGAAGGATAAGGACTGTGAGGGATACATATTAGGATATGTATATACAAGTTAAGCATTTTTTTTTAGTTTAAAAATGTGAAAAATTTATAGACTTATGATTTTGTTTTTGTAATGTATTAATTTTTCTTTTTAATAAATAAATAATAAAAAAATTAGGGATATTATAAAACGCAACCGAGATTAAAAAATGAAAAATGTAAAAGATGTCCCTAACTAATTGGAGGACAATCTTGTTTTAAAATGAAGTCTTTTTAACATTTTTTTTAAAAAAACAAGGTTGTTTTAAAACAAGATTGTTTTAAGAAACTGTGGGTGGCAAGTATCTTTTCACAGAAGAATTGGTAGTCCTTTTAAGATGGTATTTGCTGTGATATTTACTGTTATCTGAGAAAACAAGAAATCATACTTTTGTTCTCAGAAGTATGCTTTACTCTTCTGTAAATTTATTTAGATTCAATCAATATATTATTTGATTTAAACTTATAATATTGATAGATAGCTATTTTTTAAAAATGGTGGAAGCCTTAATTGTAATCATGGATTGGATCCAGGGTTAGTCACACTTAGAACAAAGCAGGGGTGTCAAACTCAATTTCATCTTGGGCCACATCAGCATTGTGGCTGCCCTCAAAGGGCCAGTTATATCTATAAGACTATATAAATGTATCTACCCTTTCATCATATTAAATAATTGCTTCTGCATTTGATTATTACTGGTTTTTAAATTGCTTTCCCTCTGTATCAATTTTTCTTTTCTTGGACATTTTGGGGCTATTTGATTGTAGTTTATAGTCCCTATACCTCTGTAAAGTGACATAGAATTGGTCAGTATATTCAAGGGGTGCCACTTTCAGTGCCCCAGACCCTCTCTGAGCCTCTTTCTGCTCCCTCCCCTCTCTGTACCTGGTGAGCCCAATCTCCACATTGCAGGCCCCCGGCTGTCAATATTCTGAAGAGGGCCCTAGCAGCCAGCACTTGCAATCTACTTCTACTTCTGACTGCTCCTCTGTCCAACTCTCGTGAGCTGCACGGAGCATTGCCATGCTAACCAGTGGCAATGCTCTGACTGTGAGACTTAGAGGAACAGTCAGAAGTAGAAGTAGATCACACGTGCTGCCTGCTGGGCCCCTCTTCAGAACACCAGCAGCTGGGGGCTCGCAATGTGGGGATGGGGCTTGCCAGGTGGTGAGAATGCCTCAGCTGCCGAAGGGGTGCGAGGGCCACATGAAATGACCTGGCAGGCCAGATGCCTTATGTTTGACATATGTGGAACAAAGCAATTGAAGCCAACAATACTTAGGTTAGTAATGGTTGACTTACCACATTGATTTCACTAAATCTACTTTAAATAGACTAAATCCAAACCTAGTCCTCCCCATAGTATCCTCTTTGACATGCATGGGCTTTGTTGTTGCTGTTATTTGACATTAACTTTAACCTATGGTGTTCCTATGAATAAGAGGAGAGGTAATGGTCAGAGTTCTTGGAAGTCTGCTATTCATAGGATCACCATAAGTGGTCCCTCCACAGTTGTGGGGGGCACAAATACAATGATAATGCATAAAATATTTTCATTTGGAGGACGACAAATTTTGTTGACAAAAACATATTGAAATGTGAAAAAGTATTGAAAAATATATATTAAACTTCTGCAATTTTTGTTATTATATCTGTGAACAAAATAAGAAAATATTTACATTTCTACTATGTAGTCTCTTGGATAAGGTCATTCTAAATGAAATTTCATGTCAATATAATTAGACTTAACAACAACAAAACAATTCATATCCATGTATTCTGTGATAGCACTGTTGTTTCAGCTTCTTGTTTGCTTCTTAACTCATATGGAAATATAATGAGGCAAATAATTCAGTATAATTACAGACTGTACAGTCAGCTCTCCTAAGTTGTTGTGGAAACTGAGATAAGTAAGGCTGCTGGTGATTTTGAAATATATAATTGCAATTTTCAGCATTTAAAAATACAGAGCACCATATAAAACCTCATCTACCTGAAGCAAGCTTATTGAATGGATGCTAGATACTGTCCTGAAGTTGTTTAAACACATGCAAATATATTTATAGTTCAAAATTTGTTTTGATGTTATATTGTATCTTTTTAAAAAAGTGCTCAAGAGTATTTTTTCTATGGAATTTTCCTAGACACCACTGATATTCATGGGGTTCATACAAGGTTGATTCATAATTTTTCTTTTACACTTTTCTTTTACACTTTAGACTTTAACCCATTGGGTTACATACTTACATCAGTAGGTATTCATAACTAATTCCATATGATGGTCAGACATGGCTGGAGTGGAAACTGCATTTGTAAATGCAGGTGTGGTTATGGGACAGATATAGCTTTGGTGCTTTGGTGGATGACTTATACAGGGAACTGGATAGGGGAAGTGTGTTTCTTTTGATTCTCCTGGACCTCTTTGTAGCTTTCAGTACCACTGACTATGGTATCCTTTGCAGCTGTCTCTCTGGGATGGGACTTGGGAACACTGTCTGCAGTGGTTCCAGTCATTCTTGGAGGGGTGAATTCAGAAGGTGGTACTGGAGGATGCCCTGGCTGTTGGCCTGTGGGGGCCCGCAGGGTACAGTTTAACATCTTCATGAAACCACTGGAAAAAGTCATCCAGTGTTTGGTGTTTGATGTCATCAATACGCTGATGATACCCAACTTTACCTCTCCTTCCGATTTGATTCCAAGGAAGTCGTCATAATATTGAACCATTGTTTGCTGTAAGTAATGGACTGGATGCGGGCAAACAAAATGAAACTCAATCCAGACAAAACAGAGGCACTCAGGGAATAGGCAAATCAGAGAACAGATACTCTGCCTGTGCTGGATAGGATAACATTCCCATTGAAATTTCAAGAACACAGCTTGTGTGCTCTCCTGGCCTGTGAGTCTGGATGCCCAGGTTTCATCAATGGCCTTGAGTGCATTTGCACAGTTAAAGCTAGTGTGCCAGCTGTGCTTGTTCCTTGAGACATCAGATCTGGCTATGGTGATACACAACTTGATTATGTCCTGTTCAGACTAATATAATTCACTCTATGAGGGGCTGCCTTTGGAAACTGTTCAGACATTTCAGTGGGTCTAGGATGCTGTGGCCAGAATGCTGAATGGGGTTATTTGCAGGGACTCCCTTGTTAAAATAGCTTCACTGGCTACTGGTTCATTTCCAGGCACAATTCAAAGTGCTGGTCATGACCTAAACAGCTGTATACAGCTTAGGACCAGACTATCTGAAAGGCTGAACTTGCCAGAGTTTTAAGATCTGCAGAGGAAGGCTTTTTCTTGGTCTTTCCACCATCACAGACTCATCTGGTGAGTATACAAGAGAGAGCCTTTGCAATGGCTCCTCCTCCTCTCTGGAACTCCCTTTTGTGAGAAGCTAGGTTGGTCCACTCCCTGTTCTTTCGCAAGCAGGCAAAGACCTTTTTGTTTAAGCTAGCTCTTGATGTGTAAGCAAAGGAACTTCTTATTGGGACATTTGTTTTAGGTATGTTTTTAACTTTTGTCTTTTGAATGATTTTATACTGTTTAATGTGGTGATTTCTAATTGTTTTTCAAACTGATTCTCTTTCAGAGCTGCCTTGGATCCTACTCTGGAAGAAAGGTGGCATACAAATAGATTAGTAAGTGTTTGCTTAGCATTCAACAGTCAGTTTAGTGGTTCTACTCTAACTGAGACTAGCCATTGGATTTAGGCCTCAGTGTGTGACATAAATGTCAAATAAATAAAAACAAATTATTTAGAATCAGCTGTCATGGTGTTATTCTGACACAGATGTAAGGACATTCAGTCTAGGTAGGAAACAACTCTTAGTCCATTCCGACTCATCACAAAGGGTAACTCAAAAGTCCATATGGACACTTGGAACTGTCACGCATTTTCCCCTGTCTTGTAAAAAGGAATTATTTCCCTTGAATTCAAAGCTGTAGCAGAATTCAAAGTTGTAATGGGATAGATGAGGGTTGTGTAGGAATGCCAAAGCCCTCAAATAGCATGTGATACCTTTCACTGACCTGCCCAGCCCATGTAAGAAACTGTTCCCCCCATTTTAATTCCAATTCCTGTTCTAAACAGTGGTCTAAACAATTATTTAGACAATTCACCTCAATCCTTGGGAAAAGGACAAAAAGTACCAGTTTCATCTCTGGTATTGTTGCTACCTGACCAGCCCTATCAGACTGCAGTGCATATTAAGTCCTTTTTGTGCTAAATATTTCAGGATTCTCATCCACAACTAATTCTTCAATTTCAACTGAAAGTTCATCTTTGTCACTGCTGGAAAAAGTCTTTTGAAGCAGAGTATATTCCCCAAAGATATCATTTTACAGAGTTTAAAATAAGTATTTAACATATTTTGGTCTCTGCATACCCAAGGCTTAGTTCCAGGTTAGTTTCAATTAGATTTTCTGTTAACACAGATCAAAGATATTAGTTACCACTTTTGCTGTTTCAGCAGAACATTTATTGGTTAACTAGCTGTTTGGCCACCCACCTATATTCCCCCTTTCCTTTCTTCAAAAGAAAAATTTGTCTGTACATGTTTCCTGCTATGGTTTTCAAAAGCTGAATATTTCTTGAATTTAGTTCATCACTAAAGCACTTTTCATTTCTTCATTTGATAAGCAGTTACTGGGGCAGAGATATGAAGAAGGTGAATTGCAGTACTGTTTTCATGCCCTGCTTTCCTGAAAGCATGTAGCTGGTCACTTTAGGGACCAAGATGGTGGACAAAATGATCTCTTGGACTGTTCCAACAGTGCAAATCTGATGTCCTCATGGGGAAAGACATTTGCCGGTCATTGAACAAGGAACACTATCCATCATCTAGATACTGTATCAATGGCAAGGTCATTGTTCCTTCCTTGAGTGCATAGAGGAAGCAGCTAGGGTAGTTCACAAAATGGGGGTAAGTGTGATTGGGTTTCAGAACTTAAATGAAGATGTGGGAGAGAACTTCAGCAATAAGAACAAGTTACCCTACCAGTATATACCTTGTTGTTGTAGCTGTTATTATTATTATTTTATTTATTTATACCCCACTTTCTCCCAATGGTGAGATTCAAAGCAGCTTACAAGATTGAAATAGAACAAATTAAAACATCCATGAAAGTATAAAATTTAAAAAAGAATTTAACAATTTATAAAGTTGAATCAATTATCTGTTAAAAATATTAATATTAAAATATTTAATACATTAAAAACATTAAAACTTTACCATTTCAAAAGGTACATAGCATTGCGAGCCCACATCAAATCAAATTAAAAAGCCTGCTGACACAAAAATGTCTTCACCTGCCTTTGACAGGACCACAGAGATGGGCCATCTTGGCCTCTCTGGGGAGGGAGTTCGAGGGTCTGGAAGCAGCCAATGACAAGGCTTTCTCCCTTGTTGTTGTTGTTGTTGTTGTTGTTGTTATGGAGGTTGGCACTCTCTTTCTTTTTCCCAATTGACCAAAGTCTGCCCCCCATGCTGGATTCAGCATGTCATAGTGATAAGCTGCCTCTCCATAGCCATTAGTGGCTGGTGGAGAGCAGGGGAGGAGGATGAGAAAAACATCTGGCTGTGTTCTTGTAATCTGCCATAAAAAAATATGTTATCTACTGAGACCTCTGCAGGACCCCACTGAATCTCAGTGGGCAATGTCATTGTTCTGCTTCTGGCTATGGGAAGAAACACTTCCCTGTTTCCCTCTACCTGCTCTCCACCAGGCATTGGATGGTTTTAGGGAACTGTTAACAGAGAAATAATGAGACATGAGGGTGGTGAGAAGGGAGCCATAGCATACTCCTGCTTGTAGAACTTATACTTAATGCCCAGTGATGTAGGATTCCTGCTACTGCATACACTTGGGTTTAATTTTCATGAAGGTGAACTGTAATTGGAGATTACATTGAAACTTTGCTAATGACATGGCTAGTCAGTTTGCCATCATATACTATTAAACTGTATGCTCTTTCATGTTAACACCAAAGGGGTTAATCATTACCAAGGGAAATGGTGTGAAGACTGAGCCCTCTGCACATTCCATCTATAAAGACTAAAGTGCAGATGTTGCAGATAAAAAAAAAGTGAACATCAGAGCATCCTGAGGCATCAGAAGCTGAAACATTAGACTTTTGTTCTGTGAATTTTTTTTAAAAAAAACACCAACGTAGTGACTTCCTACACTGTATTTGCTTGAGGCTATGCATAGATCATGTTTCTTTACAAAGCCACTTGGCACCATTTCTCAGGCTGTGGTGTTGTTAACTATATATTGCAAATGCCTTGACAAATTAAGCAATTAATTACAAATTGTTTCCATAGGAGAAGCCAGTTCATGTTTTTTCCCCCCTACTTGTTCATGGTAGATTAACTTTGATAGCTGTGGATTTTGAAGTTCTTTCAAAGTCATTAAGAACAATTACTGGCTTTTAGAGAGATGGACCTTGCAGCTTCCTTCTTTCTCAGTGCTTAAAGCAGACGTTAAAGTAGGATGGTAGGCCAGTTTTATAAGACATGTTTAGATAATTGTGTCCATGTATTTTTAACTTCTTGCATCTGCACAACATCACACTAACTCACATTTTGCATTTTCAGAGAAGGTTTCACACTCTTTAAAATACCACATTCATCATTTGTAGCGTGGGAAAAGCCATGACTCCTTGCACAGAGTTATTTTTCTCTATGATGATGACAGTTGGTGTCTGTCCAAAGGCAGCACAAAATTTATGTGTGTGTGTGTGTGAAACAAAAAATGTTATCCATGTTACTCATTAAAATCTTTATGTTAAATCTACAGTTTTTTTCCTACTCTGACCCACAATTTCCTATACCGAGATTCCTTTCATTTTGGAAAATTGCATATACACTACAGGTTTGTTTAGACTTACCTCTATGTTCAGCCAGTACATAGACAGGGATATACTGTTGGAAAATTCTAGCATTCTCTCCCCGTTCCCCTAGCCTTTTTCTAGGACAAATGAGGCTTAGCTGCCATAGGGTTAATTTTCTTTTGCATGTAAAAGCCCTCTGGCCTCTCACCTAAAGTCTCAACTGTTGTTCTGTGTTATTTAAAATGACTGGTTGTGGTATCCAGACCATGTGACCCAGGATACACCCTGGAGTCTGTCATTGGTCTTACATAGAAGACCATACCTCTCTCCCTTGCCTCCTTTTTGCAGTCTTGCTTCTAGCACAGTCTCTACTATGCTAGCCTCTCCACCAAGAAGTTGGTGAGTTAAGAATGAAGCTACTATCTTCTTTTATCCTTTTGCTAGTTAGTTAGGATCTAGTTTCTCCAAGGCATACGTAATTGTAAAGTTTATTAGTAAATCTTTTAAGTTCAAAACCTGAAACCGCCTGCCTTGTTTTGCTTTCCAAGTCAGTGTCCTTGCAGGGAAGCCACACAGAGGCCCTTTCTGTACCTTACCTTTTTCTGGCACTGGGGTGCGGGGATTGCGTGAGCAGCCTCTGGTGAGAGGCTCTTGCGTCTAGAGTCCTTCGACTCCTCAGAAGCTGCCTGTTCACGTGAGAGCCCCGCCTCTTCCTTCCGCAGTGCAGCCTGAGAGTTTCCCAGGCTGCACTGGGGCAGGAAGCGCAATCGGTGCAGCTCTGGAGGCTCTGCACGCCAGGTAAGTGCGCACGGGGCCCGGGAGCAATGCACGATTGCGCACCATTTTCAGCTTCCAGCTGAAAATGAAAAGATGTGCGATTGGTGCCTGCCGGCCCCTGAAGTGTCACACAATTGTGAGTGCGTCGTGCAGATCGCTCCTCACAATTGCATGGTGCTCCAGGTGCCCTGTCGCATGGCAAATGTCGTGCGGAAAGGGCCAGAGATTGGGACATGCTTTTTCTTCAACTCTACTAAAAGAAAGCTAATTCCTAACAGTTTTAGCTTTCATAGAATTTCCCAAAAGGGCTAAGAGCCTGGGAAATGCTAACTCCCAACATGTACAATGACTTTTCAAGCTCTGTGTTAAACTCTGAAACTGTGCTCTCTTGAACTATGAATGTAAAAAAGTGTTGTCCTCATTCATTGACAGATCAGACTAATCAACATGTCAGCCGTAGAAGAAAGAAAATAGGAATAGCTTCCAATACTATAAGATGTACCTTCCCCATAAGGGATGTAAGGGCTCTCAAAATGGGGAAAATGTATGCACTGGGGCAGAAATACAAGTTTAAATACATATCATTGAGGGAGACAGACCAACATCCCTTTGGAAATTACCTATAAGTATGGTACTTATAGGTAACTTATAGGAAATATGGAACTTTTATTATTCTCCACACCTCATCAGGCTTAAAGATGGTGTCAGGCACTTCCAGTGCAAGCAATGGATTATATTGATGCAGAAGAAAATTAAGCTAGATTTAGCTAATAACATCATTCAGACCTTTGCTGGCATTTATCACCATTAGGCGATCCAGAGAAATCCAACCAACAAAGGAGAAGCCCTGGAGTTGGCCCTGCTGATCTGCGTGCTAATCATCCATTCCTGTGGATTGTGCGTTACAATAATTCACCACTGCAACTGTCCTTGGTTCTTTGTACTCCTATGCATTCCAGTTATTATTGACAGCCACAGATAACCTTTGGCCAAGGCTTGCAATGCTGCATCCATTTAATGGGGAGTAAGATCCACTGAACATTGCCTACTTCTTAGTAGACAAGTGTAGGATAGCACTGTAAATGGTTGTAGAAAGATTTTTCAGCTTATTTTTTCCTGCCAAAGCTGAAGTGTATGATAATAATTTTGAGCCATTTATATGAAGAATAATATAGAAAACATGTATTCTTTCTAGGTTTTATTGAAAGGCTGCTGGAATAAGGGTAGAGGAAATTTATTTAGGACTTTCCCCCCACTTTCATTCAAATATCAGAGGCAACTGTTTTTGGAATACCACTACATTTTATGTTTGGAACACTTAGAAGATGATTTCTGATCCAAACATCACCCATTTTGATGCTCATTCTTACAAAACTTAAATATTAATCCATCAGGGACAACTTTGACATTACTGCAACATCTATTGATGTTACTGATGCCATCAATAAAACACAAATAATTCAAAAGAAATGGAAATAATCTTGCAAGATTTCAAAAGTATATTTTGCTGCTATCCACTAAAGTAGTTAAGATTTCACTATGATTCTGATTCTAGAATACAGTTCTCCCTCCACATTCACAGGTTTGACCTTTGTGGACTTGATTATTTGCAAGGTGCCCAGTTACCTCCCCCATTCTCTCCTTCCATTCCCCTGTCTTTTGCCCTAGAAGGCAGAGCACCTGGGCAAAATGCAAGTGAATGGGGAGAAGCACATGTGTGTATGCAGCTGCCACTTCCATTCACTTGCCTCTTGCCCAGGTGCCTGGAAGACAGTGTGCTTGGGCAAAATGCAAGTGAATGTTGGGGTGGGGGGAGCCCTGGAAGGAAATGAGAGCGGGGTCACTCATATGGGTGGGGGAGGGGAAGTTATTTAAATTTTTTTACTTTTGCGAGGGTTCTGCACTCCAAACCCTCACGAAAGTTGAGAGGCCACTGCATAGCTTAAAACTGATGCAGTGCTTTCTATTGTATTTTAATTGTCATTTTACTGTAATCTTTAAAACTATACGTTGGCCTTTTTGTGCATACTGCTCAGAAATGCTGAGTGCCATGGACAGATCTTACACATAACGCAAATCAAATTTAGAAACTGTTTATCAGGAGAGTAATTGATTCTATCCATCCCAAGATCCATCCCTAAAGGTCTAAATCAGCCTGTCGGCCCATCAAATTTTTGTTCATAGGGCAATTTGTTTTCATAAGCATGATTGCCATAGTAATATAACAGCTGGTGTACCATATGCTATAAGGAAGCAAAAGAATCCGCCAGGATTTCTCCACCCCCCATTTCCCCACCCACAACTCTAACACACATGTGTATACATTCACACCCACAAGTGCACATTGGAAACAGTATCTGTTCGATGCAGAAAAATACAGAACTCACAAGAAAAAAACCGTAATGGACCCTAATAAATTAATTTGTCCATCATATATTGCTGGTACTATGTAAAACCTGTAAAGGGATTCCATTTTCTGAGTCAAAGTGATCTATTTCTGAAGAAAATCTATCCTTGTTTCAGAGTTTTCTTGTTCCATTTGTGCTGCCTTGCTTTCATTGCTGTCAGTTGCTTGATTAAATTAAAGCCAAATGTATTTTTTGCTCATATGGGTTTTCCTTGGGGGTGTAATAAATCATGAATAAAGTGAACATAGTGATTTTCATTCAATTTTATTTTCATGCAGTAGCTAAAGTGGCATGTATGTAGCATGGGTTAGATTTCTAAATATCCTGAACAAGTTGCTTAGTGAAGAGGGCCCAAATCAATGCTACTGAAAATGTTAATTGGAGCCTCACATATAAACCCCAAACAGTGGTAGACTATGCCTGGGAACAAGGATGGAAATATTTGTTGCTGTTCATTTCCTGTCGGAATAATGATCTCCCAGTGTTTTCGGAACCTATGACAAGAAGAATTTAGCAGTGGCAAAGATTCTTCACTTTGCAAAGTTTTTTCTTTAAAAGGAAAAAAATATGTATTGCTGCACTGACTAGTTTCTTGAAAGGGTTCACAACTACCTCTTGACAGCTTCACAGAAAATTTTGTTTTCTTCTGCAGTGGGCAGAATATGATGAAAATTATTTGCCCTTACGTGCAAGTATGAAGCAAATCTTTCCATCTCTACTTGAGAATAACATACACAATTCCACATCTTGGGCCATACCTATTTGGTGACTTTACAAGAAGAGGAGTGGCATAAAATTACTGAAATATTCAAAAGTGATGTAAACAAGACAATGAATCCACTTTCATCCAGATGAAAAAGTGACATGATCATTAGAGACACAATTGTTCAAATATAGCCACTATAATTTTTCCAACAGAAGTGCCAAAGTGGCAATATTCAGTTAAAATAATATTGTGGGGCAGTGCAAGTTTTATTCCTGAGTCAGTGAACATAATCCTAGAGTTCTAAGAAGGGATATCTAGCAGAAAAATTGATTTGAAAAGAAACAGTATTATGGCCAAGATCCTATTAGAGTGATGGTAGAGTATACATAACCTTCATGATTTCACAGATGAAAATTGGCACACAGGTTGCCAAACAATATCAGAATGTGGTAAAGATGGCAAAAGCTATTAATGAGGAAGAACACACAAGCTGTGAGAGGTTACAGCAGCTTGCTCTTGCCTGAATGTACTGGGAAGAACAAGACTCTACCGCCTCCCTTTCTATCTCCCCTGCTGAATTAGTTGAGTCAAATTACTTTTATACTCTGAATTCAGTTTGCAGCAATTGAGGTAAGCTGAAGAAATTAGGAAGAAGAGAGGGAAACTGGGACATTTTATATGCAGTTGAAATAAATGGGATGACAAAAGACTTATCCAGAAATCTCTGCCAGTTTGGGATAGTTGGAGGGTATGAATATAAAGCTCTGTCACTATACTTATACTGGAAGGAGAAGATTCTTCTGTCCCTGGCTGTAAAATCCAAACAGGATGGCTCCCAAGAGTATACCCGTGACCATGAGGATGCAAGGGATAGGAGGCGGGTTGCTGCTAGGTACAGTGCAGTTTGTCTTATACAGCCATTGCCTTTCTGGACTTCTTGCTAGACTGGGCTATTCCTTTTACCACATGTACAAGGCACCAACTATGCAATTCAAGCTGGATGGTGCCTGGACACATCCTCATGGTAAATTCATGGCTAGGCAGATGGCAACCAGGAGTATGTGGAAAGGGAAGGGGGATTGGCAAGTGTTGCTGTCTGTTATCATTGCAAAAGGGAAGAAGACACTGCCCTAAGACAAAACAAAATGAGCTGCAACCATAGATGCACACATGGATTTGGAACTAAAAATGTACAGAACTGTACTGAGATGGAAAAAAAAGTGCTTCATTCAGCTAAGGAGTAAGAAGTTGAGGTAACTGATGTTCTGGGAAATAAACCAGGACAAGGGCAATGCCTGATGAACCTTGGAAATAAAAACTATGCTTACTGAAAACTGCTACATCCCAAAACATGTGAACAGTCTGAATGAGCACTTTCTTTAAAGTCATAAGGCTATTGTTAACAATCAGATAGATCACACATACAATGTACGCAGTCCAATACAGGGTTCTCTCAAACACTTAAATCTTAACTTTCCCGACAATAGCATATATATTTTTGGCTAGAAAATTATTGGCTGGAATTTCATAGCTAGAATTATCATATCTAGTGTTATTTGTATTTATGATTGTTACATAGTAACTGCTCCCTCAAACCTGCTTTACCAGGCATTAGCCATACCAAGAGAATGAAGTCCATTCTACTGGGCACAAAGAGAACATTGTTTCAAATCCCCTCCCATGAGTGAGCAAGCTTGCAACAGGGAATTGTAATGGGGTCCTGCTTCTGATTGTCACAATCTTTGTACCTTGCTTGCTGGCAAAAGAAGGGAGAAAATGTCATCCAGCTGCACCTCAGTTGCCAGCACAATGGACCTCCTTCTCTTGGTATGGATGATGACATGTAAAGAAGTTTTATGTTAATTAGGCATACATTAATAAATTGCCCTAGTTCAACCCAAGCCCTGTGTGTGGTCTCCTCAGTTCATGGGTTTGGCAGCAATTTCTTGTGCTTTTGCTAGCTGTGCTTGTTTCCCATGACAGGCCAAATGGTAACATTAGTTAAGGAATGTAATAAGATGTTTGGCTCCTTTCTTTTTTTACTAGAAAATGAGTCCTACAGGAAAGAATTGTCACTTTCTATGTTTGAAGGTCAATACTCTGAAGGCCGTTTCAGGCGCTGCAATGTTGTGCTCATATGAATAATTTCTGTCAGAGCTTATTCGCTGAAACAAATGTGATGTGTGAGCCTAAAGATTTTGTTTATTGACTGGCAGCTACTGCTGCAGCCTGGGAAACAGTGCTCTGGCTTCTAAGATAATAGGCATCAATGCTCTCTAATAATTCTTGTCAATCAGTTGCTAGTTGATTAAATAACTGCAATCATAGGGCTCACTCAGGGCTACTATACAAGTTCATACTGCAACTGCTGTCATCTGGAGTAGCTTATATTAGCATAAAATGTTTGAGTGCCTGAACTGGTCCTAAAATGTTATTTACCATTTGTGTCCTTTCAGATCTGATAAATAACATTCTTAGATTTTTGAAAGAACATGTGTTTGACCATATAACTCTATCTCCCTATATGAACCTGCCAGAGCCCTAAGATCTGCAGGGAAGGCTTTCTCTTGGTTCCACCACCATTTCAGGCTCACCTGGTGAGGACACAGGAGAGAGCCTTCTCAGTGGCTGCTCCCATCCTGTGGAAACTCTCTTCCATGGGAGGCTAGGCTGGCCCCCTCCCTCCTTTCCTTTCATAGGTTGGCAAATACATTTCTTTTTAAGCAGGCCTTGAATGGGTGAGTAGGAGGCCTTTTATTTATTTATTAGCTGTTTTTAAATTTTATTGTAAGGTTTATAATCTTTTTTTTTTAACCTTTTAGAAGCTGCCTTCTCACTTTGGGAGAAAAGGTGGCATATAAAATAAATAAATAAATAAATAAATAAATAAATAAATAAATATCTTGCAAGTAAGCTCTTTCTTTCTTTACTTTTGGAAGGTTCTCCTTTGGCTGAGGCTCTCTCAGAGGACTGTGAGTTTATATGATTGATCATGAAAGCAATGGAGCCTGTAATTCAAGGCAAGGGTAGTACTAAATGGCTCCTGTCAACCATGACCAGACTTTTGTGAGGGGTACAGAGAGTCTCTGTGGCCACTTCTTACTATACACTTGATGCATTAGGAGTGTGGCTTTCAATTGCTATTTCCCATAATACCCTGTTGTAGTGCTACATTGGGAACATTGCAGGAAATCAAAAAGGAGTAATAAAGCTTGGAAAAGTTTCTTTCTCTCAGACTCTGTCATACTGTCTATAAGCTTGCCGATAGTGTAATTAAATTCTCTCCCTTCCCCCAAACTCTGGTGATTGTGAGCTGGATATTCTTAAGAACAGTGTGCATGGGAGAACTTACACGGTTGGAGAAGTTAATTTTTTTCCTGCCATTTCATCCAGAGGTGGATTGTTAGGTAAAGATGAATTTCAGTTGCTGAACCCCTCAGTATTGCTCTCCTGGCCCCCTTTCATACTACACAGTGTGAAATTCTAAATACTGCCCTAAACAAAAATCCCAGTATTGCATAAGATAGGCAGGTAGAGTGGAACGATAGTGCTATAATTGTGTCGTGTGAATGGATCTGCAGACTCGTAATCCTCAAACCACTACATCGTGCTGGCTCATTTAGTACCCGAATAGTTCCTTTAAAGTCTAGGTTAAAACCCAGAGTATACCCACTGCCCCACTGACCTTGGGCCATTAGTTTCCACTGCCACCACCCCATACAGCACACCCGTGCTTTATTCTTCAGATGCCAAGTCTTGCCTTCATCTGTCATTTGTATTTCTTGAAGCAAGCTACTTTATGGCCCTTTCTGCAGGGCATTTGCCATGCGAAAGGGCGCCTGGAGTGTTGCGCGATTGTAAGGAGCGATCTGCACAATGCACTCACAATCGTGTGATGCTCCAGGGGCCAGCAGGCACTGATTGCACACCTTTTCATTTTCAGCTGGAAGCCAAAAATGGTGTGCAATTGCGCATTGCTCCTGAGCCCCATGTGCACTTACCTGGTGTGTGGAGCCTCCGGAGCCACGCCAGTCATGCTTCCTGCCCCAGTGCAGCCTGGGAAACTCCCAGGCTGCACTGCGGAAGGAAGAGGTGGGGATCTCGCGTGAGCAGGCAGCTTGTGTGGAGCTGAAGCAGCAGGGATGCGAGAGCCTCTCATCAGAAGCTGCTTGTGTGATTGTGTGATCACTGCATCCCAGTACTGGAAAAAGGTAAGGTGCAGAAAGGGCCTACCTCTTACCTGGTAAAGTAGCTTGCTTCAAGCTACTGTTTCTGGTTACCCAAAACAACATTTAGCCCCAAGGAGTACAAGGACACATTCAACACTCCAGCTTACAGGAAAGAGATTTCTGCCTCACAGAGAAAATACATTAATCTGCCCAGTACAGTCCTTTCACAGTAAAATGTGCAAATTATAGTAGATTGGTTTAGGTACAGAGAGAGAGAGAAAGAGGAGGAAAGAAAATGGACAGATTCATTAACGCTTTATTCCCTAACAGAATAATGTTAAATAGTTCAGTAAGAGCTTGTGGAGCTCATGTCAAAAGCTTCAGGTCCATAGGAAATTGCAGTGCAAAGTCAAAGGAACATAATGTCTTTGATTGTAGGATTGAGTCAATTAAAACAAAGCCTACTGATATGGCCTGTGGTGAACTTATTGACAAGATGGTTAGCATTTAATGCCCACTAATATTACACAGAACACACACTAAGCCAATGGAGGAGATGCCAATAGAAAAATGCTGAGGTAAGAGCTTAAGGTGAGCCCTGCTATGGTTTCCTCTTCAACTGCTATAGAATCTTGGAATCTGCAGTTGACAGAGGAGTATTTAGTGAACTCTAGTGCCTCACCAAATTGCAAACCCCAGAATTCCATAGGATGTATCCATGACAGTTAAAGTGGAATTGTACTTCAATAACTGTGTAGTGTGAAAGCAGCAAATTGTTAGTTATTCAATGTGATATCATTTTATTTTAGGAGAAATAGTGAAAGGTGCTTGTGGAATTTTTCCCTCTCATCAGCCATTTCCGCACTAGCCTGTTATAGCGCTCTGATTCTGCTTTCAACATCCTATGGAATCCTGGGATTTGCAGTTTAGGGAGGGGCCAGCTGGCCACTCTCTAAACTGCAAACCCCAGGATTCCGTAGGATGTTGAAAGCAGAATCAGAGCGCTATAACAGGCTAGTGCGGAAATGGCCCTCAACTCAGTTGACTTTGGATACTATGTACCATGATGTGAGTAAAGAGAGTGAAGCACCATGTGAACCATGTGCCATTTTCAGGCAACAAAATGTCCTGGGCCATTCCTGATCTGGACTGCTGGCCCCCTATAAAAAAGATCTAAACTGGTGGCATAGCAGAGAGAGGGGGAATTTTATTTATACTGATTTATTATAATATTTTAATTATTGTATTTCGTTATTAAAACACTTCCATCATACTTGAGGCTAAAGATCTCAGGACTGAGAATGATAAAACCAATATGATCAATTTAAGACAATTTAAGCAATAAAAATGGTTTTAAAAGGATAAAAACATATTAAACAATTGCACAAGTTAAAAGAAGACAGATCAAACCTGGTTAAAAACACTTCGTACAATCTAAAGTATTTACTTTTCTCTATTTTGAATCTCCCACCAGTCAACTTCAGTGGAGGACCCTGGGTTCCAGTTTTAGAAGAGGAAGAGAGAAATTCAGGCTATAGCTATGGGAGAAGGAGAGAAATTGAGTCTTGGCCCCTTCAAATAAAAATCTTGTCCTTTTGTGATTTTTTCCTTCTGTTCTCAAATTTCCAGCATTGGAGAAAGTAAGATATTGCAAATAGTTCACACATATTTGCCAGGTTAACATTCTCTAGGTCACTTTGCCTGCCCCTTTTGTCTGGATGCCTATACTGTATTTCTCAACTGAAATTGAAGCTCAACTGAAGTTTTAAGTTTCTGCAATGCTAGAAATATGGTGGCTGAAAAAAATAATAATGGGGAGGGAGCAGAATTCTTATCGAGAAATTCTTTTGGATCTGCTGTAGTTACAGTACTCTGTCTCAGGGCAATGTTAAGATCAAATCAACCAGAACAGTTTAAAACACTCTCTCAGCCTCAGAAGAAGGCAATGGCAAATTCCCTCTGAACAAATCTTGCTATGAAAACCCCGTGACAGACTTACCTTAGGGTTGACAGAAGTTGGAAACAATTTGAAGGCACACAAGAATGACAAAAACAATAAAACATCTCCCTGTCTAGAATGTACATAACTATATACACCTCACTGGAAACCCACTGGGTGACCTTGGGCATGTCACACACTCTCAGCCCCCAGGGAACTCTGTGATAGGTTTGCCTTAGGGCTGCCATAAGTCGGAAATGACTTGAAGGGACACAACAACAGGATGTGGCAGCTAGAGTGCAATATCATATTCCAAATGTGTTAGCAGCACAGATTGGTTAAGGCATTGCAACTATGAAAGTTTTATTTTTAAACCCATTGATGGATTATCACCAACATGGAGATTGTAATTTCCACATTAGGTTGATGCTTTCTATTGAACCCAATCCCTGAAAAAATCAAGACAGGAGAGCTTGATAAGACAAATCCCTTAGAGATGGCTTGAAAACTGCAGTCTTTTAAAATTTATGTCTAGAACCATGGATCCTATAAAGGCTAAAGTCTACATTGATCAGATATAAAGGCACATATCTTGGTGGTCAGGAATGTAAAGAATAATTGGCATTGAATTATTTATTTGTACAGGGAAAAAAGAAAAGTCAGGAAAAGAGCAGTAAACATTAGCTTGCTATTTGCCTTGGGTTTACAGTACACAGGGGTAGCTTTCTCATTTCAGTTTTATATGCATTCAGGTTCACAGAAGGGTAATGTGCCATACAGATGTTTAACTTTATTTAAGAATGAAAATGTCCCTTATTTTTATGTGGGTTTCATAATTTTCTGAAAGAAACATAAAGCGTATCTGTGTGGGTTTCCTTACTACCCTGTTTTTATGTTATTATGCACTTTCTTTACCCATAGGCCATGCATTTAATATTGAGAACTAACTTTGGTTCTTAACTATGCCAGTTTTGTCAGCTTGTAAGGGCTAGTGCTAGCATTAATATGTCCTAGTTCTTCAAAAATTAATATTTGTATCCTACATTCTTATCAACTGTGTAGTGATTTGAGTGTTGGACTAGGACGTTGGAGACAAGGCTTCAAATCCCCGCTCTGCCATGGAAATCTACAGGATTATCTTGGGCAAGTCGTATTTTCTCAGCCCTGGAAGGCAATGGCAACAAATCTGAACAAATCAGATGGCAAGAAATGCCAAGAAAACCCCATGATAGATTCACTGTAGGGTCACCAGAAACAACTTGAAGGCACACAACAGCAAGAATGACAACACTCTAATTAGCTTCTACTTCAGCTGCTGACTACCCTTTTTAACCATCTGTGAAAATTTTTTTCCAGCACTGTTTGTTTTTATGCCTTTTCCCCCTTTCCTGTGCCATATTAGCTTGATGCATCAGCTCATAATGCAGGATCATATCCCTTTAAGCTGATTAATATCTATGCACTTACCCAGGAGTAATGATAAATCACCTTGGGTTGGATTTATGTATGTATATATGTACGTATCAAGTGATCAGACTTAAATTCAACTGACAATATTGCTTTATATTGTTGACTCCTATTGCTGTATAACACAGTTGCTAAACCTTTTCCTGGTTCAAGTCTCATTCTGGAAAAAATGATATTGAATAGCTTTAGATAAGCCATTACTTTCTGACCCACACCTGAAACTGGCATATGGCCATAATAGTATTGGCCTATCATACATGGTCACCCTGTTTAAAGAATTTTAAAATGCTTACATTTGTAAACCACTTTGAGTCCTTCGAAGGAAAAAAGTGGGATATAAATAAAGATAATGATGATGATCTAAATACTAAGTATTATTACAGTGATACTTTTTGAGATGAAGCTATTATAGTTCATGCCTATATGGCAGCTATTGATTATGGCCAAATCCTGAATGAAGATATAGCTATGACTATCCATCTCCCCAACAGCCACTTTAAAAGCCAGGTAGCTGCACAAACCAAAGGGGTCCAGCCCACCCTTATCAGCAAGCTGAAGTGAAATGAGGAGTGGTAGGGCCCCAGTGGGATCCAATTGCAATTGCTTGCTACATTGTAGTTTGCTGGCAGGAGTGGGCTGGATGTGTCACACTATAGCACCCTGATTGCCAATGCAACAGAACTTCTTTGGTTGGAGCAGCAGCCTGGCTTTTAAGGTGGGTTTTGTTTAGCACTTGTAGTTGTGGCAATGGTGCCATGATTTTAAGTGGGAATAGCAAAATTTATGAGGTCATTAAGTCTAGCTTAAGATATTGTCAATACTGAAAAGGATGCCAGCCTAGGACCTTTTTCGCATTCATTTTTTCTCGCGCAAGCGCCCCTTGAGCGCCGCACAAATGGGAGCGTTGCACTGCACGATGCACCCCCACTTGCGCGGCGCTCACGAGGCTGACGCAGCACCCAGGTGTATTTTTTGATTTTTGACTTGAAACCGAAAATCACCCGCGCTTGCGCAACGCTCGCGGTGCCCACGCGCACTTACCTGCTGTGCGGAGCATCGCGAGGCAGCCGGGTCGCGCTTCCTTCCCCCATGGAGCCTACAGCTCCCATGGTGCCCTGCGGAAGGAAGGGGCGGGCACTAGTGCGACGGACGCGCCAGCAGGAAGCGCCTGCGGAAGGACCGAGGGGGGAAGTGTTGTCGTCCCGGAGGAGGCTTCTCGCGCGAGACGCCCTCCCCCTCGCGTAAAAAGGTACAGTGCGAAAAGGGCCTAGGTTTTGACCCAAAGGGTCATGCTAAATAGGGTATATCTCCTACATGTATAAGTGAGGCCACCCTGGATATTGATCCTTAAAGGTAAAAACCAAGACATTTTGGTGCCTAAGGCACAGAGAAAAGGCATCTTCCACTCCATCCAGTTCTACATAAGGAAGCCAAACAGACTGGTAGTTGAATTTCCATACTGGCAGTAGGACAGTGTTTTGCATTGCCAAAAGAACACTAGCTTGGGAGATTCAGACAGGCTGTGTTACACAGGGACCCTTGCCTTTCAGTGTTGCTTAAATATACTGAACTTATTTTACCAAGTACTTTACTTTACCAAGTAACTAACTAGTTTCTCTTGGCTGGACCTCTCCCATCCTGACTCACCAGGCATCAACTACTGCAAGTGATGGGGGTCTGTTCTTCTATCAATTAGGGTACAGACATCCTGTGGGGATCTCTGGTGCAAAAGTCAGGCCTTTTCCACAGCACCCTCCCATCTCACCATGGGAATGGGAGAAGGATGGGTCCACGATGATGTTTCTCCAGTCCTGTGCTTTTCCGGTCCCCAAGCAGGATCGCGGATTAAATCATTGATGGGTTTTCCCTGTCAATGATCCATGATCATGCTACCATCCCACACTTAACTGTCTTGTGCTGCACTGCAGAAGGAAGCAGGGTGTCCATTGCCCTTCCTTCTGCAGGGAGCAGAAGGAAGAGGAGCACTGCCATCTCTCTCCCTTCCCACCAGAGCTGCGGCCAGGATCACCATTGGATTCCACAGCAAGAAGGCAAGCTGTGAAAAGGACCTCAGGAACAGAATCCTTGTTGCAATTCCTCCTCACATTGGAGATTGATCATGGGAGCAGGGTGGAAACTAACAGGGAGCCATCCCACCACCACAGCCTACTGGGATTTTTCAATCTAATAGTCTGCTAATGTGCTACAATAGTCTTTGCTCATGATCCTACATACTTAATTTGCTAGCGCAGCAGCCCATGGGACTGGGCTGTTGGGCTCCTTTTTGAGACTACTTATATATGGCCTTCAGCTTACATTTCTTTTAAGTCTTTCTATTCTCTTTTTCTAACATGTATTTGCATTTCCCTCAGGCTTTGCTGAGCTCATAGCTCCATCCGGGATGGGTCTTTCTATAGTGATGAATGCTCTCATTTTGTTCAAAAGTGAGTTGAATTCAGTGCATTTGCACTGAACATAATGAATGAACATAAATACACACATACCCATTCAGTGTTCATTTGAATGTTATAAGAATTACCCAGGAAATTATTTACATTTGATTAGTATTAATAAGTAGATGATGAGTATGAAATATGACCTAGTAATGTGACCTGTATTAGAAGTCAGAGTCACATTAATAACACAGTAATCATATAGGCTCCTCTGTCATTTTTTAAAATTAACAAGCATGGATTTCCTATATTCATTCATTAACTCTCTCACTGTTAATGTGAGCACATACTTTAATCCACCCAATTTATTGCATACTTAAATCCAATATTATGGAGCATTTAAATCCACCCATATTATGCAGGGCTGGCCATTCAGCCTTGCTTCAAAGAGAAGAAAGACAGAGTAGACATTTTTTAAATTGGTTTAAATAAAGAAATAAATCAGTGGATTTCATGTGGGGGACACATGGCTGGATAACAGTACATGTGAAAGGGATCTAGGAGTCTTGGTAGATCGCAAGCCGAATATGAGTCAGCAGTGTGATGTGGCAACCAAGAAAGCCAACATGATTCTTGCATCAATAGGAGTATGGTGTCTTGATCAAGGGAGGTAATGGTATCACTATCTGCATTGGTTAAACCACATTTGGAATTCTGTGTCCAGTTCTGGGCACCTCAATTCAAGAAGGATATTGACAAGCTGAAGTGTGTCCAGAGGAGGGTGACCAAAATGGTGAAGGGTGTGGAAGCCATGCCCTATGAGGAATGGCTTAGGGAGCTTGGGAATGTTTAGTCTGCAGAAGAGAAGGTTAAGAGGGCACATGATAGCCATGTTTAAATATTTGAAGGGATGTCATGTCAAGGAAGGAGCGGGTTTGTTTTCTGTCGCTCTAGAGACTAGGACAAGGAGCAATGGATTCAAGCTGCAGGAAAAGAGATTCCATCTGAATCTCAAGAAGAACTTCCTGATAGTCAGAGCTGTTTGGCAGTGGAATATGCTACCTCGGAGTGTGGTGGAGTCTCCTTCTTTGGAGGTTTTTAAGCAGAGGCTGGATGGCTATCTGTTGGGAATGCTTTGATGAGTGTTCCTGCATAGCAGGGGGTTGAACTGGATGGCCCCAGTGGTGTTTTCCAACTCTATGATTCTATGATCTATGGTTCTTCTAGTTTTTAATGGCTACTCAAATTCTGACCCTAACTGGAACAAAAAACATTTTGAAATCTCTTCTGTAGTTCGCATTTTGCCATTAGTATCATTTAAACCAGGCCATGGACTTTTCTTGACACATCATAGTGGAGGGTACTATTCATCCATTCTTCTAAACAGGCTTTGAACAAACTCGGGTAATCACATGGAATCTGATCCGAGACCTCTTGGAGCTTGGGGGGGGGGGAAGGTTCCATTTTAGTTAAACTTGAGAGAAGGCATAAATCCATAAATTGGATAACATTTTTGTGTGTGTGTGACTGAAGTGGCAACATGCATTTAGGGTGTCATCATCGTGAGAGACTGTGATGCCATTAATGCATTTGACTCTTGTTTTATCATGGCTGATGGCTGTAATTTATTTTCCATGGACTTAATGGTGTGGGGTATAAAATTATCATGTCATCACTACAATTGTGATAATGCTGGTCTGAGTGCTGGAAGCAATTAAGCAGGCACAGCTTTTACAAAGATATTAATGTTGTGTGAAGCAGAAATAAAAAAGTATTATTACAGCATCGATAAAGGACGTAAAAAAAAAAGCCTATTCCACAGATAGGCCTTAATAGGGAGACCAAAAAGTCCAATTTGTCTTTTTGTGATTATGTCCCAAGTACTAGACTTCCCATTTAAAAAGGGGGCAGCTGAGGCAGGGCTCGTACATTATTACAGAGAAATCTGAAATTTAAGCTATAACAACTATAGCTAATGAAATTCTTTGGAAAGATCTATATCTAATTGACAGAAATCTAGTGAGGGAATTGGAGTATGGTTTCTAGAACAGTAATACACTATGGCCTAAATCCAACTACTAGCCTCAATTAGAGTAGACCCGTTGAATCAATAGGAACTCAGTAAATGAAAACTTGTGTGTGTTCCATTGATTCAATGGGTCTTTTCTTATTCTTACAATTTACATGTACAGTGATTTAGAGTAGAAAATACAAACAAAACCTGTGTTTTGGGTACTTCCAAATGAGGCTTTTGATGTGTAGTTGCTCTCACTAATTCATAACACTTTCCAGTATGTTCACTTTCCAGTATGTTCAGACATTTGTAAAGTAGGCCAAGACTTGGAAAGGTAGCTATGAAGGAACTGGATAAGTTGCCCAATTTTTTAGATATATAATTGAATGCCCAAGTCAGGATCATCATTTCCAGTTTCTGTGTATGATTGTGAAAGCTGGACTGTGAAGAAAGCTGACACAAAAGAGAATTGACTCATTTGAATTGTGGTGCTTGAGAGCGTTTCTGGTTCTGCTGATTCCTTGATGCCTCCCCAATGGTAATAGTTAGAGTGATTTCTTTCCCTATTTTCTTTTTCTGATGTTTTAGTGTGGGCCCTCCAGAACAACTAAAGGGCAAAACAGATCCCTTGAATTTCATTTTTTTCAAACAAAGCAAAACAAAACACCCACACATTTTTTTAGAAAAAAAATCCAAATGTTTATTTATTATTTACTTAATTCATATTCCTCAGTTCTCCCTGTATGGATACAAAGTGGCTTATGATATAAGTTATAACAAAATAGCTAAAACAATATATAGTACAAAAGATTTAAAAAAATTAAACATCAAGTCCTATTAAAACATTAATCTAGCACAATTTAAAAAACATAGTCAGCACATGGTATAAGATACAGTACACTCACTGAATATCCTTCTGACCAACCACGTAAAAGCTCACAGCTGGAGTAGTTACCCTAAAATATGGGGGGGGGCCTTGAGGTCCACCAGGAGTGCCAGCATCTCCTTAGGAATCTGGGGAATTATTAACTCAAAGGAGGGCTGTGAAAGGAGCATAATGTCAGGAGGATGGTAATATCTGGGTATGCTAACTGAAGAGAGGACTCCAGTTAACAGTTAAAAGGGTATTTTATTGGACATTAATAAACACACACAGGAAATCAAGCAATCTCACAAACCATACAAGGCTATTGAAGGAAAAGGAGAGATAAGTTGGATATAGATTTTGGGTAGAAGGGGTGAAATTTACCAATCCTGAAGCAGAAGATAAAAATGGAGTGGCTCAAACAGGAATTTGAGGGCAACATGAGGGAATGGGAATCTGGAGTGCAGAGTGATGCCCAACGTGCTAGCAAATTACCTGGGCTGGAGCTGGGGTTTTTATACCCTATTTCCTACCCTGAAAGGGTGTGTGTAAGCATAGTGGTGATTGCCTTTCTGAAGGGTGGAGAAAGGAGTCCAGAATGGGCTAGTGTTTTACCTTAGGTAACAAAGCATTGGTGGAAGTCATGACGGTCTCTTAATATTTTGGCCAGGTAAAGTGAATAGGGAAGGTCTCTGTAGGATATGTGCACAGCAGGGGTGCTTGACTGCTTCACCTAGACAGTTTCATCTTCTATTGTATTTAGAGGTCAGGTTGTGGAGAAGATTATCCCATCAGGGGTTTCTGTCTAATCATCTGGAACTTATGATGTGGCCATGCTGAGATCATCCTGACCTAGCACGCACTTATAGCCAGTGTCCTTCTACCACACGTTTTACAGTTAAAAGTGTCTAGTTTGATAAGAAAATGATATTTCTCACTGATTTTGCTATCCAGAAGGATGTGAAGGGGAGCATAAGGTGTGGTAACAGAATGGTGAGGAGAGGCAAAGGCCATACTCAGGACCCACCAAAGGCACCCCTGGCCTAAATCCAAGTGTTAACCTGCTTCAATGGTATTTTCACAAGTGCTGAGTTCCCACTGACCAATTGATTTGATGGGTTCACAGCTTGGGACTAGCAATAAGATTTAGGATCTGATTTACTACTGCTGAAATGAAATAAAAGAGAAGAGCATACTGTATTTAAGCTCAAATGGTTAAACATTTTCTTCATAAATATTAAAGCCAAGATCTAACTGCTGCCTTGCTGTAAATGATGGCGTTAAAGAGCAGATGAGACTGTCTGAGAAGATGCTGGAGAGGATCAATATGGTTCCCTAGCAACAGCCCTGCATGCCTGGGGTTCTTACATCTACAGGGACCATTCATTCCTTGATCTGACCCACTAATCAAAGCTGCATCTTCTCTATTTCCATACTTCCAGCAGGAACAGAGATTTCTGTAGATAGTGTATCTCTCTCTTTGTTTTACACGTTTAATTGAGGGCTGAATAAGAAAAGCCATGTAACAAGTTAAATTGTGCCTTTTGGAGATGATTATTTCACAGTGATGATATTGCTGAAGTGAAAGAAGAGGTTGCCGAGAAATACATTTTACAAGGTGAATTTTCAGGTTAGATGTAATATAGAAAGAGAATTTTTATCACCAAATCATAACGATTTGAGCAGAGGTTAAATTACTCCTCATGGAGATATGCCATTCTCAAATCCTGAGATAAAATATAACCTTTTAAAAATGTATGCACTTATCGTTGATTTTATCATTCTAACTGGGGGGTTGAACCTTATAATTTAATTTTCTGTGATCTAAGAACCATTGCTGCATTTTATCAGGCTTGGTAAAAGGGTACATTTGCTTCTTGGCTTTATCCTCTTCCAGGGCTATCTTTCTTCTTTCTCCACCTCACCCCCTGGAGTTAATTTCAAAGAATGCTTAAGTAGAGTGGGTAATCGAAAAAAGAGAACAGGGCTCCTTACCTTTAATAGCTATGGGAAAAGGGGAATTTCAGGAGATGTAGCTTGTAGTGCCCATACTGGCTTGGAGTTGTAGTCTAAAAGCAATCTGTTCAAGTTCTGGATCCAACTATTTTTTCCTTTGCTGAAGGCAATATCAGCCCCTTTCCTCACTTGGCTACTCCTCATTATTCTCTCCTTCCTTCCTCAAAATACTAGTGATTTCTATCTGTGGTTACCTATAGCCCTCAGATTTGGATGGGATGATCTGGAACTTATCAAAGCTGGTAAAAAAATTCCAGGGAGCACTGAAGAACTCTTGGGGCTGAGAGTGTGTGATACACCCAAGGTCACCCAGTGCATTTCCATGGCCAAGCAGAGAATTGAACCATGGTCTGCAGAGTGGTGAGTCTAATGTTCAAATCACTACACCATGCTGCCTCTCATTCTCCATTTCTGCCAAAAATGATGGTTAGAATGACACTCAAGATTTTCCACTCCTCCCACTGATATCAAGATACAATTTCATAAAGTCTATTCTGATTTATACAGGAAAGGCAATGAGATTCCTGAACATGATTTTGCAGTTTTTGATTTCTTACTTTAACTTCCCATGTTTAGATTATTCACAATTGAAGTTTCTGTCTGCACTTTTCTGTGCTGAGGGGATTATCTATCGAATTCTTGTTGAGAAACGAAACTAACATAAAAATAGTTGCAGTTGTGGTTTCTCAAAAGTTGCATGAAAAGTATGTGGCGCCTAGTACAGTCATTTGTTCTGCAAGTTCATTCACAGTTCCGTATTTTTTACTTTTGAATTGGTGAGTTGGGAGCTAATCAGCTATTATACAGATAGTGACCTCAAGACCCTAGAGCTTATGAGTGTTCAGTGGCACAACTGTGGAGATTACTGTAATGATAATGATGTATATGTACCCTTCACTTAAAAATTCCTAGCTGAAGAGTGTAAAGATGAATGAGAATACTGAGAAAGCCCAAGGACCAAATGGTTTACTACACCATGGTATAAAGCTATCCTAATTAAAGAAAACTTAATTCCAAAACTGTTCTGTTTGTAGAAAGAGGTTTTTGAGAGGTTTTCTTTGCCATGTTTGCTATATGATGCTTCTATTAGCTGGCAGACATCATCTGCAATGCATAAATTATAGATCTATTTCTCTTATAAATATTGATGCCAAGGTACTAACTGTCATTCTTGCTAACAGGCTTCAAGAGATTATTACTTTCCTGTTTCATGTACACCACATAGGAATTATCAGACATAGATGGGAATTTTGGACTTGTTGTTGAACCGATCGTTTTGTAAAGTCAGAGACCTCACTAAGCTGCTATTCTCTCATTTAATACTGAAAAAGCTATGGAAAAATATATTGGCAATTTATCATTGTTACAATAATTAAACTAGCTTTCCTCATTGCTCACTTTCCCCTTTGATGTTGGATCTATGCTTGAAAACTTTGGCCTGTGCTATTAGACAAACTCCTCATACTCATGACTTTGGCCATTTCCACACTACACTGTTAGAGTGCTACTGTTCCACTTTCAACATCCTGTGGAAATCTGGGGTTTGTAGTTTACTGAGGCTCTCTGGCTGAGAATTGTAAATGCCCCTCCCTAAACTGCAACCCAGGATTCTGTAGGATATTGAAAGTGGAATAATAGCACTATAACAGTATAGTATGGAAATGGCCCTTGTATATTATTTTTTAGAAATGAAATGAATGCTTAATGCTGATGATCTTTCCTCTTTATTTGTATTGTTTTTCTTTTTAACCTTCTGTCATCTGTACTGTCATTAATGAAGGCAATCAGTGCTTTTGAGGAACTCTCTGGCTATTTGATTAAACAGACAAAATCTGAATGGATGCCAGTGACAGATAATGTATTACATGCTCTTACTTATCTAGGAACACTAACCTCCAAATAAATCAGTTATTGACATTTTGTTTATCTGTAAAGATAAACCCCTTTACTTTTGATGCTTTTTTGATAAAATTAATACACTAAAAATTAATACCGTACCTCAGATAGTACATCTTTTACGACAGACTGGAATACACTGGCATAGTTTTCAAAATTTAACATTATCACTGGCATTTGCTATTGGTTAAGAGACACATAAATCCTACTATTCTTCCATAAGTATGCATATATGTATATGTATATGTATGTATATATATTGGTCTTCGTGGAGATTAGAATGCTCTACCAACCAAACTCACCCCAAGCCTACCTTTTAGCTGCTGCAGCTCATCCCCCATGCTAATTTACTGGTCAATGAAAAGCAGTGGAGAGGTAGAGAATCATTTAGATATGTTCCTGTAGCTGGATGTACAGCATTGTCATCCAGGACCTCCACAAGACCTTAGCTGGTCCCAGAGGATACCTGTTATAGGAACACAGCTGCACATGCATCTCTGCTTTTCCACTTCTCTTTGCTGTCCAGTAAATTGACTTGAGGAAGGGCTTCAACAGCTAAAAGGTTAGATTTGGGGCATTCAGAGGTGAGATGATGATGATGTTGTTTATTCTTCGGTATCCTGCCCTTTCCCCAATAGTGGGACTCAAGGGGGCTTGAAACTTGTTATGGCCAATACAGCAATTCTTACTTTTGAGTCAATTGATCCATTCTAATGATAACTTTCTCTCATTCACCAGGTCAAAGATGAGGTATGATCTGCCAGAGAGCCAGCATGATGTAGTGGTTTGAGCATTGGCCTACAACCCTAGAAATCAGGGTTCGATTCGTCTGAGTGCTGCCATAAGTTGGAAATGATTTGAAGGCACACAACAAGAGCAATGATTTGCCATTTTTTGTAAAGAGGGCTGCATTTTCAGTTACAACAGAAGGGGATGCTTTGAGTGTTTTCTTGCATGGCAGGAAGTTGGACTTGATGGCCACTGTGGTCTCTTCCAACTCTGTAATTCTATGATTCTATGAAATATTTGTTTGTCAATAAATACAACATTCTGAGTTTTAGGAATGAATGGAATGATGATTAAACGAATTTTGTCGAACCAATGGATCACAGCTCTGGCCTCCATGCCTGATATATCTATGGGTTTTAAACTGTAAGTTAAATTGTAACTCAGGTAGTTTTCTGATCCTTTATGATCTATCTATCTATCTATCTGTATATATGTTGCCCATATCCAAAATCCAAAAAATCTGATAGGAAGCAAAAATGTAACTTTTACTCAGCACTCCTTTTTGTGGCAGATAACACCTACTTGGCAGAGCTACTCAGGGAGCCTCTTGTGAGCTTCAAAACGCCTACACTTCCCCAAAGCAAAGAAAATTAATTGAAAAATTTGGGTTCATTCAAGTGTGGAGATATAGCTGGAGAGTTCTGTTGCAGTTCCTCAATGCCTGACAGCTTCTCATTTGTTTTAGCAGGGCTGCACCCTAATTTATATTCTCTAAATGCTCAGGGCAAACCCAGGATTCCATTTTGTTTATACTTTCTTAACAAGGAGCTGAGCAGCCAAGTGACATTTTAACTCTGGTAGTCAGTCTGGATATCAAGTAGGGTGTTATGAAATAATGAAACTACATTGTTTCTGAAAATGGTTGACTAGTGAAGGTGTTCCCTGATTGGTTCAGTCCTGTGACTGCTACACACTCCAGATCCCATTGCATTAGCAAATACTACATTATTCTTACTGACTCTCTCATTGGACACAACTGCAAAAACAGCAGGAGTATTCTAGCTGACTCCAGTAACATGTTGCATAATTAGATAAATTAGGCATATTGCACAGGGAAAGCAGTATTGATTTGCTCTAGGTAAAACTGTTCACCAAATAATTTTACTTTTAACACCAACTTCCATGAAGTAGAGTCCACTTAGTGTTCTCTTTAGTTGACATTGTCATGCCCTGCTTCCAGAACATGGACTCTGACTCAGAGTCTGAAACAGGGGACATGGCAGAGACTGAAACAGGGGGCATATCAAGACCTGCTGTAGAGGAAGAGTTTACAGTGCCACAAACAGAACAGGGGGCAGTGCCAGCTCCAGCAGAGAGTCCTGCCCCTTCAGACACAGAACATAACTTAGCAGTACCTACCTTTGCTGAGTGCAGATAACAAAGAGAGAACCTACAGCTGCATTAGTTGGCTGACCTATATAGCTATCATCCTTCCCCTCCAGGAGTTGTCACAGCTTTTCTGACCTCTTTGTTTGCTGGATGCCTTGCGGAACTCTGTGGCTGACTCTGGATTACCCTGACTGACTTTGGACTTGCTTGCCTTTGAATTCTGTTGGATTTTATTTTTGACCTTGTGCTTACTGAATAAAAGTAAGTAATGAGCTGTGAGCTATTCAATTTGTTTTGTTTGAATAATCAGCTGTGCTGCTGGGACTGAGATAGGACAGACATATACATATGAGCATGTATAGGTAAACACACACACACACATACATATACACATGCACACATACACACAGAGGCTGAGATCCTAGTTTGGGGCACAGAATGTAACTGCTCTGTGTATATTTCTTCGCCTTCATCCACACAGATAGTGACCAAATCCTATCCGGCAGTGCAGGGAGAAGGGAAGAGAGGTGATCGAGCAGTGGGCCAGTCTCCTATCTCCTTCCTTCTTGCTAGATAGTTAGACAGAGAGACAGAGAGGAACAAAGCACACGGGAGATAAGAACCTGATCTCCTCTCACTTCCCCTTCCCCTGAAACAGATGCACCAGGGTGCAAAAGATTTGACAGTAGACTTGTACCCTGTTCAGAAAGAGGGATACAGAGTTGTAAATCACATATGTTACTAACAGGATTCTGGCCATACTCTTAACCCAGGGTCAGAAGAAAGATTTTCTGTAATGGGAATGCTTTTAAAAGTTTGTCCCAAAAAGTTTGTCTTAACAGGAAAATGCTAGCAATAGTTTTGTGGCATTTCTATAGACAGCCCATATATTTTAGTCTTTTTGTAGAAATGTCACAAAACTACCACTATCTTTATGTCTGTATGTATATACACAGTATCCAATGATAAGAGTGACCCCATTTACAACAGAATATCATATTTAGAACAGTTGTCCCTGGAGGTATCTTTCTAGTTATGCCACAGAAGCTGAAAATCCTGTCATGGAAAAGAATCCAGTTTCTAAATCCTAAGTAAAGAGAATAAAATTTGCTAATACATGCTGACTCAGAATTTCTATGAGAGAGAATAGTGACACTGATATTCTAGTGTATCATGCAGTTAATATGTTCTCCCACTGGTTTTTGAGCATTGTCTTTTTAACCATGCCACCTTGGGAGATTCAGTGCATAAGCATGAAAGGCAGACTTTCAAATGGCAGAGCCACAATTCCAAAATGCTCTTCCAGTTAAGATTCATCAGCCTCCCTCTTTGCGATTAATCCCACCAGAAATTGAAGATACAGTTTCTGATGGCCTTTGAATGTGTTATATCCGGTTTTGCTTTTGACAGTTTTAATGTGTAGTCATTACACTGTAAGGTATTTACATTTCATTGTGGTTTTATTAAACCATTGCTTAGCTTTGGTTCTTTGGTACAGCTTTTACACACTGGTATTTGTATTTGTACCTGTTATTGGTTAGATCATTGTTTTATGATTATGCATTGGGTACTTTTGATCCAAGTTATATGATATGTGATATATATGTAACATATGTAATCATCATCATCATCATTATTTTCATTATCATTCTTCTTCTTATTGTTTAGATTTGTGTATATTCTCAGGCATAAGGTGACCTGTTTGTGCTCTATAGGCAGCAGAATAGTTTTTGTGGCTTTTGATAGGATAAAATACGTTGGATCCATTATTGTGTTGGAAGCTGGTCTTTATCCTTTCTTAAAGCCAGTATAGTTAGTGGTTTTGGCATTGGACTGTGGCCCTGGAGATAAGGGTTTGCTTGCCATGGAAACCCACAAGGTGTCCTTGGGCACATCACACACACTCAGCTCCCCAAAGGGCCACCATAAGTCAGAAATGACTTCAAGGTAAACAGCAAAAATATGTCCCCTCAAAATGGAATTACTTTTTCAATGCTCCTTTTAAAAAATATAGACTCCTGGGATCATACAGTTGGAAGAATAGGAGACACGTCTTAAGACAGTAAAAAGATGGTCTGAAGCCTAATTCATTTCAGCCTATAGGTGCTCTTAAGGCTTTCTTCAGGGGACAATATAAAATCATTAAAGGACAACTTATAAATCATCACATTTCATAAAATCATTGTGATATTTGTACATTACTTGTACCTGTATATTACCCGTTATGTTATTTGTTGTTATTCCTTATCTCGACCCACAGAGAGAGGTGGGTAAAAAACTCATCGTCGTCGTCATTGTTGTCATCGTCATCATCATCCCCACTTAGAATCAAAACTTTAGAAAGTTCCATTTATGGTAGCATGAAAAAATGTGACCCTAAGGACCACTGAGTGCTGCCCCTGCCAGTGCAGAAATCCACATTTGAAGCACCGCAGAGGCCATCCAACAGATATGTTTAAATTTGTAAGCCTGAACCAACTTATTGTGTAAGTTCTCATGTGTAAGTCCAGGGGTGGGAATCACAGAGGCCCCATATGTCAGATTGCATCTCTCACAATTCTTCACCATTAGCTATGCAGGCTAGCGCTCATGAGATTTGCTCTCCAAAAAAATCTGGAAGGCCACTTGATTTCTACGCAGTTCTAGTCACTGTGGCTTGTGAGTGCATACATACAGAACTGAGGTAGTTTTTAAAGAAGGTGATACAGATTTTTTAGATCTTCACAGTGGCCAGTTAGTGTTGCTGTGTGATAGGAAAAAATCTTATCAAATGTCAGTTTCCCAGGATTCAAAACTCTCTCTGAGAAGATCCCTTTTGTTATATGTGTAGTAGGAAGGACTCGTATATTAAAATATGTAGTATGCCATGAAACCAGTGGTTTTTGTTCATACTTCTGCTAATGGATTAGAATTTGTGAATGTAATTCAATTCAGCTATTTTTCTTTCTAGTCTTTCTTTGTAATTTCCTTGCTCAAGAACTGCAACTTGTAAATCGCTTACTGTATGTTGAATAAGGTTGAGATGTTCTGCAACTGATTTTGAAGTATTTCCATTTCTAATGTCAGATTTCCATCCATTAATTTTTCACTTTTCTGTTTGTCTAATAGTAAAGTGTAGAAGGTTATTGCTGACATATGATGCCATATATCATATTAGATGAAGAGCAAGTAAATGTACCTTGGATGTTGTGGGTGAAGTTATAAGCCTAGAATAGGTGAGAATGTTCCTAGAATAGATGAGAGGACAGAGCTGACATCTGGATTTGTGGCAGGGTCTTTTCCCTGTATTATAATCCATGATATGTATCTTGTATAAGTGAGTATTTGTTTGAGATTTGGAGGCTGTCTGTAGGCCAATAGACAAATGAGAACACCCCTGTTTGTCACATACAGTCCCCAGCTGAGACCACTCAAACACATAATCAATGAGTTACAACCAATTCTGGAAAATAATACAGTCCTCCTACAAGCTGTAGGAGGCCTCCAAAGGAGGAGTTTATGGGCCTATATACAGCCTCCAAGTCTTAAAAAAAATGCTAAATTACAACAGAATATATGCTTTATACCTGCTGCCTTAATATCTCTCAGTACAGTATCTGAAGAAATGGGTTAATATTTATGAAAGCTCATGCTAAAATAAGAACAAGTTAGTCTTAAAAATGGCAGCCACATTCATTTTTAATCCTCCCCCCTTCCTCCTTTTTATATATAGAATGGTGCTGTAATCCAGATGTGTACAGAGTTCAGGACTGTGAGAATTACATTTTCCTAGAAACTCTAAAGTCCATGAACTCGATTTCTGTGGGAAATGGTGGCTCAGAGAATTGTGGTAGTGTAGTCCTAGCATTAAAGAACTTGGTGCCTAAATCTGAACACATCAAGTAGTCTCAGCATCAAAACTGAGGTTAAGGTCTTTCTACTCCAAAATCCACAGCAGGCTGACCTACTGAAAATCACCAAAAGATCTTTCTATCAAGTAGATCTTCATCTACCTTCAACCCATGCCAGTTATAATGTATCTAAAACTATCAGTCAGTGAAATTCTTTGAAAAATGAATTACAAGATGTGCCAAGAGACACTGTACATCTAGAAGAGCTTCATTTGACATGAAAACATCCTTTAACTTATTTGGTTTCAGAGCTACAACTGGAAACAGCAAAAGCAAGATGGAATAAAGGATGAAAAGAATCTTTAGCTTTATTTGATGTGTTTATTTTTAGCTATTTTGAATCACTGTTAAGACAGAAATCTTCTGCACTGGATAAAATTAACTGAGGATTCAGCAGAAAACCCTAACCACTGTAAGATAGATCAATATTTTTCAATCCTTTTACTATATCAGGTCATAATGTGGTATCTCACAGCAACCTTAAAATGTTAAATGTGTAATTCTGAAAAGAACCTTGCTGCTCTTTTTAAAAAGGGAGAAAAGCAATGACTGGCAGTGAAGAATAAAATGCGCTTTCTTCCCGGATCAATGGTTTATTAAAGCCCATTGTGATTCCTAGTCCTCCTTTGCTTGATGTTCTGCCATTAATTATTGGTGTCTTTATGCAGGAAAGGGGTTATATCTGAAAGCATGCCTATACTCTCTCAGTTGCTAGTGAAATGGAAGATAAATGCCAGTAAATGGCACTGTCCACCTTAATGTGAAATGCACACAGCATTAGCAAGCAGTTAGGTAGAATTCGGAACTGCTTACCATTTGCCATTGCTGTCAAGGATGTGGGGAGTATGAAGGATGGGCTATGGGGCATCTTCCATATGTCTAGACTACAATTCTCATCACACTGTGTCTGATCCGATATCTATTTACCTGCCTGTCCTCCATGAGTGGGTATGAGGAATTATGGTATCACACTGGCTCTCAGGAGACCTTGGCAAGTCCACACTCCTGTCATACAATCTGCAAAATATACTTTTTTTTTGCCCCCCAATGCTGTCTATGGACATTTTTACATTTTCTGTCAGGGCAGGTCATTTTAAATTTAGGAGAGTCCTTTTTGAGGTCAGGAAGCATCCTGGAAGGCCACTTCTAGTTTACCTCCTCTTAGAAAAAGGGTCTTTCCTGAGCCTAAAATACCAGCCCCCCAACATTGGAAAATTGTCTTCTTGTGCTTCTGTAGGGCATTTGGGAGCACTGGGTGGCATCCGGAGGGGATGACACAAAATGGACATGAGGGTCACATGAATTCTATGGGCTACTATTTCCCCATCTCTGTCCTACTCAATGAGACTTACTTCTGAGTAGACATTTATAGAATTGCTCTCAACCAGGAGTCTGGCAAGCATCTTGACTGTGTATTTGATTTCCTTCAGAAGAAAACAATTTTTTTTTAAACCAGCTGTTAACATTTACATTTTAAATGGCAAATGATAGTACCAACAATAGCAAAGGGCAATAACAATAATAGAAATAATCACAATAAGAATCATATGTCATTTGTTCCTAGAAAGATACACATAATGTGCTTGCAGTATCACAGAGACTGAATTCAACATTGTATTAGTTCAAATGATGGAGGAGAATGAATGATGAAATGGTGTGAAATGCTACAATGAAACTTTTAGAAAAATAAAATAAAAACCTGCAATGATTTAATATCAGCCATCTAGGCTTATAATTTCAAACAATTTTTAATGGATTTTCATATTTCTCACATTTAGCTGGATTCAGAGTGATTTGACAAAACATATACACTCACAACTACTCATCTATTTTCAGGTGTGATTTCTACAGAAGTTCTCCATTCTTTCAAGTGGTAGTGGCAGTGACTTATTTTAGTTTTTTAAAAGACATTTAAAATTATAATGCTGCATTTGTGGCATCATAACCAGCTGGAGAAGCAATAGATTTCCTACTGGAAATAATTAAGAATTAGCATCACTTGTGAGCAGACTTGTGAATTTGTATAATTTGGATGATTGTAGTAGAATTTACATAATGGTAAAATAAGGGACATGATGCTGATGGAGCTTTAGAGCAAGTTATCTTCCTGTCACCAAATTTATGGAAACAGCAGTTCTGTAAGCTGCAGTTCATAATACCATGTTGATTATGCATTTTGTGCATTGTTTATTGCCATTTCTTGTCATTTTACATTTTGTACCCATGATTAAATGCATGTGAAGCACTGCATTTCAAAAAGTCTTGTAATTAAAATTAATTGGCAGCTTTTACAGGCCTGTAATTATTACAGATCAGCTTCTCCTCATTCTGAAATTTGTGTTATGCTTATTTGTGTAATTGGTAGATATTCTATGTCTTGATAGATCTCTGCTCATCAGATTCACTCTCCTTCTTAGGTCAGTCTGTCCTAGGTTTAATACTCTTCCTTTAGCACATGAATGAACCAATGAACAAAACAGCTAAAGAGGAATAATCTGATAAAGGTAAAAAGACATACAAACAATAGAATTATAAAGTACTATGCAGTACTCACTTGCAGGAAGGAATAATGAGATAAGACACAGGAAACTTGGGTTAGAACAAGGGGTCCTTTATTTAAACTAGTTAACATAGAAGTAACTGCAAAGGAGAGCACCTGAAATAAGTTCCAGCTGAGGCAAGGGGGTCTGATCCTGGCTGCCTGGATAAAACATAAAGACCCCCTGATGCAAGCCTTAATTAGGGTAATTCCAATGTCATAACTCAGACTTATAATTATTGAACAGGATGCCATCTATGCATGTTGCATTGCCTACAAGTAGACTTAGAATCATAGAATCATAGTGTTGGAAGAGACCCCAGGGGCCATTGAGTCCAACTCCCTGCTATGCAAGAACCCACATCAAAGCATTCCCAACAGATGGCCATCCAGCCTCTCCTTAAAAACTCCAAAGAAGGAGACTCTACCATACTATGAGGCAGCGTATTCCACTGCTGGACAGCTCTGACCATCAGGAAGTTCTTCCTGAGGTTCAAGTGGAATCTCCGTTCCTGCAGCTTGAATCCATTGCTCCTTGTCCTAGTCTCTGGAGTGGCAGAGAACAAGCCTGCTCTTTCCTCAACATGACATCCCTTCAAATATTTAAACATGGCTATCATGTCCCCTCTTAACCTTCTCTTCTGCAGACAAAACTTGGACCATTTCTGCACTACACTGTTTAAGTGCTATTATTCCATTTTAAACATCCTGTGGAATTCTGGGGTTTGTAATTTACTGAGGCCAAAGAGCTCTCTGGCTAAGAATTCTCTGGCTAAGAACCCCAGGATTTTTCGCTATGTATTTGCACCTATTTTGTATGGTTTTTTTGCGGGGGAGGGGGCTTTTAGATTTTCATCCAAGGTTCATGGAATCATAGAATCATAGACATGGAAGAGACCACAAGGGCCATCGAGTCCAACCCCCTGCCATGCAGGACTATACCATCAAAGCACTTCTGATAAGTGGTTATTCAGCCTCTGTTTAAAAACCTACAAAGAAGGAACTCCACCACACTCCAAAGCATTGTATTCCACTGTCAAACTGCTCTTACCATCAGGAAGTTCTTCCTAAAGTTTAGATGGAATCTCTTTTTCCGAAGTTTAAAGTCATTGCTGTGCGTCCTAGTTTCTGGAGCAGCAGAAAACAGATTTGCTCCATTCTCCATATGACATCCCTTCAAACATTTAAAGATGGCTATCATGTCACCTTAACTTTCTCTTCTCCAGGAAAAATGTAATTGGCTCACTAGGCCACTCATTGTAGGGCACAGACTTTTTTGTCTGCTATATCAAGGGTGGAATGTTTTCAGCTAATCCCCAAAATCATCATAAAATAGTCCAGGATAACAAAAATGTCATTTGGATAATTTTAAAACCCTGAGGAATACAGAAACAAATACTGCATCCTCCTAACATGTTTGCCCTGGCTGGAGGAGCCTTCTCACAATTTTTTTAATTGGGGTGGAGAGAATATTAAAAATATTCCAAAAATGGTATCAGAAAACACTGATGAGAAGAATCCTGAAAAGCCAAGAATTTATTTGTGCAGTTCAGGACTTATTCTGCATGAAAAAAAATATGCATGGAGTTTTTCTTTTTTGTACAAAAACCAGTTTTTTCTTTGCAGAAAACGACACTTCTGTGCAGAAAACAAGTTTCTTGAACAGAAAACTGCATTTCTGCTCAGAAAGCAGTTTCTTATATAGAAATGTTTTCTGCACAAAAAATGCTGTTTTCTAAGCATTTCTTAATAACTCCTGAGATATGAATAGTCTTTGAAAACTGTACATTTTTCAATGAATTTCTTGCACTGAGGAGAAAGCCTGTAAAATTATTCATTCTTGCCTGTGAAAATGAAATTAATGAAGATTTACATCTCTAGGTTTTAGATCCCAGAAAAAAGATCTGATTGTGACTCTCCATGCTATGTCTACTTTAGCCATAAGATGGAGCTTGTATGTTACATGTCTTAAGTTCAGCTACTGTATCCATCTAAGAAAGCACAGGGCACATGAATCAGTTTGAAGCTGGCTGCATATGGTCAGGGTGGCTTTTCAATATGTGTTATTCTCCTCTGGCTAATATGTGTTATTCTTCCCACTGCTGCCAAGCCAGTTTTCTGTTTTGAGACCCAAATGAAATGCCGCTTTCTGCATCTCATGTTCAGGGACTTAAATTGTTTAGATTTCAAAAATTTTCTTAGCTGTGGGTGGAAACTGATAATGAATGGAGCCAGAGTAGGCATGAGAAGGGATGTTGACACTTTCCGCTCCTGCTGTAGTACTAAGCAAATCCCTTTTCTGAAAATAGTATTTGCATTGGGAGGAAAATATCCAGGTGCAGTTGGTGGCTCCCATGTCGGATGCAGTGGTCAGGAATACCTTTTGGGTTTTACTTTTAACTTTAAAGCAGCTATCCAAGGTGCTGAACCTATTTGGGATGTAGGGTTTGGCACTTTAAAATATGTGCCACAAACCAGAGAGGATTCACTGTCCCACTCACATTGATGCCAACCTCTGGGAATATACATTTTTGATTAAATTCCCCATGTATGCCCACTCTGATTCCTTTAATTGTCAAACACAGAGACACACATATACTATGCATGCACACCAACAACTGGGATATTTATTTTTATTTTTTGGAAGGGCCTGAATGTTAAATGCAAATATGTGTTTTAAAATACACCTAGACTGGCATTCTGTTCAGCCATTACTATGTTATTTTCTGGATTTACAATATCATGACTACTATGGATTCATGTTTAGCCTCAGGAATTACCAATCATAGCCCAAAACCCTACCTTTGCAGCCTGGCAACACCTCAGCTGAAGCATTTCCAAAGCACTGGCAATCCGGATACTGGAAAATGATCCCCACAATGCACCCTTGGTCACAGGGTGATCGGAACAAGCAATTGTGGTAGGATCCTGAAAGGTCTTTCCAGCTGCCTGTTTTCAATAAACCACACAACCAGGAATGAGGTGTGTATATTACTTCCTAGAGCCCAAATCTCCAGCACCTCAGAAATGCTTCAGTCAGAGCACTGCCAAGCAGTGAAAATATGTTTGCGGGGCATTGTCAGTCATAGCTATATGAGCAACATCTTGTCTCTAGTATAGCCCTCAAGTTTTTTGTTTGTTTGTTTATTTCATCTTCTTAAAGAGCAAGAATGACAGTAATATGATTACTGGGAAAAAAGGATGAGAGCTAGTAGAAAATGATTCAGAACAGCCTTCTCCAACTAGCACCTTCTAAATATCCCAGAATTCAGCTCCTGTCTTTACCAGTTAGCTGTTGATAACACTGCCTGGGATGAGGAAAGTTTTAGTCCACCCTATGGGAAAGCACCAATTTTCAGACCTGGGAATAGTAAATTTGGCCAAATGTTTCTACCTGCAAGAGATTCATCTATATAAAATATTGGAAATTCTGTCTTCCTGTGTAGTATCCTTCATTAGCAGAACTGTACTTTATTCCTCAGTAGCATAAGTCATTCAATTGTCTGCAATTAGCAAATTAATGAGCATAAGGGAAGGACAATAGTTGAGATAAACAGAACCCAGGGGTTATATATGAGCTTCTGGAGTGAATAATGGAGCAAAATCCACTTGTTACCTGCAGTTTTCTACTAGTTATTACTGGCTAGATAGCTATCTATATAAATTCTTCCAGGGACAGAATGTTGTTTTAATTACATTTTGGAATCACTTTGTCACAATCCCATCTCCATAAATCTGTATCAAGTGAACTAATCATTAATTTGTTCCCTGGTTGAGAAAAGAGAAAGGAACTCATAAAAATAAACATGCTACTTTGACCTATCCAACAAATTGTTTATATAGATTTGCAAAACAAGATGAAAAGAATTAACAACAATATTGTTTTGCATGTCCAATGAATCCTTCTTACTTAAGGATTAGGGAAACATCCTTTTAATTGTTTTGATTATATTTACATCTTTCACTTCCTCCAAATGAGAATGTGTGCATGGTTATGTCCCTCATTTCATCCTCACAAAAACCGGTAGGGCGGACACTGAATGATAGTGAATGGTTCAAGATATGACTTTTACTATATTTCATGGCAAAGGGACAGTGAATTTTCAGCCCCTCAGGGGCTTCCCCACTGGATATCTGACCAAACATTGGCTGGAAGGGATTGGAACTCTATTTTCAGTTTTCACTTCAGGAGTTTTCAACTCCTTGGCTGATTTCCTGGGGTTTGACACTGTTTACACAAGAACAGCAGTGTTTGGGGCCCTTTGGGGCAGGCTTTTTGGTTGTTGTTTTTTTTAATTTGGAGGTTGAATTCTGTGATCTTGGGAAGATACAAAAAGGAATTTGAGGTTGCAGGTTGTTGGTAAAGGTGAGCAATAGTAGTGGATCTATCTAAGTAAGCAAGGCAGAAGTTGTACAACAACCAGTCTCATGCATGTGCATGCACACACACACACACACACACAATCTAGCGGAAAAAAAGGAAAAAGCTTAATCTT
Source organism: Ctenosaura bakeri (assembly GCA_948474755.1). Lineage (NCBI taxonomy): Eukaryota > Metazoa > Chordata > Lepidosauria > Squamata > Iguanidae > Ctenosaura > Ctenosaura bakeri. Next base: position 754,732 of record CAOLHI010000258.1, on the reverse strand, counting down.
CTTTGTCAGAGAACCGGGGTTGAGTGAGGATGTGTCCACCTATTTTTTTTTGTAGCTGGACATGCTGAAAGGATGTCATCTTCAGGAATGTCTTAAGAACCCCAGGAGGTCCCTGTGGGTGCCATTGCACTGTGTCTTGCTACAGAAAGATAGCTGGATATGCCCCAGCTGATTACTCCCCTACTGTCTAACAACATGGAAATGGCCAGCTTGTGAGAGCTGGGCAGCTTATTAGGTTTTTGGAGGTGATTTTGGACATTTGCAAGGTTGAAACAGATTTGCAATGACCAAAAATTGAGTTGCAATGATGTAAGTCATAATTCACCAACAGGATGCCAGCCTTAATTGACAGCAATTCTTAGTAGTAGTGCTTGATTATACAAAAGAGTAGAGAGAAATGCTGTATAAAACAGAACAGGTTTGCATTTTATTATATGCATCTTATTATTATTATTATTATTATTATTATTATTATTACATTATGTGATTATCAATAACTATCTTAAAAGACATAGGCCATTTCCGCATGAGGTGAGGGAATCGCCCCGTGACACTATTCACCGGACTTTTGGGCTCCCCGGTCCAGTCCACACTTCTCCGGAGCAATGTGTGGCCGCCGCTCCGCACTGCTCCGGGGACGAAAATGGCGGCTTCTGGTTGGTTGAGGATCTCAACCAACCACTGAAGCTCGCCAGCCTAAAGCCCACTCCCAGCAGATCACAGGTTCGCACCAATGCAAGCCTGCAAATCTGCCTAAGGGTGCAGGCTCGCAGTGGTGAGCTCCGTGCTTTTGAAAGACCTGTTTTTAGCGTTCTTTCAAAAACACGCTGGATGACCACTTGGGCTCCTTCTGGAGTGGGCTGGGGTGTGGATCTACATTAAGTAGGTCTGACCCAGTCCACTCCCAAGTGCAGACGTCCTCCCTGGAGGACGCTCTGCCCTGTGTTAAAAACCCTGTGTGGAAATGGCCTGAGACATAAAAGACTAGCTCTGTTTCAGAATTTTTACGTATTATAATAGTTATATCAAAGCAGTATGCACCCATAAGATTATTTCAGGCTCTTGCAGAAGAAAAAAGAAGTCATTGCACCATACTAAAATTAAGTGTACATTACCAGAGAATATCTGCTTTTATAGAGGGTTCCTTTGATATATATAATGATACATTATAGTGCAGAATGATTGGTTCCCATAGTAATCTTCATTACCTTGCCCTCAGGGTTTCCAGGTCTCTCCGAGCCAATGCAATTTGACATGTGACCCTCCATCCTTTTTAGGTATATTCATTATCACACTTTTATCCCTTAGTGCTATGGCCACATAATTACAACTGAACAGTTGCATGGTTACCACCAAGGTTATATCAAACAGTTCCCCTCAAATAAGGGACAGTATCTCAGGTATCACAGAAGCAAGCTGAAAATGACATTAGAAAGTTCAAAGAAAACCTTGCTTTAAAGGTCTCAGTAATGGCCTTTTAATAGTTCTGTTCTGTATAGATATCTGGCAGTTGTGTGAATTCATAGCCCATGCACAGAATGGCAGAAAGACAGCAGAATAGGTCATGAAGGCATACATTGTTTTTAATAAAATCTGTACCTGCTAAATTGCATTTATTCAGCTGAGAGGCATTTATCTTGACATCCCCTGCTGGAGCTCACACATGAATTCAACAAAGGAGTACATTTTTAAAAACACAAATATATTCATATATCTCACCTTTTAGGGCAAGCTTTGACCTACAACATAAATATTAAAAACAAGACAATTGAGCAATAAGAATAATAGTAGTCATGTTCAGGAGGTTGGCAAATAATCAGATAAATGAATAAATCCATTAGTAAAAGCTTAGTGGAATAAGAAGTCTATATGGTCCATTGAGGGTTGAAGTTCTGGTTACGGAGAAGTTGCATTCCTTGTATTCCCTATGATGAATTTGTTTTCTCTTCCACAATAGGAATGCCTCAGAAATATTTGCCTTATTGCCAATTAATCCTGCATTTATGTTTTAATGATCAATGAAACAAAGAGTATGCTTGATGCAAGACAGTAGGTGAGGCAAATCATATATTCTGACAAAGAATTGTCTTTTATAACTTACTGGAGACTTCTAAAAAAAAAATTGATAAATGAATCATGTAGCTAAACTGGAATTCTAGGAGAAGGAGGTCCGGCCACCATGACCTGCTATATTTGGCCTGTAGGCCATCACTCTTGCCTCAGAGGGACAAAACAGCAGCCAGGCACAGCTCCATTGTTCCTGGTTCTAGCAGCTGATGAAAGGCCCGCCCTCCATGCCAAGTGCCACTGCCCTGGCCTGGAAGGCAAAGAAGAACAGGCAGGCACAGCTCCAATATGCCTCAGCCCCAGCAGCAGAAGAAAGGTCATCTCCTCTACCAACTTCCACTGCTGTGGTCTCAGAGGCAGAGGTCAGCACTTACTGGACTTCATCTCCACTCTCCTGTGATCTTCTTGACCTTGTGTGTCAATGTCTTTTTATATCATAAGCCTGAGGGCAAGGAACTGTCAAATTAACAATTTGCAATCTGTTCTGGGAGCCTTTTTGGCTGAAGTGTGGGGTATAAACACAATCAATCAATCAACCAATCAATCAATCAATCAATCACTCTTAGAGACCAGAATCATTCATGTGGGTGCAAAGGTCCTGGTATGAGACAATTCATGACTTTATCCTTTAGCATTATTACTTTAAACTGAACCAAGGAATGAATGTGTAAACAATGCAACTGATGGCAAATTGGTATATATGTAGGGCTGAGCCCAGTTCTTTCTCAGCACAGCTAAGAAAATAATTATTTTCTCCCAAGAAGAGAGGCTCTCCATTTCTGCAGCCCATCTCTGCTTCCAAATAGATTGCAGATTTGCTTTTTGAAAATGAAATCTTAGAATCTGGGGCAGCTAATAATTCTAACAAATACAGGGTGTGATGCCTACAATCTGGATATTATCTGGCCAATCTGGTCATATGGGAACCTTCCCATATGAACCTTCCATCCTTCCTCCAATTCTAGAAAATCTCCACTGGACTTATCCTTCTGCAGAGGAGAAAAGGCCCCAAAGAAGGAAAATTCTAACTCACATTTGAGGATGAATGCAAAGGAAAAGGAGAGGGGGAGGGAAGGGAGGAAGAATCTACAGCCCTTTAAGACTGATTTATATTTTAGCATGAGCTTTTGTGGAGGTCAATCCACTTCCTCAATCATTGCATCTGGAAAAGATGATATACACAAATATTCAGACTAAAATAGAAATCAGTCTTAAAATACCTGCTAGATTCCTCCCCACCCCACCTTTGTTTTTCTTCCTGTTCCAACACAAACCAGTGAGGCTACTTCTTTGAGAACAACCACTACTTTCAAAAGGAAGTGACAGCTAATATCAACACAGCCCATCTCCTCCCTTGTTTTGTGCCTTACTCAAGGAAATTCTAAGAGAAGTTGGGAGGAAAAAGGCTTGATTTGATGCCGATTGAGAGTGTCTCCTGCCCAGCTCCGATTCTTGGCAGCTGATATCTGCCTCCTTTTTCTGGTGCTGAAGGAAGAATGAGGAGCCAATCTTGTATACCTCTGATTTTTTGTACTTGGGGTAGAGTGCCCCCTGCCTCCCCCATGAGGACACCACCACAATGCTATATTATAAATTCTTCTTAACAAGTAAAATAATCCAATGTACTATATGATGATTATGATTTGTTATGTCCTCCAATGCAGTAGCTTGAATTAAGAGCTACCTTCTGCCAATGGCTTAGACAAGAAGGTACATTCCACCATTAGATATTATTTTACAAGTTTTTATCCATTAACATTGTATCTTCAAATGATATTTCCTATCTGAACAGACCAGTTTTCCTTTTGTTAATTAGACTTCGTAAAATACACTGCCAAACAAATGGAAAAAACAATTAACCACTGACACTTGAGGTCCAGAGTGATATCATAAAACCATAATGTGCTTAAATTGTGTAATGACTCTTGTCTTGTTATTTTGTGATATTCGCCACATATGGGGAATTGCGTTTCTACTTGTTTTAATAATTCAGTTCTTGATTTACAGCTACCAATTCTTTCCTGATCATTAATTTTTATGAGCTTTTATTTTCTGAATTACCAACACATGGCATATCTCAGTTGCATTCGATTACCATAGTACCATTTAAACATAGGAATGCAACACAGTCCTGAATTATCCCCATGGACCCCTTAAAAAAACATATAATGAAAATATTTAATAAGAAATGCTTGTTCTGTTTAGGAGAAGTTGTGTACAATAAAATGATGCCTCTGCTCCCTAGAGGCTACTGCGATGGACCTGAATGTGACCTCTTTGGTAGTTTAATTTGTGTTTCCATTTTTCTTTTTTCTTCATTTTATTTCATTGGTGTCCAGGGAGCAAGGTCTTAATACTCCCCCAAACTCCACCTTAGATATCTGGCTCATATTAATTATTGGCTATTATATCTTCATATTGCTTTATCCCCAAGGGATACATAATTCAGAAGAGGGGTTTTTTTTAATGAAGAAGGCACAATAGATTCACCCCATCATTGTTAGGGATGAACACATCTATCAATTTTCATTTCTCTCAGTTTTCATTGTTCCCGTTTTAGGTTTGCTCCCTTTTATTTTGGACTAAAATATGCACAAAATTTCCTATGCATTTTTTTGTGTGTGCAGAAGATAATTTGATAGATAGATTCTTGTCTGCAAATTTGCATTATACATGTTGTATTCCTGCATTTTCTTTAATATAATGCTGTTTTGTGTCTGCCATCATTGCGTGTGCTTTTCTACCAATATGCACCTTTTTGTACATAGGTTTGGACAAAACAAAGAAAGGATTGCTGTATTTTGGTTCATATCTTAATTCTGGTTGTGAAGACTTGGTAAACTCTTACTGCAATGCAAACTGAATGACATTCTTTCCTATTCCAAAACTGACAAAATACACATTTATAGCATAAGTAGGTAAGGCAGGGATATAGAAAGAACATTCACATGCTCTCAGAACGTCATATCTGAGTTCCTTATTGCTTTCTTGTCTGTTTTTCTTCCTTTTATGCTGATTTGATAACATATAAAATATCAGTCTATGTGAATATATCATACGGCCCTGCTATTTGTTGTTATCTGCCGCCAAGTCAGCACCAACTTATGGTGGCCCTCTCATAGGGTTTTCTTGGTAAGACTTAGGCCATTTCCACACGATGTTGTTATCCCACAATAGCAGTGGATTATTTCCAATTCAGGAGCTGTGCTACTGAACAATGTCATTGTTATCCAGCTGCTATCCCATCCCCAACTGTCACCAAACCACTGTATTCTATTTCCAAAAAAACCCCATTAAGTGCGTCTTTTAGCACTTCAATCCCATCAGCTGGCTCACTGCAGAACTGTAATAGTGCTTGATAGTGCTTCCTGTTGTTGCAGATCCAGCAGTGGGTGGGCTGTGGGCATGCCCAGCTTGTCCCTCCCTCAGGGATTCCCACGGTGTGGTAACTTTGAAAGCTATCCCCTCTCCATGTTTATTTTAACGTTCGCCTTTGTGTTAAAACCTTTTATTTTTTAAATACATTTTTAGGCATTATAGCCTGAAAATGCAATAGAGTACTGCTTCCAAAGAAAAACAAAAAAAACCCTCCAACCAGTCAGGGGCAGTTGGGGGGGGGTTGAAGGGAGTGGCCAAGGATGCTGTATTGCAGAAGGAACACCAGTGGCAATACTGCTACTCATCCGCTTAAAGTGAAAAGGTGCAGAAAACAATGTTCCTAACCTGCTGCCATCACATGAATGGCGATGCTGGGATTGTAAGAATATATCACACTCATGGCATCAAGTGCAGAAATGGTCTTATTCAGAGGAGGTTTGCCATTGCCTTCCTCTTCAGCTGAGAGAGTGTGATCTGTCCCAAACTTACTTAGTGGGTTTCTCTTCCACGGAGCAGAGGTTGGACTCCTCTGGAGTCCAAGATTCAGACCACTACACCATGCTGGCTGTGCTGCAGGAGTTGTTTTTGCAGCGGTTTTAATCATGATGGAGCTGTATTGGTTAGACTTGGATGGATGAATTTGTCAGGTCTTAGGGCCAGTTTTCAGACCCTGAGAGCCCCCAAGGACAACATGGTGTGCTCAAAATACAAATCCAAAACAATAAAGTTGGAAATGGCCTGCGGTCCACTTTTGGTATAGAAAAACAGATCTTTTTAAATGTTAAATTTTGTAGAGGACCTTTGTGACCTGTCAGTAAGATGCTACATTGCTGGTACCACTCTATTCTGCTTTGGTTAGACCTCATTTGGAATACTATGTCTAGTTCTGGGCACCTCAATTCAAGAAGGATATCGACAAGCTGGAGCCTGTCCAGAGGAGGGTGACCAAAATGGTGAAGGGTATGGAAGCCATGCCCTATGAGGAGCGGCTTAGGGAGCTGGGTATGTTTAAGTCTGCAGAAGAGAAGGTTAAGAGGGCGCATGATAGCCATGTTTAAATATTTGAAGGGAAGTCATGTTAAGGAGGGAGTTTTCTGCCACTCCAGAGACGAGGACAAGGAGCAATGGATTCAAGCTGCAGGAAAGGAGATGCCAACTGAACCTCAGGAAGAACTTCCTGACAGTCAGAGCTGTCCGTCAGTGAGATATGCTGCCTCGGAGTGTAGTGGAGTCTCCTTTTTGGGGGGGGGGTTTAAGCAGAGGCTGGATGGCTATCTGTTGGGAGTGGTTTGATGTGTGTTCCTGCATGGCAGGGGGTTGGACTGGATGGCCCCAGTGGTCTCTTCCAACCCTATGATTCCATGCTTCTTGAAGAGTCCAGGAGAGACACTTCACTTTCCTTTTCAAGAAAAGGAATGTTCAGAAAAGTCTGGGGGAATCAGGAGCTTCAACATCTGCATTTGGGGGTGTTGGAAAATGCAACATTCTCTCTTCCCCACCTCTTTGGCTAGGATAGGTTTCTCAACTGTCACTCTTTCTCTAAAGAGCACTGTTCTCCTTTGGCTGCACACATACTGCATTCTATACTGTATCTAACAAAACATACTGATCTAACTGCTGCTGTCAACTGATCTCAACTATAACTTCTCAATTATGCTAAGCATATCTCTAAATTAATTGGTGAGTTTTAATGAAGATGGATGTGTTATTGTAATTTTTTTAGTAAATGTTTTCTTTTACATTTTGAAATCTGCTGTCTGCCTTGTCTTTCAAGTCAGCCATCATATTTTGGAAGTCACACTTTAAACATTTTCTCTGCAACTCTGCTAGTACAGAATTCTCATAGGACTAATCACCTAGGTAACTCTCACCTCCCAACAGGGGGTCACACTTTGCACTTGTAAATGTGCTTCTAAATATTTAGGGAGGGCCAAATGAAAAATTATTTTCCCCACCATCAAAGCAATTTGTCATGATAAAGTATTACTTCCAAGGCTGGCCTAACCATGAGGCAAAATGAAGCAGCCACTTTGGGAAGGAGATGCTGAGGGGTAAGACAAAACTGTGTTGGAGGACAAAGCTGTATCTGTGCCATGTTACCTGCCTTCTGTCAAGGGTGTAGTTCTTTGTTAAATTAGTTCTCAAAGAAAACAAGTAATTTTATCAGTATTCTTCCACTTTCAGGTTTTCCCCCTCCCAGGATTTGCAAGTTGGGATTTATACTGAGCAAAATTCATATCTTTTAGTCTGCAGAAAACAGTATTTTCAGAAAATATTATTTTCTTTGAAGATACTGTATTTTGGGGACTTATTCTGCACAAAATTCACACTTCTTGCAGGAAACATCATTTTCAGGATAGGAAACAGCACTTTCTGCACAGTTTTGGAGTCCTTTGAAGGTAATGCAGTGTTCTCCCTCACCCCCCAAATAAAAATACATGTGAATTTTGTGCAGAAACGTTTTTCAACATTTTTTTCAAGTATTTTTAGTATGATCTCCATCCCTACTTTGTAGCCCCTGTAATAGCCTGTTTCCCTCAGGTGCAGAGGAGGACAATGTCCTCTCACAGTGCTGAAATAAGATTAAATTCCATGCCTGCCATCATAATGGTGTTAAAACTACTGTATTGATGGAAAGACCTACCATCAAACAGCATGAGCCACATTGTAGCTGTATTCATTATAGCTATGCCAGGGGATGAAATGATGGAAAAATGACTTCAAATTGCAGAATTATATTGTAATGTATACAGGAAAGAGGGTGGATTTCACACCCCCTAACCATCTGCTAGGGAAGTTATCACATCATCATAGGAACATAAGAATAATCTCAGAAGTGCTAGGAACAAGGCTTTTCAGTTAGGTTAGTCAAAGGTCAGATTTATTCAGTAGCATAGGAATGTGGGGGCGGAGGGGGCTATTCGCCCTTTGGTGGCAATTTTTCTGGGGCATCCCAGCCCATAGCCACGCCCCTGTATGCCCTGACCATGCCCCTGTGCACCACAGCCATGCCCCTCACACAGTGGCCACGCCTCTTGTGCCATAGCCCTGCCCCTCTCCTGCCCCCCCACACACACTCCAAGCTCCGCCACTGGATTTATTCCTATAGTAACTTGGTGAGGAGTGCAGCTAATGCGAGTCAAAAAAAAAAAAAAAGTATAGAGGTCAAACAGCTCATAATATCAGTCCAAGTGAAGCAAACCAGGTAGAGGGCTGCATAGAAGTATAGTCCAGAGAAGCCATTCCCAGAAGTTACAAGAATCAAGGCCAAGATATCAGAGCTGAGGGAGATGTCCTTCAGGACTGGTGTCCAACATTGTTTTCAACAATGATTCTGTGCTCTGTTTATGTAGTAGTAAAAATATGAAGTATGAAGTGTAAAGATATGAAGATGAGGGTAACATAAGCTATTCCCATCCCCAAACTGCTTGAAGCCTTTCTGAACCTGGTTTATTGTCACTATTCTTCCTTCAAATCAAAACCATTCCTTCAAGGGTTGATGTGATGATAATTCGACATCTCATCACATCTTTCTGCAACATACTGAGGAAAGACATCTCTTATTCAAGCAAGGCTAAGGAATATCTCCCTCATCAACTGGAGCAAGTTGAACCCTTTGATCTTTTAGTAACCCTTCAGGGCATCTCGGGTCACTAAGGGCCTTTCCCCACTACACTGTTGTGTTATTACTCCATTTTCAACATCCTGTGAAATTCTGGAGTTTGTAGTTTATGAGGCCAAAGATCTCTTTGGCTGAGAATTCTAAATGCTCCTCCTGAAACTACCGTACAAACCCCAGGATTCCATACAATGTTGAAAGTAGATAATAGCACTATAACAGTGTAGTGCAGAAAGCCCCCAACTCTCTATTTAACTACTAGGTCAGATCAACTCTGCTACCTCCTCACCATAGCTCTTCTTATGGGGTGAAATTTCTTTCTTCATTGACCCAAACACATAAGGGAATCTTGCAGTGACTTGCCCATTCTTAGTCTTCCCTGGGGGCTCTTCAGGCATCCCATCCCAGCTTTATTGCCTCTGGTGGCTTGGATGCATCTACATGAGATAAGCATAGCTCATCTCAGGCACACTTCTCCCTATCTTTTACAACCATGGGTGACTCTAGATGTGCATTATTATACAGCCAATATTCTAAGGCTGTATCTTGCTTAAAGGTGGCATATTTGCAAACTTTTTTGCACCTTATGGTACAAAGAGAATTCTGTCCCTGCTTCCTAACTCTCTGGTTGTATCTACCAAGGTTTTCATATTTGTTCTGGTGTTTTTTTATAACAGCTATAGAACAAATACTTAAGAAGTTGGGGTTTAATTGCAGATCCCCAACTCTTATTTCAAGTTGATATCAACTACTTTTTTAAATCTTATTTGGGATGCTGCCTGAAACAGGCATGGTTCACTATTCCTATCTCTTTAGACTGAGGTGTTCGTTGTTCTCTGCCATTTGTCAGCTAACCAAGTTCTTGCCAACTTCTGGTTACTTGGTCCTCCAGTTCACAAACAACAGTACAGCCCAAATAGGCAGATTTAGTTTTAAGACTCCACTTAAATATTCTTAAGCATTAGACTGCAAGCATTCTTATGTACTGGATATGTAAAAGGAAAGAATGAACAGACAGCTTAAGAATCTTTTTTGGCTATTTATTAAAATATTGTTATTTTTAATAATACATTTTATGTATCAAATACACATATTTCTCATAGGGAAAAATACAGACTTGTCAGTATTTAGGCACATAGCTTATCATTAACTTTACATTTCCTGTGAGGCATCACACATCTTACATCATATTGACTTCTGAGCAACCATCACTATGACACAACCATATGAGACGGCTGATTGAATCTTTACCTGAACTTTTATCTGTGGATGAAACACATTGGCATTACAATATGTTGCATCATCTGTTTTATTCTCCTCTAACTCCTATAGAGATTTATCTATATCTAGATCAATGTTATCTATATACTATAGCCTATTTAATACTGAGAACAGAGATTCTCTCTCTCTTTCTCTCTCTCTCTCTCTCTCTTATCAGCATGTTATGGGCATTTATCAGCCAGGAACAGGAGCAACAGCATAAAAGTAGCCAAAGACAGCAGGGTCTGACCTTCTTCAAAGCTGTGTGAACAACTTAATACTCATGCTGCAGGAGATAGCTTTTATACTGTCTCCAGCATCTATCTTTCCAATCAGAAATGAATCCAGCAAATCCCCACTAATGTCAGCAGACTCCCCATCCAATCAGAAATGAGATCTCTCTCTCTCTCTCTAGGCATCTACACAAGTCATTAAATGACCAATCACTGACATGGAGCCCTTTCTGGCATGTTTAAATATTTGAAGGGATGCCATGTAGAGGAGGGAGTGGGCTTGTTTTCTGCTGCTCCAGAGACCAGGACAAGGAGCCATGGATTCAAGCTGCAGGAAAAGAGATTCCAACTGAACCTCAGGAAGAACTTCCTGACAGTCAGGGCTGTCCGCCAGTGGAATATGCTGCCTTGGAGTGTAGTGGAGTCTCCTTCTTTGGAGGTTTTAAAGCAGAGGCTAGATGGCCATCTGTCGGGAGTGCTTTGAGAGTGTTCCTGCATGGCAGGGGGTTGGACTGGATGGCTCCTGTGGTCTCTTCCAACTCTACATTTCTATGATTCTATGACCATTGCTGTGTTGCCTGTCCATATCAGAGGACTGCATCAGCTGGTGGAAAACAGATCATACTAATGCAGAATGCCTTTTATAGTTTTCTCTCTCTATACTTTGATCACCTGTTTATTATTTTCTCCATTAGATCTTTTCCCTGATCTTCTTTGTTTTACTTCAGTTGGCTTTATGCCCAGAATTAGCTGATAAGTGAGTATTTCTTACACAAATATTTGGTTTTTACTCTGTATAGACACTCTTATTTCCTTATTATTCAGGAACTTAAGTTTTGCAACATTTATACCAAAATATAGCTGCCTACTAAAAACAGGGTTTTTTTAAGTGGTGGCATCCCAATATTGAAACCAAACAAAAATGCACCTGATACTTATACTAATGAGAGCCAGCATGGTGTAGTAGTCTGAGTATTGGACTATAACGCTGAAGACCACAGTTTGATTCCCCACTCATCCAGCTGCAGAGAGCCCTGTGATAGGTTCACCTAAAGGTATCCATAAGCCAGAAATGGCTTCAAGGTGCATAACAATGAAAGTATACCTTTTATCCTCAGGCACCAGCTGACTGCCATTTTATTTTCCCTTGCAGTATCTGGCTGAGCTTGTTACTGGTCTGAATGCTTTTATTGCTTTGGTTTTACTCTGACCTCTGGCATTTTATTATATTATTTTTTAAAATGATGAAAGTTGTCCTTCTAGAGAAATTAAATAAGTCATCATCTATATATTGATAATTAAATTTTAAAAAATAAAATAAAACCTTTCCAAGACCGGCTGAACACTTTTGAGTATTTCTTATATATTTGCCCCACAATGATGATACTCTTTTTCATTCCCACCTTGAACAGATTAAAATAATATGCACAGTGTGAACCTCAGTAAATGGTTTGACCTGACAACTGACCCTTTCCTTTTACAAAGAAAGACCTTGTTGGCAAATAGAATTGTTTCTCAAATTAGGGATCATGCAGCAGGTCAAACTGTTTAACTCCAGGCCTGCTCAACACGCTGAGCATGGAAATAAAGATGATGAACAGGAAACAGGACATAAAATTTACTCCTGTTATGTGAAAAGAATCAATTGGATGAGTTTGTACGATGTCCATTTTAATGACTTGAATAGATTGTTACTCTACCAGTTATAGGGCAAATACTGCCATGAATATTGAGAACCAATAGGAAATGCAGATCTCTACAGTTATAGGTATGTGTGTGGAATGTCCTAGACGGCTTTTATTCCTAGAAACTTTCTTACGAATTTAGTGGTTAATCTATCATGATGTTAAGCAAAACTGTACTGATTTAAGCAAAGCTATACTGACAAAGAGTCAAATGAAAAATAAGTTGAATGCGACTATAGTATAAAAGTTGTCACGTTTTTGTCAACTAAATGATCTGTCTGTCTGTCTGTCTCTGTCTGCCTGCCTGCCTGCTGCCTGCCTGCCTGCCTGTCCGTCCGTCCATCCATCCATCCATCCATCCATCCATCCATCCATCCATCCCTTATGCACACAGCTTCACCTGTTCCTGGAGATGTCAGATCTGGCCATGGTAAATGATGCCATGGTAATCAGTTGGATTATTGTAAAGTGTTCTATGTGGGATTGACTTTGAAAAGTGCTCTAAAACTTCAGTTGGTCCAAAAAGCTCCAACTAGATTGTTAGCTCAGGCTGACTACAAGGAGCATACAACTTCCTTGCTGCAACAGCTCCACTGTCTGCCAGTTCACTTCTGTGCACAATTCAAAGTGCTGGTTATGATCTATACAGTCCTATATGGCTTAGGGCCAGGCTATTAGAAAGACCATATTTCCTTATATGATCCTGTTTGAGTACTAATGTGTTTAAGAGAGGCCCTCCTTTCTGTTCCACTACATTCTCAAGCTTGATTGATGAGCACCAGAGAGAAGGCGTTCTTGGTGGCTGCTCTCAGACTCTGGAAGTCCCTTTCTAGGGATGCTAGGATGGTTCCCTCCCTGTTCTTCTACTGGCAAGTAAAAACTTTTCTACTCTAACAGGTTGCTAGGAATTAACTATGATAAGCTTTTAACAGTGTGCCATGCCATTTTACTGATTTTTTTTTAAAACACAGGCACACCTCAGTTTATAAAACCTCTGAAAAAGAACTCCCTTTTACAAAGCCTTTTAAGCTGGACAGTTTCTCCCCATTTTCCTTCTTGTATTTTCTCCAGCTGGAAATGTTTAAACAGCATCAACGCTGGGAAGATGGTGAAGGATCCCTAGAGAAACTAGGTTAGGCTGAAGCAGCATATCTGCAGTAAACAAACTATTAAGCTTGGGAAAGAAAGGAATTTTGTCCCAGTCAATTCAGCTTTGTCTTTGCCTGTCTACGACAAGCAAGAAATGAAACTTGTACCATGTGAATGACTAAAAAGGCTGAGCTAATAAACTACCGTGTGGCATAGGACAAGTCACTGTTTCTCTCTCTTGAGAAAAATGAAATAGGCTTATATACATCAGCTGGAGCTCTTTGGAATATGGAGAGAGGGAAGAGAGTTGGAGAGACAGAGACCACCTGTCTAGTGTATGGACATAGAGAATAGAATTTTTTTTAAAATAAACTATGAAACTCACTGAATAACACTGGGTCGGTAATGATTTCTCAGTCTAAGCCATCATGTTGGGAAGAGCTTAAGATAAAACTGATAGTTGGAGGATAAAATGGTTTTGGCATCATGTAGAAATGGCATCATGTACAAATGGTATGTCCTTACTATTGACTTGACTGATGAAAGTTGGAGAACCAAATGTTGGCTGATGTGCATTGTACTGAATTCCTCAAAGGAAGGATGGGTTATCTATATACTATATGTATTTTCTAATAAGAACAAAAAGCACTATAACAAGATGTTGTACAGCAGTCCGAAGACATTATTAATATACACATCTAGATGCCACTGCTCTTATTTGAGAAGTGTAACAATCAGAACTTGGATAATTCATTGTTTTGCTCTGTAATTCCAGAATGCCTTAAATAGGGAGGAGTGGGTGATTCTGGGATCTGTATTTTTTAAAAGTAACTTGTCGAAGTGCTGGTACAAGGTAAAGTAGGCTAGTACTAAGAATGAAATGATTCTTAGTTTTATAATGTTTGACAGCCTTTCTCTGAATCTGATCAAGCATTTCTTTGGGAAAGATGTCACTAAACAGTGGCTTGTCTAGACAAGTGTTTTCCATATGTAAGAAAAAAAATGGTACAGCAACATGAGAACATTGATTTCTGGAAGAAGGATAGTCTATCAATTTTAGTTCAAAAGCATGCAGTCTATGGTGGATTATAGCACTGATTCAACCTTTTACTGCAAGTGAAACTCATTCATATCAGACATTTGGATTTTAGCCACACTAAACATTTTGTAATAGTGGCAGGAACTATAAACTGTTCTGTATATCATCTGTTCAGTAATATCAAGAGCTTTCAAGTTTTGTTCCTTTAGGAAACAGCAAATAGTAAATAACAACTGTTTCTCAGAATCTGAGTTAATTTTCTTTCTTTGGTCTTTCCATCATTTTATTGCCCTCAATAAACCCTATCAATTGTTAGTAGTGATGTTGGATAGTATCTAATGGCTTTATGATATATTGTATACTATAAGGAAGACATCTGAACTCTAGCCGATTGTTGGGTAAAATATTTATTGATTTTTGGTGTCCCCCATTTAGTTTTGAGTATGATTCATCTGCTATTTATTCTTCAAGGGAGGGTGCCATCAACTACCCATTTTTGTGTAATGAATCAGAACTGGCTTTTGTCATCTTCCTAACATTTCAGTACAGATTCTAGTTGCATTTGAGCCGGGGATGAACTAAATTAACATCCCTATCATGGTCTGCACTGTCTGATGCTACACTCCCAAGTTTGGGCAGGGCAAGAGTAGCAGCACAAACCCTGCTCTTTCACATTAATACCAGTTGTGCAAAGGATGCCTGTTTTGGTTTTAAGCTGAAGCACACTTCAAGAAGACTTAGAGGATTCCACAAGTATTGTTAAAAAGAAAAGAAAAAAGAAAAAAAAAAGATGGGGCACACTCAGTCTCCTGTGCACCTTGATTTAAAGTAAAAGGATGAGATCTTCTATGTGAGCAAATACAGCCACAGAAGTTATGGCAAAGAAACACAAAAATGGGAGAGGTGCTGCTTGTGGCATGGAGGAAGTATGTTGCTCACCCCTGTTTTAGGCAGCATATTATGATTGTTAACAATAAAATTATTATTTTACTTCTTTTGGAGTGAGGGGGATGTTAAACCCGAGGTTGAGAACCTGTATTTTCAATTTCAGCTCTTCTGTGGACTTGCTGTGGACAAATATTTATTTCTCATTCTGATTTCCATGTGAAATATGACTTCAATATTTCAATATATTGATAGTTCAGAGGTTCCAAACTTCATTGGTATAGTACAATGTTTACAATAACAATGGAAAAAATGTGTTTTGTGTTATAGAGAATACTTTTAAAAAAAAAACACCCTAAAAACATAAGAGCAATATAGCAATATAGCAATAGTGTCTAAAAGAGGAATGGGCAAGATGTGGCCATCCAGATGTTGTTGAGTTTCAACACCTTTCGGTGCCAGACACCATAACAAATAGTGAAGAATGCTTGGAACTGCAGTTCAACAAGATCTGAAGAGTTGGACTTTGACTACCCTGACCTGAAAGCAGACGATGCATTGCCTATGCAAGGCTAGAGAGAAATGAAAGATTAAAGGTAAAGAAATGTAGGTGGTGACAAGAAGGAAAGGTGGAATGGAACAGTGGAGGAGAAAAGCCAAATGAGTGAGCCTTTTGTAATGTATACGCATACATTTAGACACAGATCTCTCTCTCTCTTTTTCTCTCTCTTTCACACACACACACACACATGTTGTTGCATGCCATTAAATCAGCTTCAACATATGGTGGCCCTATTTTAGGGTTTTCTTGGTAAGTTTTACTAAGAGGAGGTTTGAAATGGTGACTTGTCCAAGGTCACCTAGTGGGTTTCCTTAATTGCATGGAGATTCTAACCTTGATCTCCCAGAGTAGATAGATAATAGATAGATTAGATAGATAGATAGATAGATAGATAGATAGATAGATAGATAGATAGATAGATAAATATAGATATATATTACTCTGTCTGTATCTGTGTTTTATTTCTTCTGAAATTAAAATGTGCTTTGACTTTTTCTCTCACATTAATTAACTAAACCCATACACTGAATGTTGCATTGTAATTAAGTGAGGTAAAAGTTAATTGAGTTCATATATTAAGTTACTTCTGATATATTAACTTCCTTCAGGTATTTTTCTGCTGTCAGAAGAATTCATCTTAGTAAAACATGATATAGTTGGCTGCCCCCACATTCACTTGAGAAACCAATAACATAGTGTACAGTTCTTTCAGCGATTTAAAGCCCTCATTTATATATTACATTACCAGGAGAATTACTAGAGTAGTCTCTCAACCCATTTCCATGTCAGCAAATCCAGTGAAGATTAATTGAGAATGTATGTGGAATGTTTAGGGGAACAATGCCTGGAGTCTTTATAGCTCAAATCTATTGCCATCTATTGAGATATATGAGCTAATAGTCATGTAATTCCATTAAGGTGTGTTTCCAAAGTCAAGGTTGGTTCAAACATCCCTCAATACTTCTTTACTACATTTATCATATTTATCACCTTCCCTTTTTCTCATAGAGTGCTATTATATTGTAGTACATGACAGAGCTAACTTAAGCAGTATACTGTATAAGCCATGGAGAAACACCAATATGGAGCTGGAGGCTGTGACCAAAGTAATGTTTCCCAACATGTGATGAATAATTTAAATTCTCATGTCTGATCACCCATCAGATGTCAGCAGAAAAGTAACTATGTTCTCAACAGGAGGAAGAAAAGTATTCTGTTTGTATCAAGGTGGGCAACTTGTGGCCCCCCAGATATCATTGGACTGTAGTTCTCATCATCCCTTCACAGCAAAGCCAATGGTAGAGAATGACAAGAGATGCAGCCCAGCCACATTTGGAAGAATACAAGTGGACTACCCCAAAACTATGGCCATTTCTGCACTACACTGTTATAGTGTTATTATTCCACTTGCAACCTCCTAGGAAATTCTGGGGTTTGCAGTTTAGAGAGGGGCATTTAGAGAGCCTCAGTAAACTACAAACCCCAGAATTCCACAGGATGTTGAAAGTGGAATATTAGCACTATAACAGTTTAGTGCATAAATGGCCTATATTGTAAAGATAGTACACAATTGACCTGATGGACCTCTGCAAACATGTATTTGCTTTGCTGCTCTTGGGAGATTGACAATGTCCCCAAATATATTTCAGTATAGGGATTATGAGTTCTACCCTGTTTCTCCGAAAATAAAACATACCCATAAAATAAGCTGTAGCAGGATTTCTAAGCATTTGCACAATATAAGCCATACCCCCAAAATAAGACATAGTGATAGGCATGGCTATGCAGCGTACTGGTGTGGAGTGGTAAAGAAGACGGGCAGGGAGGGAGGAAGAAGATGGTGACGTGTATGGTCGCTCCGTGAAAGTCTCTCTCGGAGCGATCTCCCAGCGGGTGTAATGGCGAGGAAACAAGCTGCCTGAGTTCGCCTATATGAGTGGTGAACGAGAGGGTCGCGAGCTCGGTGTTCCGGAGTCGTGGAATTTGAAAGATCTCTAAGTTTGAAGGAAGACGAACGGACGCCGGCGTTGGAAAGTAAGGGAGAGGAGGAAGAACCGGCGAGGTTTGCTGACAGACTTCGGAGAAAAGAACACACTTCGCGAAGAACCAAGTTCTGCTGTGGTTGCCTTAAAAGGCTTTTACGTCGCAGATCTTGCCTTAAAAGTAGTGAGTCCTTCCTTTTTCTTTTTTGTGTCTTGTTTTTTTTTTTTTGATATATTTTTATTTTTCTGTTTAACCCCCATCGGAGTTTGGGGAGTTTCATGGACTTCTCATAGGATATTTTGGTTTTTTCCATATTTAAGATTCGTGTATTACAATCTATAACATAATTTAATTTTTAAAAAAGTTTTGATGGCGGAGATATGAGAGATATGAGTTTGTTGGACTGTCGATTTGGGATTATACAAGTTTGGTCGGAGTGACCTGTGTGGAGACTTGACTGGCGTCATAGCGGTTGAGAGCCTCAAAGGGATAAAGCGACATTCGGGATTTGAGGCTCAAAGTGGAACACTAACAAACTGGGATTGTGACAGCTGGATTAATTTGGATTTAATAGTGACTACATTAGTTAATGTTTTTCTTTTTCTTTTTTCTTTTTGTGTGGAACTCTTTCGAGCTGGTCAGCTGAAGACGATTTGATGTTGGTTCGATATTGGCTTTGTTATCAGCTTTTTTTCAAGACTGACTGTCTTTATTGACTTCACTTTAAACTCTGCAAGTGAGAGGGAAAAATAAAAAATAAAAAAGGGGAGAGAAAGTTGACGTGGGGGAAACTGAAGATGACAGAAGGAAGTTGAAAGGGGAGAAAACTGCTCGTCTGGACGGGAGTTGTGAACTCACTTTGCACAGACAGATAGACAGACGACCTGCGATTCTGTATTACTGCCTTCTTATCAGCCTGACTAAAGAACTATAACCCGAGCTTTTGATTTTTTCAGACGTGTATCTACAAGAATCTATGTTGGGAGCTCGAGGTTCGGATTTAGAGTACGATCCGGGGGTTCTTGCTTTCCTCGTCATTTGCATTTCTTCGTTCTGTTTTTTTTTTCCCCCGGGGTTTTGTTTATAAAAATGTTATAATGTTATAAAATAGTTAAGACGTTCTGATCTAAGTTATAAGAGGGTGGGGGATAATATAAGAGCATTCGCAATTTCTATTTGTACTTTTCCCAGTGTGAATGGTAACTTGTAACAGTAACTGTAATAAATCTGATTGTTGAAGATACTTAGTTTCAGCTGCTTGGTGGTGGAGGTGGGAAGAGCTGTCAAGGACAAAGATAAGGAGAAAGCCATTCCAAGTACAAATGTGTTTTGGTTTGGTTTGTATTAACCCATTAAGAGCTGTTCTGTTTTCTTTTTTTCTTTTGTTTCTGTGGCTTGGTATGTGATATACTGGCATATATAATAGCAAGACAGTTAGTCATCAAGCATTTTCTTTTCTTTTCATACATATAGATAGCCTTCAGTTTATAGATAGAGTGATTATTATATAGTTAATATAAATACATATTCTTAATATACTTAATATAGATTTAAGACTTTCCTCTTAGACTTTAGAATTCATTAGTGTTTATTAGTATTTTGGTATATAAATAGTAAGAAAAAATTGTTATATAATTGCATAATTAGGATAAGAAGGAAAATAAGAGGTAAGGTGCAAAAGGAGAAATTGGTTTTTTTGTTTTTTGGGGTTTTTTTTCTTTTCTTTTTTTTTTCCCCTTTCCTTTTTTTGACTTGTTCTGTTTCGCTTGTCTGGTGGTTTTCATTGTCTTTTTGATTAGGAACAATAATAGATTTATTTAATTAATTTTATTTATTAATTTTATATAATTTGTCAAGTGGTTAGTCATTAAGATAGAGATTAGAGGAGAGCAATGGCGACAAAAGTGAAAAGGTCAACCAGACAAAGAAGCACCTCATTAGAAGATATTCAAGAAAGCCCTACCACTAATAAGGAAGTACTAGAAGAATTTCAGAAATTTGGGAACGAGTTTAGATCAGAGATAAAGACTTATATGAGAGAATTGAAAGAAGAGATAAATCAAGATATTCGAAAGGAACTTGGAGAACTGAAGTTAAAAGTAACAGAAGAATTGAAAGATATGAAAGATAAGATCTCAGATATAACAAAGGAAATTACACAAATAGGTAATAGTACGAAATCTCTTCAAACCAAAGTTAATCTGGTGGAGCAACGGCTAGAGGTAACAGAGGAGAAGGTGGATAAAGAGATCTCCAAACTAAAAGTGGACATAGATACACAAACACATTCCAAGTGTTTGAAGATTTGTGGAATTAGAGAACGTCCTTGTGAGAATCTAGCTGAAACAGTTGTTCCGATACTGGCAGAATTTATAGGCTGGGAAGTTGCTCGGCTGGACTTGGAGGTGGACAAAATTTACCGGGTAATTTGAAGGTGGCAACGAGACAACACTTACCGAGAGACATTGCTATACACTTTATAAGAGAGAGGGTCAGAGACCTTGTGATTCAACAGAGTTACAGAAATCGGATCTCAGTTGAAGGGTCAGAAATTATTATCTTAAAGGACTTTCCGTATGAGGTGCTGCTTAAAAGAAAAAAAAATACAAGGACTTGACGCAAGTTTTGCGAGAGAGACAAATTAGGTATAAATGGGCAAGAGAGGAGGGAATAATTTTTTCCTATAAATTCAGAAGATATGTTATAGACACCCCAGAAAAAGCTGATGAATTTTTGGAGAAATTAGATCAAGAGGATGACTAGGATACTTCTTATGAGAGGAAATACTCGAAAGAATCATCGGGACCTCAAGAAAAAACCAAAAATCATTTTCAACTGAGTTTCCATAATGAGCAAGATGAAACAGACCTGATTAATATAGGGGAGGAACCGAGTCGATACCCCGAAAGAAATTGCACATCTACATGGAGAAGCGGAACGTGGGCTGAAAGTTCTCCAACAGATCGTGACGACACTGAAGTAGAAATAAGTGTATCCTCTTTTTGTGTACTCTCTTCCCCCCTTTTTTTCTTTTTCTTTTTTTTTCTTTTTCTTTTTTCTTTTTTTTGTTTTGCTCTTGATTTTGTTTCTGTTATGCTTTTTTGGCTGTGTTTCGTGGTTAGTACAGTATGAGGGATTTGTCTTTATGTTCTTGGAATGTTAATGGTATGAACGGCCCGGTCAAAAGGAAAAGAGTATTTAACTTTCTTCGAAAATTGAATGTGGAAATAGTGTGTTTACAAGAAACCCATATATTGGAAGGGAAAGTCAATTATTTACAGAACAATAAATTAGGAGTGTGTTATGCAGCTAGTGACCAAAACCAGAAGAAGAACGGTGTGGTAATATATGTTAAGTCTAGGATTCAATCAAAGTTAATTCATAAAGATAGTAAGGGTCAGTTTATTGCTGTTGAGATAGATTGGAAAAATGATAAAATATTAATAATTGGTATATATGCTCCCTTAGTAAACAAACAGAAATTTTATGACAAGATCTTAAATTTTATACTACAATCGGATTATCAAAAAATAATTTGTATGGGGGACTGGAATGGGGTTGTAGATGCTAAATTAGATAGAAAGCAATCTGTTCAAAAAAGTGGTTTGAAACATGGAAACTTACCTAAAGATGTTAAAGAAGGTTTTCAGTCCTTAAATTTAGTTGATGTGTGGAGGTTAAAACATGGAACTCAACGAGACTTTACTTTTTATTCGGCATACCATCAAAGTTGGTCTCGTATTGATATGATTTGGACAACTAAAAGTTTAGCAAGTATAGTTGATGACATTCAGATTTTACCTAGATTAATTTCTGACCATTCTCCAATAGTGTTGAAATTTATCCGTACCCCACGAAGCTATAATTGGAGGTTCAATGAAGCTTTGCTAAGAGATGGTAAGTTAATAGAAGAGCTTAAGCAAGAAATTAAAAATTTCTTTAAAGATAATTTAAATAAAGGAACTAAAATAGATATAGTTTGGGATACTATGAAGGCTTACATTAGGGGATTTTGATGAAAAAAGAATTTGTATTGAGAAAACAAAGGAAAGCTAAAGAGGATAAACTTCAACAGCTTATGAAAGAAAAAGAGAAAGATTTGAAGGTAAACCTGGCTAATAGGAAAGTTCAAAGAGAAATTCAAATAATCCGTGCTCAAATTTCCACCTTAAATCTACAAGAGTTAGAAGCCAAATCTAAGTATCTCAAACAAAAAGAATTTGAATTTGGGAATAAAACCTCCAAGTGGTTGGCATATAAATTACGTAAGAGAAAAGAGCATAATTATATAACTCAGATTAAAAAGGAAGATCGATTGAGTACCGAACAAGAGCAAATAGTCTCAAGCTTTGAAAAATTCTTTTCGAATTTATACTCTAAAGACAGCTCTGACTCTATGGAATTTGAAAATATAAAAAATTATCTAGATAAGGAAAAAATACCTCGGATATCAGAGTAAATGAGGAATGAGTTAAATCAGAAAATTTCATTGCAAGAGATGAAGATGGTAATTAAAAATTTAAAATTAGGGAAAGCCCCAGGGACGGACGGATATACGGCAATATTCTATAAAACTTTTGAAGAAGAATTGGCGGGCCCCTTTTTGGAACTTGTTAATCAGGATAATATGGATATTCCTCCTTCATGGAAGGAAGCAAATATAGTTTTAATTCCGAAAGAGGGAAAAGATAAATTGGATATGAACAATTACAGACCCATTTCTTTGTTAAATACAGACTATAAGATTTTTACTATGATTCTAGCAAACAGGTTGAAAAAAATATTAAGTGACTGGATACATTCTGACCAGTCCGGCTTTTTACCTAAAAGACAATTAAAAGATAATATAAGGTTGTTGATGAATATAATTGAATATTATGAACATGTTCCACGAGAATTGGCACTTCTTTTCATAGATGCGGAAAAGGCATTTGATAACCTCAATTGGAATTTTATGAAAGAAACTATGAATAAATTGTGTATGGGTGAAAAATTCAATAATTGGGTAAATACTATTTATACCTCTCAAAGCGCATTCATTATAATTAATGGGGTAAAATCAGGAAAAATTGCAGTGGAAAAAGGTACTAGACAGGGTTGTCCACTATCCCCACTTTTATTTATCTTAACATTGGAGATATTACTTAGAAAGATAAGAGAAACTTTGGGGGTTAAGGGATGCCAAATTCAAGCGGAGATTTATAAGGTAAGGGCTTACGCGGATGATTTGCTTATAATATTAAATGAGCCAACTAAAAGTATAATTAAATTGTTTCAAATTTTGGAGGAATTTGGGAAATTAGCTGGATTTAAGGTGAATAGGAAAAGTCTGTGATTTTAACTAAGAACATGGAGAAGAACGAACAAAGACAACTGGAATTAGTTTCTAATATTAAAATAGGTCACAGCATTAAGTATTTGGGTATAAATTTTACTAATAAAAATGCAGATTTGGTAAATAATAATTATAATCTAACTTGGAAGCATATTGAAAAGAAACTGAATATATGGGCTAACTTAAAATTGTCATTATTAGGGCGGATAGCCGCGATAAAAATGAGTGTCCTTCCAAAAATTCTATTTTTATTCCAAAATTTACCGATATTGAAAGACGAAAAAATTCTTGAAGATTGGAGGAAGGAAATTATTAGATTTTTATGGCAAGGGAAGAGGCCCCGTATCAGAGAATTAATTTTGATTGATACCAAAGATAGAGGTGGTTTAGGTTTACCTAGTTTTAAACTTTATTATAGATCGTGTGCCCTCCATTGGGTTACAGATTGGATTAGTTTGAAGAATAAGAAATTATTAACTTTGGAGGGAACCCCTAATAAATTTGGATGGCACGGGTATCTTTGGTACCAGAATGCTTCAGAAGATAAGGAATTTTCTAAACATATAATTAGACAAAGTCTATTGAGGGTTTGGAACAATTATAAGAAAATATTCTATTTAAAAAAGCCAAGATGGGTTTCATTGCAAGAAGCTCTTTTTAAGGATTCACTTATTAATAACGTTGATGATTGTTTAACATATGAAAATATATTATTTAGGTGTCGAGGAAAAGATGAATTGAAGTCACTGGGTGAGTTGCAAGGTTTGGGTTTTAATGGTAATTGGTTTCATCACAGAATTATGTACGAAATATTTAAGAAAGATCGGGATGGTGTGGGTATTCAAGATAGGGGTATGGCTGACAAGGAATTAGATATAGGAAATTTAATTGGTCAGGGCCATATTGTGGGTAAAATTTATCAAATTTTGTTAAAATTGGAAACTGAACGGATAGTAATTAAGGACCACATGATTAAATGGGCAACTGATATTGGTCACTCTATTGATTTGAATGAATGGAAGAAAGCGTGGAATATCAATATAAAATTCACTAGAAGTGCTAATTTGAAAGAAAATTATTATAAAATGTTATACCATTGGTATATCACTCCTCAAAAAATTGCTAAAATAGATAAAAATTATCCTAATAGGTGTTGGAAATGTGGGAAAGAATTAGGAACATTATATCATATTTGGTGGGAATGTCGTTGGGCAAAAATGTACTGGAATCAAATACACTCCATGATTAAGGATTTATTACAGGTAGATCTTAGATTTAGTCCAAAATTATATCTTTTGAATATCTTAGATGATTGCAATATAAATAATCAGAAATGTTATATTAGAGTTCTGTTATATATGGTGACGGTTGCGAGAATGGTGTATGCCCACTATTGGAAGAGACAAGAAGTTCCGTCTTTAGATCTGTGGATAATGAAATTATATGAGATGTATCAGATGGATATATTAACTGCTCTGATGGATATTACAATTGATAAGGACAAAGTTGAAAATGAATGGTCCATGGTGACCCGAATGTGGTTTAGGCAATGGAAAGGGGTTTATATAGGTTGAGAAGATTTACGAAGACTCATAGGTTTGACTGTAGGTTTTCTGTTTTATCTTTTGTGTTTTTTTTTTGGGTAAGTGTGTGGGTGTTAGTTTATCTGTTTATTTGTTTTTTATTATTATTATCTAATACATGTACATTCTTATGCAGTACGTTATTTAATATATGTGTATATGTCATGTAATATGCATATAGTTGATTAATAAAGATGATTGAGAAATGAAAAAAAAAGAGAAGGAAAAAAAAAGAAAAAAAAGAAGAAGACGGGCAGCCCTTCTCATCTGCCCCATCGCGACAGCTGCTATCTTGGAGGTGACCGGAGAGGTGCAGGCAGCCCCATCAACAAGGTCGGCTCCCCCTGTCAGGTCCCGGTCGTTCTGTGTTTGCTGCAAGCTGGGGCATAGAGGGAGACAGGGCTTTTTCGCACTTTGCGGGAAAACGGGGAGTTCTGATACTTACTGGGCTGGCGCGCTCCCCCTGCTGATCCAGGCTGATCTGGAGCAGTGCGTGCCCACGCTACACACTTCTCCGGAGATAAAAATGGCGCTTTCCGGTTGGTGGAGGCTCTCCACCAACTGGAGAAGCTCGTCAGCCTAAAGCCTGCCCCCAGAAGATTTGCAGCCTCGCGCATTAGCGCAGTGACGGACTGGGGCAAGCTGTGCTATTGAAAGACCTCTTTTAAGCGGTCTTTCAATAGCACGGCGAACCACCAGTTCTGGGTGTTCTGGAGCGGGCTGAAGTCCGGACATACATAAAGATGACTTAACTATATTTGAATAAATGTAGATTGTTGTACCATACTTAATAAAATAGGACATCCCCTGAAAATAAGCCATACTGTGTCTTCTTGAGGAAAAATAAATATAAGACAGTGTCTTATTTTTGGGGAAACATGGTAATTCTATCCCTTAGATATGAGTAGCTATGTCTGTTGTTGTCAGGAAGTGCCCAAAGAAGAGCAAGATACACTTCTGTTTTTACAATTACAGGTTTATATGTGAAAAAGCAATTCCTGCATCCCTACTGAAGAGCCATTTGTATGCTCTTGGTGTGAGGACAGTATACTTATCTCATCATGACTTGTAATATAGATGATTTGTGGCAGGGCCTCTAGCAAAGTGTGTAAAGATTACTTTTTAAACTCTAACTCCCCAAAACACATTGCATTGTCATGTTGACTAATGCATTCTGGACACTGTAGTCCAAAAAAGTAACATTTCCATGCTCTAGAAATTCCATTTTAAAATAATCTGTCAAATTGTGCTTTGCTGTGAGTCAGTGTCACTCTCTCCAAGATGGGTTTATTCTTCAGGCTGATTTTAAAACACACAGGCCCTATTCGCATGGCATTTTCCATGAGAAAGGGTGCCTGGAGCATCGCGCGATTGTGAGGAGCGATCTGCATGACGCACTCACAATCGTGCGATGCTCCAGGGGCCGGCAGGCACTGATCACAAGCCTTTTCATTTTTAGCTAGAAGCCAAAAATGGTGCGCTATCGCGCATTGCTCCCAGGCCTTGCGAGCACTTACCTGGCATGCGGAGCCTCCGGAGCCACAGCTGTCGCACTTCCTGCCCCAGTGCAGCCTGGGAAACTCCCAGGCTGCACTGTGGAAGGAAGAGGCGGGGCTCTCGCACGAGCAGGCAGCTCGTGCGGAGCCAAAGGAGCCTGGATGCGAGAGCCTCTCGCCAGAGGCTGGTGGCACGATCCCTGCACCCCAGCACCGGAGGAAGGTAAGGTGTGGAAAGGGCCACAGTATTAATAAAGACTTCCTTTTTAAATTGTTGCAAGGAAGGTTTAGGAGCTATGGCTGATATACCTCACTGCAGCATAGCGTAAGAAGAGTTATGTTTCACTTGCATTACACAGTCCCTAGGGTGGATAATGCTGCCATACAACATATATGGATCACTGCTAAACGTGCATGGCTGAAACCCTATTGTGCAATTGCAATGTAAAATGTGATGTGCTTTGGTATGCGTTCCATATCTAGACCTCCACTTTTTTCCGCATCAGCCAGACGTGATCTGTATGTCAGGTCCAATAAAAACAGTCCATTTGTGTAACATAATTTAGGCCTGAATATGGCACTAACAGAATTTCAGCCTATTGTTGCTGTTCAAAACCTGAATTGATTTTTTAAAAAAGAAACACAGTACTCCTGCACACAGGAGTACTAAAGTGGACATTTTAATGCTATCACATCCCTGTGGGTTTCCTAATAAATGCGATGTTTTTTCAGTCAAAGACCCATCTGTCTGGAACAGATTTTTTCGCAACAGTAATAGGAAACTGCTTCTTTACCTGCTCATCAAACACTGTTGTAGCAAGGATGAGACAGGAATTAACTATCACTCCTCTCCTGAGGCATTAACTGCTTATCAATTTGCCATTACAAATTTCAAAGCTTGCAGCAGAAGTATCCATGAGATTAAAAAGAATCATTTTCTGTCATCCCTTTTGCTTATATCCACCTTTGCCATCAGTAAATTCACAAAACCACATACAGTATCTACATGTTTCCCCTGAAAATAAAAGTATTACCAGACAGCATGAAAATGCAAACTATTAAAGATGCAAAATAGAATGATATATAGCAGCAAAATTAAAAAAAAGTGTTAACTGCTTCCACTTTTATAGACGATCATGGTCCACATGTCCTAGTGTATGGTTGCATCACAAAGAAGTCATTCAAAGTAGGACAATGAAAAATAATTTTTTTTAAATGAATAAAACGTATTTACATCTGAATCTAAAAGCAGTTTTTGAGGGCATTCTGCACTGGAGAGAGAGACATAAACACCTATATAAACAAACAAACATCTATTCACAAGTAAATGCCATATACTTCAATAAAAACCCTATTTTCACAAAAAATGTTATGATCACAGTTATAATAACGTCAAGAATTGTACTGTATATGCAACATTAAGATACTGTGTTCACCATCTCCAAAGAGGCATTTCCTTTGTATACTGTGTACAAACTAGTGGGATAAACCTTCTGCTTAACTGTAAATCTGGTAAGTACTTGTATTAAAAATTAATTATTATTTTGTTTTTTAAAAACTGTTACCAAATTAATTTAAATTACATTCTGAATTACAAATTAATGTAATTAATCACTTAGATTCACTTTAAGTCTAAAGTCCTAACTTTTACAACTGGAGTTATGAGTGTCTGGTAGATTTATCTGTCATAAATTTGTCTGATCTTTATTAAAGTCATGTAAGAAAACAGTAATTCACCTTTGGGCAAATAACCCAGAGAGAAAAGCTTAAGCGTTACAGTTATTTAGTCTTTTCCTTAGGACTTTAAGAAGAAATATTAATGGGTTTAGAAAACAGGCTGATGCAGAAGCACCAGGGAAGGATGGCATCCTGATTTCTAATAAGGAAGTAGTTGAAATCTAATACTTCTGTCAGATCTAATATTAGTTAATGATGGAGTATGCCTATTCTGGATGTGAATAAGCATACTCCATCCCTCATACTAAAATCCTAGGATCATCCAATGAAGCTGAGATTTGGGACAAATTCCTTTACACCACAGAAAGTTAAACTGTGGAATTCACCATTACAAGATGTAGTGATGGCTGTTAACTTGGATAGCTTTTAAGCAAGATTAGAAAAACTGATGACAAACCACAGAATTATGAGACCATACACAGAAGGCTGGGTAAAATAAAGCTCACTTTATTTGATCTAAAGCCTATTTAAGTTGTGTTGACATGGAAGTGGGGCAAGAGGGAGGAGCAACCTGATGTGGGTCCAGTTGAGGCCAGATGTCACACCTTGACTACCTCCTCAGCTTTCCTTGGGTGAAAAACCTGAGCCCCAAGGGCAATCCAATAATTGAGTTGCTCCTCAGCTGGCCATAATTGAAAGGTAAACCCAGGAAACTCCCACTCAGGTTGCAGGACCCTACAAGTGAGAACCTAAATCCCAGGTTAGCCTCAAGGATAGCCTCCATGCCCACCCCCAGAGACCTCAGGACCTAAAGAGCCCTACCCTCCACCAAAAAAGGTGCCAGAGGTGTACACTGAAGTATTATTTTCTCTCCCTGCTACTTGTACGGTGGCAACCTATTTGAAGACACCCTCCAAAGCCAATTGTCCAAGTCCCCCAAATACAGGAGGGGGTAGACAAAACCCTCCAGGTAAAACTTTATGGAGTCCCATAGATTTTGTGCTGTTATCATGGGATCATCTTCATAAGACCTCAGCTTATACTATTTTTTTTTAAATCTTCACTCCACAGATTCTGTGATCTTGTCTGATATCTCTCAGTGAAGTCTTCAACACCAAAATAAACTGTAAAAGTGAGTGAGGACAACCTTGACTACTTCCATTGTGTTGTTGCATTGCTATTTAGCAAAATCTGGGCTTTTTGAACTGAATATATTGTCTTTATTGTCCAAATAATATTTTTACCGAAGTCCATTGTCTCCATACTTGAAATAAGTAATTCCAAGAAATATTCCCAAATGCTTTCTATGCAGCTAAAAAAAAGTCTTTTTGTCATTATGATATTCCAAATATTTGATAAGAATAGTTCTTAAATTACTCTGTAGTTGTCTTTTTGGCAAAAATCTGCTCTAATTCTCATGGATGTTCTGAGAAACATGTTTCCTCATTCTGCTTGCCAAAATAGTAATAAATGCCTTATAGTCATTGTTTAATAATGAAATAGGTCTACATTCTTTGTTAATCTCTCATCTGTATCTTCTTTGTGAATCACTGAAATCTTGACATTTCTCCAAGAGATTGGCAGCTATCCTTTTCCTAATAACTCATGACATCTTTAGTGATTGAAGTAACTCATCTTCAAATTTCTCATAAAATACTGCACATAGTTCATCTGGGCCTGGAGCTTTCCCATCCTTAATCTTTTTAATTCCTTTGATAAGCTCCATAGTTGTCACAGATCCATTCAAACTTTGCTTTTGTTCCATACACAGTTTATCCAACTGGAGTCTATCCAGATAATCCTCCATATCTGAGATTTCTCCATTGCCCCACTCACATATAAACCTCTGTAATCTTCCTGAAAGACTTTTAATACTTTCAAGTTGTCCATTATATACTGATCTCCTTTCCTGATCTTTGTGACAGATTTCTTTATCCTTTCTTGTCTCAGTGTCTAAGAAAGCCACTTCCCAGATTTATTTGCAAATTCAGAATTCTTTTCTTTAAGATAATAGTTTAACATTCTTCCCCCCCGCAAACAGTGAAAACTGTTGTTGAAATAATGTAATCTTTTTTGGGGGGGGGGCTGTTTATCATTTTTTCCTTAGGTGTTCCCTCCAGGTTTTGTATTTTGTCCACAAAATAAACTTTTAATGAATCAAGAAGCTCATAAAGAAATAGACACATCAATGCAAGGTTTGACAGTTTTAGGTCGATGGACTTGTCTGTACTTCTCAGGCCATTTCTCCATGATGGGGTAAGCCACTTTTGGGACAGGATGGCAGCAGTTGCCGGGTCATGCATGATGCTGTTGCCAGCTTCTGCCATCCTGTCCTCAAGTGTCATGCTGGTGCATTTTTTGCAAAATGGAAAAAAATATGTTTTGTGCTTACCATCACATGGTGCTCTCATCTTTCCTGGCCATGCAGAAACCACGGAAGTGCAATGGCAATGCTTCCTTCCATATGCAGCATGATAAGGTGCCCAGTTGTGCTGCAGAAGGAAGAGGCGGCACTATCACACTCCTTTCCGCAGGGAGTCCTTGAGGTGTGGAGGGGAGCATCGCTGATGCACTCCCTTCCACACCCAGGATTGCAGTGTGACATTGTGGAAGAGCATTGTTGTGCAGAAATGGCCTGAGACATTACATGGAGTATGTGCAGTTTGTATTCTGGAATCCTCATGTTGATTCCTATTGACATGGACCCAGAATGAGCACATTTGAATCATGTCCCTAGTAAATATACACATTTCAAATCTATGTATAAAACACTGCGCAAACATGGTCTCACCAGGAAGAAGGGTGGGATGTGTTCAAGCAATTTGTAAAGTTTAAACAATACACAGAAACATTCATTTATACATGCAAATGCATCTCATTAAAAGACATACACACACCAAACCCCATCAGCACTTGGCAAGATCTGGACATGAGAGGAACATCCATCTGTGTGGAGAAGATATTCTTTAAGGGCCAGCTTTTATGAATTAACCATGTGTAAGCATTTGCATATAGCATACATAAGTAATAACTTGTCAGACATGAAACGTATATGTTTATATATGTATATGCAAGATCAGGTCTTTGTCTTTTACTGAAGACTTGGGCCAGGAACACATTTCTGCATGCATCACATTTGATGTCACATGAGGCATGTTATTCTTGAGCAAACACTCCCAAGTATCAACAAAACCTACCAATCCAACAAACAAAACCCACATAAGAACTTGCCTTAAAATACCTTTGACTGAAAACATATTCAAATAATGCGAGCACTGTACACTTTAGCTCAGAAATAAAGTGTAACACTGATAAACATGTGTATTTAGCATGTGTATTTCCATACCACTTATCAGCTAAGTGCTCTCTAAGTGGTTTACAATGTTTTTTTAGCTAATTGCCCCCAACAAGCTGGGTACTCATTTTACCAACCTGCAGGAGGATGGAAGGCTGAGTCAACTTGGAGCCCAGCAGGATTGAACCTGCAGTACCAGCATTTAACCACTGTGCCACCAGATAATAATATTCAAACAACTGGCATTGGTTCAAAAACATCATATCACATTTTGGATGCATTGAAGTAAAACTACACAAAGTAATGTACTTAGTATAGACACTAAAGAATCATTCTGATATACAGCTTTTGAAAGTAATATGGAAGGTTTCTATGGGGCTAGAAAAGATCTCCTCCTCCTCCTCCTCCTCCTCCTCCTCCTCCTCCTCCTCCTCCTCCTCCTCCTCCTCCTCCTCCTCTGTATGTTTAGAGTTTATTCTATTATATTATCTGAGTCTTTTTGATATCATAAAGCATTGACAGCATACCTCTATCCTTGATGTTAAGACATCCTGAAATCAGAATACCTCGCATAGCCAAAGTCCAGTCTCCATTTGCCATGCTTCTTCTGTTGAAATTGGAGTTAAAGCAATTTATCCCCACTCCCATTGCTCACAATAAGATCAAAATAACAGTGACAGTTCCAGAGCTGGTGTACCCTTTCTGCTGTGTTTGAGATGTAATCAAGTGTTAGAGGGCTTTTGATTCTGCAGATGTAAAGCCTCCTATTCTCTACCCATGTCCTACTCCATTCCCTTCCATATATCTCCTCTCTAATATTGTGGTGGTGGGAGATTTGAGATCAGCACTCTTTCTCTGGCCTCTGAGAGTGATCCAAATTTTACTATTGTGCATAGGATGTTATTTCTGTTAGAATATTTTAAAAAATAATTCCTGGAACTCGACAAGAAACATTTCTTTTCCTGATTGTACTGATTGCAACACTGATTATATAAGTTGCCGTTCACTGATTGCACAAGCTTTGTGGATCAGCATTTATTCTCTGTGGCTTTGGATGAATTTACTGTATCATGTTGCTAAATATTGCTGATGCAGGAGCCTTTATCAGTTCTAGCATGTCAAAGTGAAAGTGTCAGCTTAGTTTACTTTTGTTTTTAAATAAAACCTTAGCTGAAAGCAAACTACAAATGCCAACTGTACATTCAAGCCAAGATTTACAAATAACAATTCACTGCAAATTTGTCATGTGCAAGCAAGCCTGCATATTTCTTTTCAGTGCGCACAGAACTTCCCAGTGTGTCTGTTGTCAAATGAATCATAGAATCATAAAATCATAGAGTTGGGAGAGACCACAGGCGCCATCCAGTCCAACCCTCTGCTATACAGGAGCTCCCATCAAAGCACTCCGAACAGATGGTCATCCAGCCTCTGTTTAAAAAACTCCAAAGAAGGAAATTCCACCACACCCCGAGGCAGCATACTCTGACCGTCAGGAAGCTCTTCTTGAGATTCAGGTGGAATCTCTTTTCCTGCAGCTTGAATTTATTGCTCCTTGTCCTAGGCCCTTTTTGCACTGAGGCTTCTAGCGCAAGCGGGGGAGGCCGGCAAGCGCAAGAAGGCTCCTCCGGGAGGCTGCCGCTTCCCCCTCCTTCCTTCCGCAGGCGAAGGAACCAGCGGGGAAGCGGCACCGAAGGAGGCTTGCTGCGCAAGCCGCCCTCCCCCCGTGCAAAGCGGGAGACCTCGCGTCGGATCCCCCCGCGCGCGCGAAGCGGGAGCCGTTGTGCCGGATTCCTCCCCCCCGCGCGCGCCGGATTCCTCCCCCCCACGCGCACCGGATTCCCCCCCGTGCGTGCCGGATTCCCCCCCGCGCGCGCGAAGCAGGCGGCGTCGCGTCCCCCCCGCGTGCGCGAAGCGGGCGTCGCGTCCGTCGCGCTACCTCCCCACCCCGCTCCTTCCTTCTGCAGGGGCGGAGGGAAGGAAGCGCGACCCGGCCGGCTCCCGGAGGCTCCACACGAAAGGTAAGTGCGGGTGGGCGCCAGGAGCGTTGCGCAAGCATGGGGTGATTTTCGCTTGGACGTGAAAATCAAAAAACCCGCGCTCGCGCCGCTTCAGCCCCATGAGCCGGGCAGAAGTGGGAGTGCGTCGTGCGGAGCGACGCTCCCACTCCCGCGAGGCTCACGGGGCTGTCGCGTGAGCAAAGGCCCGTGCAAAAAGGGCCCTAGTCTCCGGAGCAGCGGAAAACAAGCCCGCTCCCTCCTCGACATGACATCCCTTCAAATATTTAAACATGACTATGAAGGTGCCATTGTCCTCCTTCCCTTTTTCTTTGTTCTTCTAGGTTTTAATTCCAACTCAAACTGTAAGTATTGCAAGTACTACTCTACTTTTAAGTAGATGCTTGACTGAGGAAGTGCTAGTATACTCAGTTGGACCGATATCTGAGAAAACATTCAGAATTACAGATCTGATTTCCTGGGAAGCAGCTTAGGTTGACTACATTCTGAATCCAGTTAGCCATACATTTCATCTTGTGTCATGTAAAAGAATATAAGACTTATGATTGTTTTAATTAATTAAGCACAGAAACCTCTCATAATACAATTATTTGCTTGTACTTTTACTTCACCCTTCAGCCAAAAAGGCTCACAGGATGGCTTACAATCTAAATATGACATGAAACACAAGGAAACAGGGATGGCAATGGGGTATGGGATTAAGTCCAGTAAATACTGGCTGCTGCTCTCTTCCCAAGAATGATGACAGTTGATTTGGAGGGAGGGTCTTTCTTCAGTCACTTGAAACAAGGCACGATGTTGCTGTGTCTGGCAGCTTTTCTCTTCCTCAGAGGCCAGAACAATGTTCTTCAACAAGTTACTGTGCTTTTTGCATAATAAGCTTTTGGCAGGTGCTCAGCTCCCATGTATCTTCAGATTGTGATCTGAAGCCCTTTTCCAGGGGACCCTCCTCCAAATGAAGTAAGGTGGATGACTACAAGAAAGAGGCTGTCTATCTGTAGAATTCACTACTCAAAGAGGACCATCTGGCACCTAATCTATAGGGTTTTCTCTCTATGTGTGCCAGTTTTTATTCTCCTAGACATTTTAAGCACTCTTTTTTAGTATTTAGATCCTGTTTGTTGTTATGTGCTTTCAAGCAGATTTTGGTTTCTCATGACACCATCCTTGGGTTTTCTTGGCAAGATTTATTGCCTTTCTCTTAGGCTGAGAGAATGTGACTTGCCTAAGGTCACCCAATGGGTTTCCAGGGTTGAACAGGGATTCAAACCCTGGTCCTAGCACTTTTATCTTGCTGCTAGTTTTATGCTCATTTTACATGGCCATTTCCACACTAGACTGTTATAGTGCTATTATTCCACTTTCAACATCCTATGGAATTCTGGGGTTTGCAGTTTAGGGAGGGCCCAGCCTCTATAGTGTGGAAATGGCCCATGTTGTGTAACATTTTTACCCCTGAAGGC
This sequence comes from Ctenosaura bakeri, assembly GCA_948474755.1. NCBI lineage: Eukaryota > Metazoa > Chordata > Lepidosauria > Squamata > Iguanidae > Ctenosaura > Ctenosaura bakeri. The sequence goes on along the minus strand of CAOLHI010000258.1, from coordinate 720,068 downwards.
TAGTTTTGTCTTGTTTTTATTATGTAGCCTAAAATACTTTTATTCTTACTATTTAATATATTATATTGATGTATAGTACACCATGAAGACAATCCTGGTCATCAGGGCTCTCTCACACTGTACGATTATAGCTTCATTTTAATTGCCATGATTCCATTGTTTGTAATTCCAGTTATTTATAGTTTTAGAAGGAATATTTAGAATCCTCACCTTGAGAGCATTTGGGCCTTACCAAACTATAAACCCCAGGATTCCACAGAATGCTGCCATGGCAGGTAAAGTGGAATCAAAGTGCAATAACCATGTAGTGTGGAAGGGCCCCAGGTGATCTAAAAGTGCATCCAATCAATTAGTCGTCATCTTGGGGAAAGCAACAACGTAGAAGTCCAGAAGGCAGAAATACCTCAGATGTTCTTATGAGAGAAACAACTGGAAGCCCATTGATATTGTTGGTGCACAAGGAAGGATACACTACTAAGCAGTAATAAATTATTTATCCTCAGTGTGTTTTCTAGATCTAAGGAGTATATCTGATTTGGGCATTTTCTATATACAGTGCCACAAAATTGGTCTTCTTATATCATGAGGCAGAGGAATCTGATTAATGTGTAATATGAAACTACCAGAAGCTTCACTCATGTGAAGAGAACCTGAGTCGCATTGTTCCCAATTTAGATTATAATTTGTTGTGACCTGATTGAAAACATTTCCCCCAAAGATATAAGGAGTCTACCAAACAAATTTGTGCATAAGAAGTTAGTAAACTTCTAACCTGTTTTCTGTCAGATAAGGAATTCATGTTCAGAAAGATGTCTTGGATTCATAGAGCAGAAATTGTTTAGCAAGAAGCTTAAATTTATCTTGTGAAAGGTACAGTCTGGGAATCCTAGAAAAAATGTTCAATCAACATTACAAACAATTGGGAATGTGTTTTCTCATGGTGTACTGGTTGCTTTTTCTTTTATTTGGTCAGAGCTGCATTTAACAGAGAAGCAGATACCTTCTGATCTCATAATAAATGGAAACAAAATAGCAGAGGTTCTGTGTTCATGACATTGACTTATTGCTGCCGTGAAATCATTTTATCACTTCTTTCAAGTTGCACCTGTATCTTTCACTCAGGAGGCTGCATCTGATTGTTTAGGATGCATGAGCAAAAGAAACAATTTACTCTGCAGAATGTTAACGGGACAATTAGAGATGGTTTTTAGCTTCTCTTATCATGGAGCCAGAAAAAAACAGCTTGCTTCTTCCAACAACCTTGATTTCAATACAACATATGCAACTATATAACCATCACAGGGATTTTGTATCCATTTCTGCCTCTCATTTCCTCACATGTAATGGTCATAATCTTGCCTCTAACAAATAAGAAGGGTGGAGCAAGAGATGGAGGGACAACTGAGCCTGCTTGCTTGCTCCAGACCCTGCAAGAAAAATTCAAGAAGGCAAAATTGATCCTGTTACACATTTCACCCTGATGCACCAACTCAATATGGAGTATCTAGAGGCGTCGGGGCTCACAGGGTCAAAACACTAGGGCTGTTTGATTAGCCGGAGTGATGATACCTGCCACTGCTCCCAAGCTTTCCTGTTCCCTCTGAACTTAGCATTGTTATGAACTATTCTTGTTGGCATCTAAAGTAAAATTGGAGAGAGGCAATTTATATGAAGTAAGAAGCTGGGCAAGCCTGGGTAGAACTAGCTGATCACAGCTCATGGAATGCTGTCAGGTGGCATCTGTGGGGGAAAGGATATAACCTACAGCAGTGCTTTCCAAACTTTTCATGTTGTTTGCACACTTTTTAGGCCCTTTTCGCACAGCATTTCCGATGCAAAAGGGCCCCTTGAGCGTTGTGTAAATGTGAAGAGTGGTCCATATGATGCACTTATATTTGCGTCGATGCTCAAGGGCCTGATGTGGACCGCACATGCATTTTTCATTTTCGGCTTGAAGCTGAAAATGCTGCATGGTCACACATCGCTCCGGGGCCCCATGCGCACTTACCTGGCATGCGGAGCGTCGGGAGCTGGGCCAGTTGCGCTTCCTGTCCAGTGCAGGCTGGGAAAAGTCCCAGGCTGCACTGCGAAAGGAAGAGGCAGGGCGCTCATGCAACCAAGAAGCAGCTGCGGAGCCAATGGGACCATGACACAAGAGCCTCTTGCTGGAGGCTGCTCACACGAGCCCCGCAGCCCAGCTCCGCGAAAGGGTAAGGTGCAAAAAGGTACTTTGCCATGCCTCATTTTGCGATACAGTAATTCAGTAAGTAATTCAGTAAGTGGAGGCAGTCCCTCCACCCAAGCCTGGAAGCTGCCACCACCACCCTTGTTGGGATCTTCTTCAGCCCAGGGTGGTGGCAGAGGCAGATCCTTCACCCAGGCCTGGCCCACTGCAGTGGTGGGAGAGGCAGACCGTCCACCTGTTATGTTTGTGCGACACACCTACAAACTGCAGCTGACACACTAATGTGTCGTGAAACACAGTTTGGAAAACTCTGACCTAAAGGCTTGTCTGTAGGAAAGTTAGGGCAATCAGAAATAGAGTTAGGGACAGTTAGAAATGAAGTGAAAGTTATTAGAAAAGGAGGAACTGATGAGATCTGGTTAGGGCTTTGGAAGCTGAGTGTGTGGAAAGGGTTCATAGAGATGTATTACTTTTGTCTGAGACTGAGGTTTTACAGTGTATTGTGTATGGAGCCAGCCTAAGGCTAAATTTAGATTTTATCTATTATACAATAAATCTTTACTGTTTCTTTTTCTATGTCTGTGTTTGGCTGTTTTAACTTAATTTTTATTTATTTATTTATTTGTATCCCGCCTCTCCATATGGATCGAGGCGGCGGACAACTTACTAATAGCATGTATTTCGAAACATTTCTATATTTAAACATTTAATAATTAACAAGGAAGATTGGTCACGCTTTACCACACAGAACCAACTAATAAACACAGCCATTCATCCAAGATAGTGGTCACCTTGAGGCCCAGGTACCAGATCTAGGGAGAAATTTTGAGGGTAAAAGGGCAAGATGATTGAGAGCAACTCTTGGAATGGAACTGCAGGTTGAAAGGAATGGGGTGAAAAGGTAAATCCCAGCTCAATCCTAATCCCAGGCACAATTGTCGATTTAGGAACATTTTTTTGTGCATGTTTGGGAGCTTGGCATGGGGTACTGGTGGAGCATTAGGTCTGCTGCAGGGGTTTTAGAGGTTTCTGTGACCCATGGGACACTACTTCCCACCTCTCCTATAGGTGCTCATGATAAGCATTTGCACTTTATAATTTGCAATTACATCATAGCCCTTGCCTGCAAGAAGAGTAGTCTTTGCATGAGCATATCACAGCAATCTGTTGACTTTTATTCTATGTGAGAATAGTACAATGCTAGGGTACTTGTAGCAGTTAGCGGATGACCATGAAGAAGGGGTGTGTGTGAATGTATTTTCATCATTTAGCTATCAGGAACCACTGACAGTTGGCTGATTGGCCAGTTCAATACAAAAACATCTCATATGACATCAGATACAACATCAGATTGTCTCTACAGAGCAGACCTGGGAGAAGTATGAGGTATAGCTCCCAGAATTCCTACGTCAGTGTGACCTGTGGTCATGCTGGTCTGGAGGAGTCTGGAGTAGTAAGAGAAAAAAGTAGCTCTGCTACAATCATCCAATAGGAAACCATTGCACCACTAGTTTCCCATTTTGGGTGCCATGAATCCTAATTGGTACCATTTAGCTATGCTTAAGCTCCAGTTTGGGAGACAAGGGAGCTTCTAGGACCTATTTGCTATACCTAGAGTTTATTAAAGAAAAAAAACTTTCTTGACAACAGCTAATTTGCAAGGAATTCATTCTCAAGTGCATTTGAATATGTTGGACAAATTTCTCAGATGGTATTAGGCCATTTCTGCACCACACTGTTATAGTGCTTTTATTCCACTTTCAACATCCTGTGGAATTTTGGGGTTTGTAGTTTACTGAGGCCAAAGAGCTCTCACGTTGATAATTCTAAATGCCCCTCCTTAAACTGCAAACCCCAGGATTCCATAGGAGGTTGAAAGTGGAATAATAGCGCTATAACAGTCTAGTGCAGAAATGGCCAGTGTCATGTGGAAATGGTCTTAATTAAAAACAGACATTTCCAGATTCTGAAATAGTTCAACAGTCACACATACACACATCAGAACGAAGCAGGTAAGAACATCAGGCTAGATTGGACCTAAAGTTTATTGAGTCCTGCATTATTTTCCATGTTATGCTCAGTCGCGTAGGGACGGGGGGGGGCAATGGGGGTAGTTCGACCCTGGCAGCAATGTTTTTTGGGCATCCTGGCTTGTAGGACACCCCCATGTGCCACGGTCCCACCTCCATGCACTGTGGTCCTGCCCCCACATCGTAGCCCTGTCCCTTCCCGCCCCCCTCCACGCAGTCCAAGCTCTGCTGCTAATTATGCTTCCACAACCAGATGCCTATGGGAAACCTACAAGGAGGACCTGAGTGCAACAGCACTTTCCCACTTGACCCTCTCAACAACTGCACTGACAGAAGACTGGCCACAATTCCTAATGGGCTGAAAGCACAAAACAAACAGTCAAACAAGCTGGGAGCCAAGTAGGCAGAAAAGCAATGTATCAAACATTCTGCAGATACGGTAGAATTGAAAGTCTGAGACCAGAGTAGTTTAGAATGTAAGTGACGAATTACTTGCAATAAAGAAACTTCATGGAATCAGATAGAATCCAATTTACCCCCTGCTGCTACTGGACCCGTTTAAGCTGATAGCTACAAACATACTCTCTAGTGATTTGCAGTAGTGATAGCAGAGTTTAACAGACAGTGTGCTAATAGCTCCTTTGTCTGGCAAGCTGCTACAGAAGTACATGAGTAAGGCACCTGAGTCCCACTTCTACAGCCTTTGAAGTGCAGTGAGATCCTCAGGGCTTTACATTGGCACTATCAAACTAATAGTATCCACTTAGCTCACATACTCAAGACTGGAATGAGGGTTTGCAGTCCTGATTCCTTCCATCAAAACACTTAAGCCAATTGGTTCATTTATGGCATTGTGATGATCAGAATATCTTTGCTTTTGCTAGCTGTGAAACTTTGGGGAAGAATGACAGGCCTTCACTATTTAATTTGTATTCATTCAACATTTTGCTGTAATTACTTCACAAGATAGGAAATCAAATGCATGCACTTAAAAGCTGCCATTACCCACAGTACAGGCCCTACTGCTTTCCAAAGCATTCCAAATTGCAAACTTAATCTACCTTGTAAAGGAAAATAAACCTACTGTAACAGAGAAGATAATATTTACGGAGAGGAACTACAGTCAGTTTTGGTCTATTTTAACAAGAACTTGTTATTGCAGAGAAATGCCTGAGAAGTTTTAATTTCCAACATTTTTTTTTCTGGTTAACTTCAAATCACATTCCTGAATCACTTTAAAAGGTTTGATTTTTTTTTAACTGTTGAAAGTGTTGTTGCTGCTCATAATTGTGGTACATGTTATTCTAAGCACTCTTGCAGAGATTCACCTATAGTGTGCCAACTACAAAAGTGGGGACTGACCATCAGACCTTCCTGAACTTCAAGAGGCCAGAACCTATCATATGCTGGTAAAATCCACATGGAATATGCTGGTATGGGATTTTTTTTCTCTTCCTAAGAGGCAGAGAAACATTCTCACAATGCCAGACAAGCTTGTCTCAATAGAACCACATGCCAGGTAGAAGGTCCCTCTGCTTTTGAATCTATAGTGATATTTACAAATATGTCTATACAAAATATTGCATTTACTTTTGACAGTAATGGACAAAGATGAAAGAGATACCAATAAAAGTGTTAGAGGCCAAGCATTTTGGTTGTCATATTTGAAGCCTGGGAATATACCTATAAGGTACAGAATGTTATTTAGGGTAACTTACAGAATATAGCATAGAACATATAATACACAATCCAGGAAGACAGATTTATTAGGATGTGTGTCTGCATCAGTGAAAACTTGGCTTCTGCTTAAGTCTGAGAAACCACCTACTCTGATGTCAACAAGACATGATTAGGAATAAACCACACTGTGGATGTAAGCAGATGTGACCCACAATAATCTCTAGCAGATGCAATGCACTAATTGCAAGTTGAGATAAAAGGACACCCACTAGATCTGACCAAGAATAACCCTTTAGCAAGTGCTGTGACAATTGATGAATTAGGATGGCAGGCAGTCAGGCAAATGCTACCCCCCACACAGATACACATATAATATTTTTAATATGAAGCCATTGATGGTTGTATCCTATAATGTAATGTAATGAGAGGAAGCAGGTGCCTAGATATTAACGTTTCTGTGTTCTTCCCAAAGCGGATTGTGCATTTGTAAGTCTATGAATGCATATAATGAATAATTTAGAAGAGTAACAAAGAACCTGTTCATATCACATGTAAATATCCTGAGATTTTAATACTTAAGAATGCTTGAGTGGATTGTTGATGTTAACTCTGTCTGGTTTAACCACTCAAGTGGGCACTCAAGTGGCCAGAAGTTGATAATGGAACCCTGGACAGAATTCAGATTAGCTGACAAATGGCAAAGACCCTCAGTCTCTATAGACTTAAGAGATAGGAGTGGGAAACCACACCTGTTTCAAAAGCGAAGGAAGAAGACATACATTTTTGCCAACAGAAATGTGCAGCATCCATTTATAAAGCTTTTGAGTAGTTTTGTATTAGTATGCTTTGTAGAAAAAAGTATTTTAATTTGCATAGTATTTTCTACCCCACAGCCACTTGTGGAAAAAAAACCCAAAAAACAGAAAGAGCACTTTCCAGATGACAGAACAGTTGAGAGAACCTGATGTACTAAAACACACTGGGACCAATTATGGTTGGCATTCCATTGGGGAATTATGTTGGCATATGTTGGGTTTACACATTTGAACTCACTTTTTCATCATGGCGGAGACTGGAATTCTGTTCTGCCTGCACTATGACCAAAGTCTCCCCCTCAGACTTGGTCATTTCTATGTTGTTGGAGAGCAGGGAATCAGCAGGATGCACCCGTCTATTTTCCTGCAGGTGGACACACTGCAAGGACATAATCTGCAAGGCCAGAGGTCCTTGCGAATGCCTGTTGCAGCATGTCTAGCTACAGGAAAACAGCTAGACAAACCACAGAAATGGCCAGAAGTCTGTACTGCTTATAGGTTGGTTTTGGATGTAGCATTTGGAAACATAGACATGATACAAGTATCTCTCCTAATACAGGATTGCACTACGACAGTGGCAGGAATCTTGGCAATGACTGCCAAATCTCAGAAACATCCACTGAATCTCAACAGCAAAAGAAGCAGTGAATTTCCCAGTATAATTCCCCATGCTGAGAAGTCATTCATCCCAATATAACCTGTTCCAACCATACTTTTAATAATGTTCTATGGAGGAAATGGCTTCCAGCTGACACTGAGAGATCTTTTACCCTTAGCTTTTCATTCAAGCAGACTAAGATCTTTGAGATGTGTCTAATATGTAAAATTTACTTTGATCAATAACCCCATGGACCTAATTTTCCAAAGACAGAAAATCCTTTGATCATCATTCTCAAACAATGCTAGCCTCCCAGATTAAACTCCACCTTTGGCCAGATGTGTCTGATTCCCCTGAGCACTATTTGTCACAATGAACATTAAACAAGTACGTTATGTTCAACAAGAAAGGGCCATCTAATTGAACTGACTCTTGGATGCTTTATGTGTTGTTGCTTATGCCTGGACACGATTATAGCTTTAATTACTGGAATGCATCATTTGGAAAAGTTAGAGCCAGTGCTGTAATTGCAAATGCTTTTCTACTAGCAAAGCCCCACTGAAATCAATGGGGCTTTGCTGACCCAAGAACATTTATAATTACAATTCTTCTCCATATAGAACTGATTGCATTTTAATTATATTTAAAATTTGTGTTCTAAGCCTAGTAATGATTCACACTAGGGAAATGTGCAGGAAAATGTAATGCCAGAGTTTGGCATTGGGAGAGAGGACAGTTTTTGCCTCTGTAGTCCCCCAACAGTGAGCCACCTAGATGTGTATTCATCACACTGGAAGTGACATGCCATTACTTCCATTTTCACTTTTGGCCTGTTTTGGGCCATGGGAGCTGTGGGGATTATGGTGACAGAGTTAAGCAAAACCACTGTATTTTCAGTGATGGTGGGAGGTTATACCATTTGGAAGTATTTTGGGACAAAAACTTTCTGTCCCATTACTTTCTTGGGCTTGCCTGGTAACAACACTGGAAAGAAGCTTCTTGGTAGTTGCTCCTAGGCTCTGGAACTGCCTCCCAAAGGAGGCTCAATTAATCCTCCTTTGTGCTTTCTTTATTGTAGTAGGCAAAGACTGTCTTATTCAAACAGATATTTCGCCTTTAACTGCTTGGGGTTGAAAAATGTGCAATGGATGTGTGTTTTCTTTAAAAAAACATATTTAATGTGTTCTAATTCTTTTGCAAATTAATCTTTTATTTGGATTGATTGTTCAATTTTTTTTTAAATGTGGTACCTCATACAGTTTTAGCTATTTTGTTTTAATTTACATTGTAAGCTGTTTTGGATCGCATATTGGGAGAAAGGCAGGATAGAAATCACATATTTCTTTTTTTAATTGAAAGGCTCACCTGGATTTTTAAAATTTTGTCTCACTTCTGGTAGCTTTGGCTGTTCTGGGGATTTAGAGGCTGCACAAAAAAGGAGGAGGGACTCATGCAGCACAAAGGCTGCATTTCCCATCCTCCGGCCTGTTGGAATCTGTTTTAGTGAGGGCCCAAAAAAACAAGGAATGGGGAAATACCTGGGGCTGTGAGCAGACCTGTTTCAAGAGGGAATGGACCATACTTTAATAAAGAATATTCTAAATTCAGACATTCAGACCCTAGTGTCTCTGATGGTGAGAGGTGTCCATATATTCTGCCCTAGAGGGTGATGGCCTCACTTATTGGAGATTTTAAACCTGTTAAATAGCCATCTGTCGGGCTGAATAAGCACAGGTGGACTATCCATCCATCAGGATTGCTCTTGTTGTAGGTTCCTTTATGGGCAACAGGCTGGATTTGATGGCCCTTGGGCTGTCTCCTTATTGTACAGTCTGAGATATCTGATATTCCAGAACCTCTTTCAGTCTGAGGGCCAAGTTCAATTTGGGGAATCTCTTTGAGTTTGAGGGCTAACAGTGAAATTCTATTTGTTTGCTTGTTTATTTATGTAATATGTATACTCTGCCTTAAATTTGAGAATCTCAGGATGGTATACAAAAAAATCAATTTTAAAATATTAAAAGATTTTAACCATATAACATTTAAAACAACTTAGACAGGTGTCCAATCTAAATGGTTTTAAATGTTATATGGGTGGTACAGAGGGCTGTGGGGGGAGTGGAATAGCAGAAAGTCTTTTACACTAGTGGTCAGCTTCTAAGGGCTCTTGCATCTCACACAATAGTAGCACTGCTGATAACTGCCATGGCCACATCCCATGTAACCCATGGGTTTATCATTTGGTGAGATTCTGAAAGAATTTTCTAAATACCTCATGAAGTGTGATTCAGACCAAAATAACTGCCCATGTAAACTGGACTGTCTGGGAAGCTCTTTCAGTGCTTCCTAGAGAGAAAATCATTCAAAACATCGCTGGAATGTCTGAGAGGAACATTTAAAAAAATCTCATTTTTATTTTTCTAACTGAAAAGAAGTTGGGGAAAAAATGTCATTTTGGTTCAACTCCAGTGGTGACAATTTATATAAAACTCAAGCCTCAGAGTAATTTTTGAGGTTTCACAGAAAGATTTTAATAAGCCTATTTTCATCATTAATGCCACATGATTTGAGAATATGTGAGTGGGTGGGTAGTGGGGAGGTAATCAGATTACATTTTAAATCATGGCTATTATTGGCTTCTGAAAGATTATCCTGACAATAAAGATGAATGCTATAGTGGATCAGCCTGAGCTTCATGTTTTATGGCAAACCCTCCTGACACCTAGTTTCAACTACATTCCAAGCTGACATTATTAGTTGTTCAGCTCTATCAAACTGGAAATTTCACATTATTAAATTACAGTTGCTATGGCAACCATGCTGTTCTGTTATTTTTTTTTTGCTTGGTAGCGATATATGTGAAACTCGGCACCAATTCGTGCATTGGAACATATCGCTTGATTATGCTTCTGGCAAAAGGGAGACATTAGGGGGAAAGGGGGCAACAGAAACCGTAAGCTATCCCAGTTTAGCTTCACTTGGAAGGATTCTATTTTCAGCTATAATAATGGTGTGGAATGTTGTGCTTGTGGGATCCAGGGGAAAAGAGCATAGTGGACTAAAAGATTTTAGACTTCTACAGCAGGATGCTTCTCATGCTCTTTTAGTTTTATACAACCAGGTACTCCTTAGGCAGCTGGTCTCAGCTCAGTTGGGGATGAGAAATGAGGGTGCACTCTCAAATGGAGTGCACCTACATTTGCATTCCCTCAAGAGCTCAGAGCAATTGGATCTTCATGGTCTGAATTGCATCCTGCATCCATATCATCCTGTTGAGCAAATTGAAACTCATCCATCAAGACCAGACAAGCACATGCCTCAGTTACCTTCCCAGACTCCACCTTCAATGTGGAGTCCAACTCAGAACAAATCTGAGCAATTTTGTCTGCAATGCATTTAGCAAATTCATCACAGTACTATTCTTAGGGCTTCTCCTCAGCAGCCTGAAGTCTAGGATGCAATAGTCCTGTAACACCTGTGCTGAATCAAATTGAGCTGATGAAACAGAGGCAGCAAAGAATGGATTTTGTTGCCCTCACTTCTGCAAAGTAGGTTCTCAAATGGGTTTAACCCATGCTTGATTGGATTCAGCTTCCAAATCGGGAATCCATAGTTCACTGAGTTTACTACAAAGAAGGAGGGACTAGAAATGTACAATGGACATAATGTGAAAAAGAGATTGTTTCAGGTTGTATTTAAAAAATTAGCCCACCACAAATTTGGCAAAGAAACACTTTTTCAGAGTATGCCTTTTTCAGAAGTGTTAGAAGAAAAAGGAGGGAGGCAATACACGTGCATCAATAATGATTGTACTGAACCAAATTAAGTTATTATTTTGTGCAGAGAGCTTGGCTTTGACATATGGCAACACTATGAATGAGAGAACTATAAGATACACCGTTATTGATATTGCTATTCAGGTCTTGCAAACTCAGGGCTGTGGCTTCCTTGATTGAGTCAACCCATGCGTTATGCAGTCATCCTCTTTTCCTGCTGCCTTTAACTTTTCGCAGAATTAATGATTTTTTTCCAGTTACTCATGTCATCTCATGATGTGTCCAAAGTATAATACCCTCAGTTTAATCATTCTAGCCTCTAGGGAGATTCCAGGTTTGATTTGCTCTGAGAAACATTTATTTGTCAATTTGGTAATCTGTGGTATCTGCAGAACCCTTCCCCAGCACTGTATTTTGAATGAGTGTTCCCCCCCTTGTCAGTTGTTTTCCTTTTCTAACTTTTACATCTATACATAGAAATCAGAAGTCCTGTGGTGTGGATGGTCCTTATTTTGGGGTCCAGTACTGGAGTTACAGATAAAGTTACAGGTCTTTACACACACTTCCTACACTACCTTTTTAACATCAGATTGCTATTACTGAGATGATCATGATACAAAAAAGGTTTTTGTTTTTTTTAAAAAAGTGGAAATGTACAGTGCTTAGCCACCTATTTTGAGAAGTATTGGCTGCCAGATGCAAGCTTTGGAGACACACCTTTCTGAAATTCCTACAGATTGGCTTCCAAGTTAGTTACAGGTTGGTTTTCAAATTACTTTGCAGTAATTCGCAGGATTATTTCACATGCATGTAACTTAATATAGTTCACTATATTATTTCTTAATTATTGTATTTTATATGCAAATTAATATGATGTGTATGCATATGTGATTTTAAACCTCTTTTTTTTTTACAATTATTAGTATATATGTACTATCCCTGTTCTTTTTCTTTTGACAACCCTTGAAGAAGGCCATACAGATACTTTGTGGAATAAAACTTTCTATTAAAAATACATCACCAGTCTCAGTCTTTTTTTCACATCATGGTGTGTTTATCCAACAGAGATTGACTAAAACATCAGTTCATGATGAAAAACAAGAATGGGGTGTGAGAGAAGAGCTATCTATTCCATTTTACTCATTTCTGTAGAGTTTGTACAGTGAAAAGTTACATGGTAGCATAATATCTTGCCTTCTAGTCATTTAGTAACATGTTGTATTAAGGATGGTGGCTCACTTATTTGAAGCAGATTTATGAAACTGAAAGTATTTTGAGTTTCAGGGCTGTCACCAGGTAAGTTTAGTGTTATCAGAAGCATTTGAGATGCCCAAGGTAGTGAATAAAATCACAGAAGCAGCTGCATGTTCAATATATAGCAAGACAGGATGGCACTCAAATAGTATCAATTGCCTTAGGGGTTTCAGTGGGAAGAAATCTGCTCTCAGCAAGAAATGTGAGCTGTCAGAAGAGATGCAGATGGAGCTCTGATATGCAATGATGCAGGTCTGATAACTGAGTTTAAGACTATCTACAACAAATCCACTAATTTATGTTAACGTATCAGTATGTTGAAACATACTTTAGACCATTAAGTGAGTACTTTTTCACAGAGAATCTGGGGACCTTTCATACTACACAATTATAATGCTATATTCTTTTTCAACTAGCATTGGCTGCATCTTATGGAGTTGTGGGGTTCTAGTTTGCTGGGCATTACAGCTCTCAGGTTGAGAATTCCAAATGCCTCTCCCTAAACTGCAAATTGTAGAATTCCAAAGGATGTTGCCATGGCAGTTAATGTGAAATCAAAGCACAACTGTGCCATTTGAAAGCACTATAGGGAAACTGAAAAAACCTCCTAGATGATAGCCTTACTTGGATGCCTTCAGAATTTTCCTCCTGCATTTCTTCTCAGACAACCATGCAGACAAGACAACTTCAGTGTCAAAACAGCCTTTCTCCATCTCCTTTTTAAATAAGTTTTATACATTTTTTATTTTTTTATAAATAAAATAATCTTTTATTACATTAAAATATGTGAACACTTGTGAAATGTTATACAACATTACAAAAAAACAACTAGAAAAAAGAGAGAATGGAAAAAGAAACACACACACACACACAGAACAAATAGATACATGAGAAAAGAAAAAAGTTAAGAAGACCCCACAAAAAGAAGTTTGACATACAAAAACATACATACTAAAAAAAAAAAAAATACAAACACTTAACTTCCCAATTTGCTTCTGCTGCTGGCTCAAACTACAATTTTTCCCCATAAAGCCTCCTTTTTAATTCATGTATTATCTATGTTCTCCATCTCTTTTAAGCATCTTAAGCATCTTGCCTGATTAAAGAAATTTAGAGATCTCAAAAGCAATTTTGTACTCTCTTGATTGTCCTAATAAATGTGGATTATGGAAAGCTATGTGTCCATTTCCGTATCAAGTAAAGTACTAATGTATTGTAAAAGTCTGTAGTATCTGTACACACACATACATGTACCACGGTCTAGGTAAAAGCAACCCCATCTATTCATGTACATGACATACAGGCAGTGATGGAGACCAAGGCCATTTCCACACTACACTGTGATAGTGCTACTATTCCACTAAATGCCCCTCCCTAAACTGCAAGCCCCAGGATTCTACAGGCTATTGAAAGTGGAATAATAGCACTATATATAACAGTGTAGTGTGGAAATGGGCTAAGTTACTCCTGTCTGTACAGAGTATTTATTCTACTGCATCAGCTCCCCAATGTTCTTCAAAAAATGAAAGTGTGTTTATAAACATACTTGCCTGCAGATTAGAATGATTAGAATGATGCAACTGTTACATATGTATTGACGCATATAAAGATTTTCTCTGAACAGATGCCTTGTGATTTCAAGTAGTTTTAATTAGATATTGATGCATATTTTGTACTATTTTTGTCTAGTTCTTTTTTCCCCCCTCCAAGTCATTTTAGGAAAACTTTTTGTTTTGAAGGTTGGCATAAAAGTCTATAAACAAAGTAAATATATATTTTCCACCAGAGTAACAAATCTCATGAACAAGAGCTACATGCATATGTGCATATGTAAGCATTAAGTACAAGCTTCCTGAACATAGTTTGGCGTAAAAGAAGACCAGAAGAAATGCTAGGCTGTATTTCTCCTTGCTTTTACCCCAAGCTTGAAAAAGTTACTTTTTGGACTGTAGCCCCTACATTTTCTCCATACAGTACTACCACTGGTTATATTGGCTAGGGAATAGTTTTTGTGTTCTTTAAGTTGTTTCCAATTTATGACAATCCTTAGGCAAACCTATCACAGGATTTTCTTGGCAAGATTTGTTTGGCAAAGATTTGTTCTGGCAAGATTTGTTTGGGAATGTGTCTTGCCCAAGGTCACCCAGTGGATTTCCATGCCAGAATGGAGATTCAAACCCAGTGCTCAGAACACTATACCACACTAGCTCTCTTTTGAGAGTATTACGATGATGATGATGATAATGATGATGATGACGACGACAACAACAACAGCAACAACAACAACAACAACAACAATATAATATTTACCAGCTGTGACTCTGATTTGTGGAATGTAAAGAATTACTTGGCAATTACTGTTAACAACACCTTGTCCACTATCTGTTGGTACTTATATGCAGTAATGTCTAATGTGAAATTTATTTCCATAGTAGCAAAGTTTATTTCTCTGTTGCCAATGCTCAATGTTATTTGTTCATGACAAATTATAAACAAAACAAAGCCACAGTAACAAACCATGAGTCAGTTATTCCTCAGTGAAGCCAGGGCTTTAGTTCACTCCAGAGCTTTCCTTAAACAAATATTTAGCTAATATATCAAGAAAGATACATACAATTAGAGCAAGCAGAGACTTGTCTCTTTTGGCACGCAAGGTTAAATGCAGGGAATGGGAATAAGAAGGATAGCTGTAACAGGGAAAATAGCATAAGCAGAACAGTTATACAGCATAAATGAAAAGGACCAGCAAGCAAGGAAGGAATAACATAAATACATCATCCCCACAAACTGCTGTTGCTAACATTATTTCCTATAGCCCCAAGAATAGTTACAGTGCAGCTAAAGAAAATGAGGAAATAAAATGTATGGGTCATGGCCACGCATTTCAGGCACATAAAACTAAGCCATCTAGACGAACAGCAGAACTTGCAAAAGTTTCTTTCTTGCACCACATTTCCAAGAATCCCCAGCCAGCATGGGCAGCAACCCATATTGCTTTATGGTTACTCTTAGATTGGATGGTGCTCAGCTCTTGTGAAAATGGAACAGCCATGCTTTCCATCAATTATTATAATGATTGTAAGGGACTCCTGAGAAGGATCTCTCTATTAATATGAACTTGCAGTTTGTACCATTATGTAATTTTAAAAGCAAGAAAGAAATGGGATCTTATTTGTTCAAGATTTCAGAGGAAGTATTCTAGATTCTCACAGAAGTAAGGAAGTGTGACCATTGTATTTCTTATATCCATATTATAGTTTTTTTTAAAATGGTGTGTCTGCTAAAATCTCTGAGAGATTTCAAGGCTGGCAATTTTAAAAGACTACTCTTGACAAAAACATCTGGTGTAGGGCTTATTTTAGAAATTCTATAAAAGCCATATTCAAGTGCCCATGAATAGCTATCTTCAGATACTCTTAACAGAAGTATCTGGTGGAGGGCTAATTTTAGAAACTTTACAAAAGCCATTATTCAGGTGCCCACAAAAAGGGTCATACCTTCCCTAAAACAGTATGATTGGAAAGTGGGTTTTATACAGTTAGTGGTTTTTTTGAACTACAGCTCCCAGTCTCCTGCCACTGGTCATGCTGACTGGGAGATTCTGAGAGCTATAGTCCAAAAGAATAAGATCATCAAGATCTATTTATAGTTGCCAGAAGTCTAGGAAAAAGGTTCTAGTAGAGTGATGCCTCAAGTTTGCAGATATGTCAAGATGGCAGACATTGGGGTGAAGGCTGGGGAGTGGTGTTGGAAGACAAACTGTCATGGGCCATATAGTGTTACATGTGCCCCATAAACTGCTATCAGAAAGAAACTGTACCCATCCGCAGACTCTAAATAAGACTCAACTGCTAGTCTGACCAAATTCTGCAGATGCCAATGCCATTTTGTCTTGTAGTAGAAAAGACAACTGCAAAACAACTTGTTATGAGAGAGCATAAGGTAGTGTATGTGCTATGGAATGCTGTCTTTAACACCACCAACAATTGAGATTGTATACTACTAAAGTCCCATTATATACTATCAAGGGTCCAAATCATATAAGAGGCAGAGGTCACAGTTTTCAGAGCTTAGAACAGTTATCTCTTTTGGACTACAACTGCCAGAATAATCTAGACTTTGAAAACATTAGTTCGAAAAGTTAATTTTTCAACCTTCCCCCTCTGTTTCCCCTTCATGTTCTGCACTTCTAAAATCTATACACCCCTTCCTGTTCTCTCTTTCCCAAAACATATATTGACTCATGAAACAGTGGACAACACATGCTGTATTTCTACCATAAATATTTGTTTGCTGGCATAGTCATGCTTATATGAGGCAACCTACTATACATGAAATCCCAAAATCTTTTTTTTATGTCTAGCAGTTCATACACGTAAGACTATTAGAAACACTCAACCCCATCTCCTGAAGAAGTATGTATTTATTTTATTTTCATATGCATGAGTGAATGTGTGAGTGCATCCACAGAATAAACATGCACCTGAAGGCTATTGTTCCACAGTATGTGGGCAGATCAGAGTTTGAGAAAGTTTTGCTTTTACCTATGATTTTCTGAACTGCTTCATACCCAGCTGGCTAGGGATTCTGGGGGCAGTAGTCCAAAAAAGTAACTTTCAAACACTCTGACTGGAACTGTCAGAAGAAGACTTAAGGCCTTTCTGCACTACTCTGTTATAGTGTTATTGTTCCACTTTCAACATCCTACGGAATCCTGGAGTTTGAAGTTTAGGGAGGGGCCGTTAGAATTCTCAGCCAGAGAGCTCTTTGGCCTAAGCAAACTATAAACCTCAGAATACCACAGGATGTTGAAAGTGGAACAATAGCACTATAACAGCATAGCATGGAAAGACCCTAAGACAGCAGCTATGAAGAAAATAGATAAGATCTTGAAGTGTAAAGATACATAATTAAATACAAAAGTCACAATCATCCATGGTATTGTATTTCAAATTTCTGTGGGCTTATGCAGACAGGAAAGAAAAGGATTAAGATTTCCACTTATTTTTGTTTTGATTTTAGCTGTGCATTCTCAGGCACTTTCCAAACCTTATTGTCTTCCGGCGCTGGGGTGTGGGGATTGCACGAGCAGCCACCGGTGAGAGGCTGTCACATCCAGGGTCCTTCAGCTCCACACGAGCTGCCTGCTCATGCAAGAGCCCCGCCTCTTCCTTCCACAGTACAGCCTGGGACTTTCCCAGGGGGCGCTGGGGCAGGAAGCGCAACTGGTGCAGCTCTGGAGGCTCCATGCTCCAGGTAAGTGCGTGCAGGACCCAGGAGCAATGCACAATCATGCATCATTTTCGACTTCTAGCCAAAAATGAAAAGGTGCGCGATTGGTGCCTGCCAGCCCCTGGAGCGTCGCATGATTGTGAGTGCATTGTGGGGATCACTCCTCACAATCGTGCAACGCTCCAGGTCCTCTTTTGCATGGAAAACGCCATGTGAAAAGGGCCTCAGTTTTGCAATCAAACTCTTTCTTGAAATAGCCCTCCTTTCTCCCCCCTTTGTGTCCTTTCTCTTCCACTCGCATTGATCACGTATCCCATCTAGACTCAGGCAACGTTTCGGAAATTGTCCTTCACCAACTTCCACTGAGATCTTTTCAATTATTATTCAGAAATTATAGTCAAAGTGTTAAAGTGGTTTATCATACTGATTAAGCATTGGGATCGTTTTCTTTTATTGCTAGCATTCCTCTTGTCCTCATTTGGTATCTATTGAATTTGTTGTCCTGGGAACAGTTGCAGTGTTTCTTGGTGGTGGCCATCTTAGTTGGCTCTGGGATAATAGAAACATTCTGCCATGGAGAACTACATTTCATTTTGGGAAATACTGGTTTAATTTAAAAATAAAAAGTCCTTGTAAGTAATGGGAGTTCCTCGGGAATACTCCTGAACAAGAAAGGCGTCATATAGATAAAAAGCAAACAAATATCACAAAAACCTGTAAAGGACAGGATCAGGGATTTCCTGGTCTTTCCAACCCATTCGGAGAGGCTCAGTGCATGGTTGTGAAAGTTGGATAGTGATGTAAGCAGAGAGGAAGAAAATTGACCTATCTGAAGTGTCATGCTGGAGAAGAATTCTACCACAGACTACAAAAAAGATGAATAAATGGGTCCAAAAGCAAATCAAGCCTGAATTCTCACAAAAACCCAAAACAATTAAACTGAGGCTTTGGACACATCATGAGACAACATGACTCATTGGAAAAGAAAATAATGCTGGGAAAAGTGGAAGGTAGTAGGAAAAAAGGAAGACCACACTACTGATGAATTGATTCAATCAAGGAAGCCCCAGCCCTGAGTATGCAAGACCTGAGTAAGGCTGTTAATGACCAGAGCTCTTGAAGGTCTCTCCTCTATAGGGTTGCCATAGGTTGAAACTGACCTGATGGCAAATAACAACAAACCTGTCATGCAGAACAATTTATTTCCTTCATTACCTAACATTAATAGTTCTATGGAATCATTGGAATCAAAACAGGAGGTCTAAAGAATTAATCATATTGCTACAAAAAAGATTTTCAAATGCACAAATCCCTTTGCTTGATTAATATTATCCCCACTGTGTTTACACAAAAGCCATCAGAAACTGACTGAAAACTGTTTTTCTTTCTTTCTTGTGACATGGCCTCGCTTATCTGCTTTCTCATGTGCTATTAGTTACCTCTATAAATGCTCAAGGATGACATACAAAATGAGAGCAATAATTACCACAGAAGTGGATAAAGTGTACCCCATAGGCCCACAGGCTTCATGCCAACCTCTGGGGATCCAGTAGTTTTGGGTTAAAACAGGTGTGAGGAAGATCTGCACAGATAGCCAAAAGAATCTGTTTGTAGAACTCTGTCATGATGACCTGCCTTTCCATAAAGCATCCCTTGAGTTTCTGTCTCAAGAATATATCTCTGTTTACATAACACCTTTATCATCCAATTTAACCCAGCTAAATCTGTCATACAAATACCTTCACTATTGAAGGTGCTGGAAACTTTCATTTATCTGATTAGCTGAGCCTGACAGTCATACACAGTCTAAGAGAATTGTCGGAATCAGAAGAGACCTTCTGAAGGATGAAATATGATTTACTAACACATAAGCACCTTCTCTATGATGTCTCACTGTCCGTGCAATCCAGCGTATATAGAATCAGAATACATCTGCATTTTGAGAGGGCAAATATGAAAGAAACATGCACTCCTATGTTCAAAAGTGTGTTTCTTTTTGTCAGTCCAAGAAACAGCATTTCTCAGCTTCAGAATACAATTTGTGTTTTCAAACTGACTGGGTCTCTGAATTTCTATATGCTTCATTCATAACTCCTCCTGGATTAATTCTCTCTTTTAGCTGAAAAAGATTTCCTGGTAAATTGCTTCATATCTATTCATCCCATGACCAACCAATCTATGACAGTGTTACTAGTTCCTTTGGTCACTTTGCTAGACATTTCCATTCTGTTTGGAATATGGTCTGGAAAATGGACCTGTTAGGTTCACAGTGAGAGCTGCTTTGTGTGAGACTGATGTTTTATCAGTATTTTTGAAATATGCATACAGACCACAAACTAACAGAAGGGCTCAAAATCAATGATCTTGAGAAAGGTTGGGAAATCCTTCAGCCTTGGGACTGAATCCTGTCGTTCTGCGGTCTGAATCCGAATCTCTGGGTTTCTCTCTAAGCAATGTCTCCTCCCTCATAACTCCAATATTTGATGGCTTTCTAGCTTTTGAATGAGTCCCACCACACCATTCTAAAAGGCTGAAATGCTAAGACTTTTGTCCCTTGCACATTATACCATTATAGCACCATGATCCCACTTTAACTGCCATGGCTGCATCCTATGGAATCTTGGGGTTTATAGTTTAGTGAGGTAACTATTGATCTCTGTATGAGTGGTTTAATGTCTTTTCCTAAATGGTAAATCCCAGAATTCCGGGAAAATGTTCCTATAGCATTCAAAGTAGAATCATTGCATTTTAATTTTGTAGTGTGAAATGGCCCTTATTTACTGGTAGTAGTAGTTTTTGGCTAACATATTCTGGCATTTTTGGTCTTGTCCCTTTGTCCATTGATCTCACCTACCAAATTTCCAAGTTAGTTTAGGCTGAAAGAAGTTCACTGCATTGTGTTTATACAGACCTTGGCTAGGTATGTATTTTTTTAAAGATCTAGAATGAAATAATTTTGGAAAAACTGGAGAGAAAGGCTTGGTTCAAGGCTGAAGACTGGATGCTGCTTCAGTGCTGCTTTCAAAGATGGCAGCTCTCTCATTTCTACTTCTCGTATTTCAACAATGCCAGAGAACACTATCTTCTACAGGACCTATTTTGGTTTAGATATTATAGGAAAAGTTTGGCTAGAGAACAGTCTGAGAAAATAGCCTGTCTTTATTAATGGCAATGATCTAAATCCAATTATTAATCACAACTTGAATAGACTATTAAATGAATGGAATTTCTTAAGAAAATAATACACAAGTCACATTGATTCAATTAGTCTAGTGCACTTGGCACTAAAAATTGGATTTAGTTCCCTAGCTTCAGCTGCTCTAGTAATAATTTCATTCCTGGCCTGCCTGATCATAGGAGTCCATAACAAGGCTTACCTCTTATCCTTTGCCAAAAGAACCTATACAGAGAATATCTCTTTCCAACGATACCATTCAACTGTTTGTGAATACAGAACAGTTCACCAGATTTACTCATTCATAACATTTAAGTATTCATGATTACTACTTAGTCATGATTGTGACACTATTGCCACAATCAAAACTCCCCTCCTCAACCTACTTACTTGGGATCAGCCACACAGGGAGAGGGAGTTATATTCTGCTGGTAATCAGAGTACAGGTAAATGACATTTCCATCAGGTTTTTTTTTTTGGGGGGGGGCGGTTAAACCAGAAAAGGTTACTTAACTAAGTAGCTGATACAGAATACTGATCCCTATGTATAAAAATCAAACAACAATGAACCTAGCCTTATAGAGGTATGTAAATAGTGATAATCCAGTAAATATATATATATATATATATTTAGCCTTCTCAAAGTTCTTTGTAAACTTTACCTCCAAAAAGCCCCCTATAAATCTGATAGCTATAGGATAAGGGAAGGCTCACCTCGATGTCCTTCACATTGGAGGCCTTGTTGCATCTACCCCCCCACCTTTTTAAGGTGCCCACTGTGGCTTCCTGGGGCCCAAAATCCCCTAGCAGATTCCCTTCATGTTTTGGAAGCTGGCCCCACAGGCCTCCTCACAACCCGAGAAGGTGCCTGCTCCCCCTTGGAAACATGCCAGTTGGAGGTTCAGTGAGTCATCCTCATATTAGATCCTTCAGCTTGTAAGTCTTACATCTTCAAGAACTTTCTTGACATGGTAGGTGAGCCACCCAGATGGGTAGAGAGGAGCAAAGTGGTGTTGAACTACTATGTCCACCTAAGGACTTCGGGCTTCTCTGTTGGAACCAAGAGGTTCTTTCCTTTCACTTCAAAGCAGTTGTTTTCCTGATCCCACTTCTGTTTTCTGCATCTGATAGGTACTGGGGGGCTGGAATAGAGAAATATCCCAAAATTGCCTTCCTATATCCAAGGCTATCCTCCCACACCTCCTCCAGTTGCTCCCAGAAGTCTGTTCAGATGCTGATGGGGTCATACTCTTTTGGGTTGTATTCAAGCTGGCAGTTTTCACAGCCCCACAGGTCAGTGAACTATTTCCCATGTCTAAGCACAACACTTCTGGTCAGACACCTACTGATGTCTGACCTTCAGTTCTCCCAGCAAGGTCTCTGCATTTGTTTTAGATATTCTTAAGACTGATCAGCTAGGCAGAGGGCAGGCATCACCTTAGGGAAGGTCCCAACAGGTCTGTTCATTCCATTAAGGAATACAGGAGTAAGTATCCACCCACCCTGAGATGGCTGTTCTTATACACATCAGGCCTCTCTCTTACCCAATACCAACTCAGAACTGTCCTTAGATGACCTGTCTTGGTGGCAAGCCTCCTACCCCACCAATTTTCAACCTATTCCTTTCACATAGGGATGGCTATTGCAGCATCAGCTCACAGACTGCCCAGCTCCACTATCTGCAGAGTGGGTCATCGACATTCTGGGGTTATGAGTCCTCTATTAGAAGCCAGTCTGGAAGGCAGCTGGTAGCAGACTTCAGGAAAGGTGATCTGTACCCCCTCCTTTAATTCTGTTTGTTTCTGGAGTGAGTGTTCCTATCACAGTATGCACACAGTCTCATTTTCTGGGCAGAAAACTGTGCAGTCTACTCTGGGAAGGGCTTGGATTTTAGACTTTCACATCTTACCATAATCCCCTGATGGGGTCTGTACAGCATAGTGTGTGTGTGTGTGTGCGCGCGCTCCAGTCTCTAGGATCATCAAATCCACTGCAACACAGTCCCCACCTGATATGATCCTCCTTCATCTGGACAAGATGATCTCATCAAAATGCCAGGGCTTCAACTTGTTGGCAAGCTGATAGGAGACATTCATAACACTTACTGCCTATTCCCAGAGGTTCACACTTTATGGACTGGGATGTTACCGAGATGGACCTGGCAAGAAGCTTGTTCCATTGCTGCCAAAGTCTCTCCTGACAGCTGTGGGGTAAGAGAATTGTTTGTCTGTGGAAGAATGGTTAAAAACCTGTAATCCTGTTTCAAGGTCTGTAGAGTGTAACATTCTGAATTCAAAGGTCTATGCCATCAGCTCCAGCAGCTGTCATATTTTTGGGGATGCTGCCATGGCTGTTTAATGGTTGGTTTGGTGGGGGGGTTCTGCAGCCAGGGGTAGAGCCATAAGGTTGCTTTCCACCATCTTCAGTGACTCAGATTCTTTCCAGGAAATGGGTCTATTCAAAAGGTCATAAGAAATGAATTTTTATTTCTATTGGAGAAAATTATGAGGAGCCTTGGGTTGGATGTAATTAAATCTACTATATAAAAGTCAATGTTTGTCTGTGAGTTTGTGAGTTTGTTTGTTTGTCTGCATCAGGCAGGTGAAGACATCATACGATTGACTGAGTGAGGTGAGAAGGCCTCATATTATTGGCTGACTGTGAAGATTCTATGGAATCCTGGGCTGGCAGTTTAGGGCCTTCAGAATTCTCAGCCTCAGCACTCTTGGGCCTCAGGCCTACCATCAATAAGGATGCCAGAAAATGTTTGGGAGGCATATGTGAGAAAAATTAAAGTGATATACACAACATAGCCAATTTCCACACTATACTGTCATAGTGCTATTGTTCCACTTTCAACATCCTATGCAATTCTGGGATTTGTAGTTTAAGGAGGGGCATTTGGGAATTCTCAGCCAGAGCGCTCTTTGGCCTCAGTAAACTACAAGCTCCAGAAGTCCACAGGATTTTGAAAGTGGAATAAAAGCACTATAACAGTGTAGTGCAGAAATGGTCATACTTAGAAGGTCTTCTCAACTCACACAGTAGATTGCATGGGTTCTATATGTGAGAAATCTTAAAAGTGAAATTCAAAACAAAAATGCTTCCAGAAAAATGTAAATCCATTGCACAAATTCAACAGAAAGCAAACAAAAAACAAAAAACAAACAAAACAAAAAGCCAGTACATTGACGTCACCAGACAACACAGATTGGATTGGGGACCATGGGGAAAAGTTACAAGTACTGGAATAGGCCAGTTGCTATGGAGACAATGCCTAGCAGCAAGGAGGAGAACAGCGTATTCCCACAGGAACCCAGCCTCTGTATGTTAACTACAATGAATGCAAATTGGATTGGGGAATATGGGGATAAGTTATAGGTACTGGAATAGCTCAGTTGCTATGGAGATGAGGCCTAGCAGCAAGAAGGAGGACAGTATATTGCCTCAGGAACCCAACTCTTGGATTGGGGAATATGGGGAAAATGTACAGCTATAGAAATAGGCTGGTTGCTATGGATACGACTCCTAGCAGCAAGGAGGAGGACAGTGTACTCCCTCAGGAACCCAAACTGTGTATATAAATAACTTTGAATACAGATTGCATTGGGAAATATGGAGCAAAGTTACAGAAAATTGAGAAGACAGTTTGGTGAGTTAAGAGGAAAATAAAATCCTGGGCAATGCTGGGTAAATACGCTAGTAACAAATAATCTGTTTATAGCAGTTAACGGGATCATGTTGTTTTCAGTTTCTATGCAATATTTGAAATACAGAGTTCCAAACCCTCAGAATAAAAGTCTGAAAGAAGCCAGAATATTATTGCTGCCTTAATTTTGTTCTTGCTGAACTTG
The DNA here is from genome assembly GCA_948474755.1 of Ctenosaura bakeri. Classification (NCBI taxonomy): domain Eukaryota; kingdom Metazoa; phylum Chordata; class Lepidosauria; order Squamata; family Iguanidae; genus Ctenosaura; species Ctenosaura bakeri. The sequence goes on along the minus strand of CAOLHI010000258.1, from coordinate 695,469 downwards.
AAGCAGATCCCCATGTGGTTCCTACAAATCTTGTGATTCCTTTCATATTAAATTGCTGGCACTTGGCAAAGCAACTGCATGAAAGCATGAATCAGGCTGGAAGCATGAGAATGTGCTTGATAATATGTCATTTTCATCCCACTCCATTCTTAAATTCAATGTTCACTTCCAGCTGCTCACTCTTTACTTGCTGGGGAAAGATCACAGTTCACTTACAGAGCAAAGCATATCCTTCACCATAAGTAAAGTCCCACATTCAGTCTTTGCTTGTAGGATTTCCAGCAACATGAAGACTGTTCCTTGATATTTGGAAGAGGCATTTGAAGCACTTGACAAACAGTACTAAGCTGGATGGACTGTTTCCTCTCCTGACCCTGATCTGAGGCAATAAATAAGTATTTAAAAATAAAACTCATCTGCTGGTAAAGCCATGTTTGCATAGCTGTATTATGGCCCTTTTTGCACGTTTTTTTTTAGTGTGAGCGCCCCGTGAGCGCCGTGCAAAAGAGAGCGCTGCTCCGTACGACGCACTCCCACTTGTGCGGCGCTCATGAGGCTGCAGCAGGGCGGGCGCACATTTTTTGATTTTCGGCTTGAAGTCAAAAATGCCCCGCACTCGCGCAATGCTCGCACCGCCCTCACGCACTTACCTGCATGCAGTGCATCGGCGAGCCGGGTGGATAGTGCTTCCTTTCCCAGCACAGCCTACATCTCCCACAGTGCCCTGAGGGAGGAAGGGGCAGAGCGCTTGCACGACGGTCGAGCAAACAGGAAGCGACCTGCGGAAGGAAGGAGGGGGAAGCAGCAGCGTTTCGGAGGAGGCTTCTCACGTGAGACACCCTCCCCTGTCACGCAAAAAGGTAACATGTGAAAAGGGCCTATGTCTGCAGCCACCTTTCAGTGACACTGGTGTATGTATGGCTCTTCAGATCATGTTAGACTGCAATTCTCATCACCTTTTGCCAGCATAGCCAATTGTGAAAAATCTGGGAAACTCTGATCTGACAACAACGAGGCCCTTTCCACACCTTACCTTTTTTGGCACTGGGGTGCGGGGATTGTGCAAGCAGCCGCCAGCGAGAGGCTCTTGCCTCCCCGCTGCTTCAGCTCCAGATGAGCTGCCTGCTCCCGAGCAGGTAGTGCGAGAGCCCTGCCTCTTCCTGCCACAGTGCAACCTGGGAGTTTCCCAGGCTGTGCTGGGGCAGGCTCCACACGCACGGCAAGTATGCATGGGGCCCTGGAGCAATGTTCAATCATGCACCATTTTCGACTGAAAGCCGAAAATGAAAAAGTACGTGAGCAGCGCCTGCCCTACCCTGGAGCGTTGAGCGATTGTGAGTGCATTGTGCAGATCGTTCCTCATAATCACACAATGCTCCAAGCGCCCTTTCACATGGTTCTTCATTCCTGCCTTTGCTAGGAATTATGGTGTTTTCCCCATCAAACCGGTCTTTGGCAATGCAATTAACTTTAGTCTAATATTATACATCTGTCTTAAATCTGAAATTTTTCTGGAACTATGATATAATTCCATCAAAATTCTCTTTCATTGTTTCTTTCTCCTCTTGTGTGCTTCTTTTTCTGGCCAGTGAAATCTAAACTGAAGAGAAAAAAAGGATCAGATATCTTTAACATGCAAACCAGTCTTTTAATATTTGGAACTTTACATTCCACAGGCTTGTAAGACACCTTGAGCCAGTGTGGTAAATGATTTTCCAGTAGGACTCCAGGTCAGCAGATTCAAATCCTCGCTTAGTCAGAGAAATCCACTAGGTGACCTTAGAGAAGGCACATTCTCATGGCCTTAGAGGACACAATAATGAATCTTGCTACAAAATAAACCCCAGCACTAGGATAAGGTCAGTGTAAGTCAGAGTTGATTTGAGGAATATCATTTAACATCATAATTAAATCTACTTTGGAAATCTCTACCCAGTCTATATTGTATAAAGCTGTCTAAAAATGACATTGAATGTTGTGTGAATGATGAAAGTAAACCAAAGAAACAGACTGTTTTGTACCAGTGTGACTTAATTTCTGTCACTTGATTCTTCCTATCCTGCTAACTCATACCTTAGGATTTCATGAAGGAGGTACTGTGTAATTTGGAAGCACAGGCATATGATATATAAGTCTACTCCAACTTGCAGCTCCCTGTAGGTAAGTTTCAGGGCTAGAAGAAACTCTAGTACTTCTTCCTTTTTGGTTTTAACAGAAGCATCATAGTATAAAAGTGTAAAACAGATGCTTTGCAGAAGGACCCAAGTTCAAACCCTAGAAGACTCCATAGTTGGATTATGTGCTGAGAAGAAATTAAGGTAACATGACCTGAAAAGATGTCTTTGTAATTTCTTATTTCATGCCTTTTGGGATAGTGGGGAAGCTTTCAAGAATGAGGATACCAAATATAAAGCTGCAGGAGCAGCTAGTTGTGGAAGCTGCATTCTGGAACAAAAAAAGATGGTTTAATGTAGTGCTGGTTTTCAGTTAGTTTAGCTCTTATCTTGACCATATTTATGGTAGAGTTTCTTCCAATCAGTGCTTCAAGTGAGAGTGAAAAAAGGAAAAAGAAAATAGGACATTTAGGTCCAACTCAGTTATGTCCAGTGAAAAGAAATCAAATCCAGTGAAAAGAAGTGGGGTACCATTCCATAGCATTCCAAAATACTTTGAGCAGAGCCTTCACTGTATGTGAGATACGATGTTTCAGACCCCCAGATGATCACTATGGCCCTTTCTGCAGGTTACTGGATCCTAGCAGCATCTTGTGAGGATCCCGATAGAACCTCTCCTGGGAGGGGAGCATGACAGGAGCGCTCCACTCTGAACTGGCTGCCAGTGGGAATGGAGGAGGAGCGATGGCCATTCTTCTTCCTTCTACAGCACAGCCAGACACTGTCTCAGCTCAGGTAAGTGCACGAGGGCGGCAGGAGGGTTGTGCAATCACTAGTCGATTTGTGGAGCAATTGCACCACTAGGAGATGGGAGAATGATGGGCACAGGCAATGTTGTGCATAAGCGTTGTCCAAGTCCTGTCCTTCTCCCATCCTCCATGCGGGACAACAACATCCTGCAGAAAGGGCCTGTGTCTTCTGAACTAGACTTACAGTCACGTTATTTAGGCTTCTTCATTTGAGGTTCACTGTGTAATCATGGGAGGGTCATAGGGTGAATATAGTCAGGTTATATGTTGTTCTGTCTCCTGTTCCTAACACATTTGCCCTGTAGTTCAAATATCTGGTTTATCAGGAAGGCCAAGGAGCTGTCCGGTGGGTCAGAGTTTAGAATATTCAGGATAGCTAAAGAGTCACAGAGAGCTCGGAAGGACAAGAGGCCCCTTTGCATGGCTTGAACCTCAACTAAGCATCAATCTCTGCTGCTCCAGATCTTGTTGGATTGCAGTTCCCAGCATTCCTCACCACTGGTGAGACCAGCTGAAGGTTGAGTTGTATTACAGCAAAATTTGGAAGGTGACATTTTGCCCATTCTGATATAACTGGTTTCCTTGCTCCATCTGTTCCTTGCTTATTGTTAGTATACTGATCTGAGTCACATGATTAACATTTTTCCTTCTTATGAATAGAACTCATAAGCTTATCCTGCTAGACACGTACTACACTGCTTATCCTGGGCTTGTACTTTTGCATCTTGAGCCAAAGGAGTGGTTTTGGTAGAACTGGAGGAGAGATAACAGTAGTTTTTTTCCCCTGAATTCATGGACTCTTGAGAGGGTTATTAATGTCCACTGGCTTCTCTTGAACTCTGTAAGCATTGGAGCTAAAAGAAAGTCCCTCACCTTCCCATGATTTTCCATCCCCTTCTGTCAAGGTGGAAGGATACTTTACAATTGCCTTGCTTCTACCCTGGAAAATCTATGAGCTGTATAGTGGTGTGTCTTTATCTGGCACTGGATTCACCCCAAAACCAGATTTTGGGGATATTATTATTATTATTATTATTATTATTATTATTATTATTTTATATTCTAAAGATTTGCATTCTTCATGTTTTCTCTCTCTCTTTCTTTTATGCTTGTGGGCAAGGACAGAACAGTGCAGAATATAGGTGTGGTGAAAGACACGAATGAAGGAAAAAAAAGTCTTTTTGCATTCTTTCCTTAAGGTGAACCAGCAATGGTGTTTATCAGTAATTTATGGGGAAAAATTATAAAATGAATTAATAGAGGGAATTGAAAGCTTCAGTAAGCTGCATGTGTATATCTGAATTAAAGACATTTTTTCCCCTCTTTTTTAGGATACCAGAGCTATATACAAGTTGGAATGACCCTGTGATGACAAAAACAAAATGGAATGGAGGAAATCTGTTCAGTCTGACCTCACAACACTTCTAACAGCTTCTAACAGTTTACTTCTGAAGTATGTCTTAGGCACTGCAGTGGCCAAATGCAATTCCCAAGATGGTATATAAAAACCAGTTACAATGGGATCTCAATTGTGAAACAAGAAACATTCCAAATAAAGTATTATTATTGTGGGTAATTAATGTTACTGCTTGGGGAAGGGCCTCACCTAAATGGGAGGTACATGCTCTGCATGCAGAAGGTCTTAAGTTCAGTTCATAGCATCTCTAGCTACTACTTCTGCCCGAAAGCCTTGCTGCTACCAGTCAGTGAGTAAACAAGATTGACACTGGTAGACCCCAATTCTGATGGTATTAAGCAGTTTTTGGTGTTTATATGGTGCAATATATTAATATGATAGCTGCTCACTTTTAGCTTCTTGGAACAGGGGTACAGACTCTCCTCTGAGTGACCAGTGCTCTGATTTAGAGAGTTGATGACCAATAAAAGAGTACATCTGGGTGCATCATGACTTGGCTTTTCATTTTTTTCCCAGTTGTGCAAAGAAATATGTAATATATCATAAAACATGTGTTATAAGGCAGAAGAACTATTGAACAATGAAAGTTAATCTCTTTCTGACAGTTTTAATTAAGCTGACTTTTGTTGATAAGCCACTTCTTCTTTAGGCTAATTCATCTTTCTGTTCCTAGCTCTGAATGAATGTTGTTATATGTATGAGGTCTACAAAGGCAAGCCACTTTTGGAAAAAAAAAATTGTTATGCATTTTAATATGCTGCATTTCTCTAAGATTAGAAATGTCTCATTTACATAAAAATTATTGATATAATTGTAGGATAAAAACAAGTATGAATGCTTTTTCTGTACTTTAATTCAAAATCTTATCTCTCTTACATTGCCCTCCCCCAACAATATCAAAAGGCTCTGAGATTCTAGGCACTTTCATTGCATAATTATAATGCTATGATTTCACTTTAAATGTCATGGCTGCATCCTGTGGGATTGTCGGGTTTCTATTATAGTGAAGGACTAAAGTTCTTTACCTAAGAATTCTAAATACTCCTCCCTAGACAGCAAACCTCAGAATTCTATGAGATGGAACTTTGACAGTTAAAGTAGCATCATATCCCTATAAATGTATATTGTGAAAGGGCTCTCAGAAATTTCTGTTTGGAACCTCCTCACAGCAAATTGTAGCATTCAGATATACGTTTTCCATATGTACATGATCACAGGATCACTTTGGAAAATCATGCCATGTGTTTGCTTGAGACAGGCAAGAGAAAGAGAAAGAGAAAGAAGAACAACTTGCTTATTGTTGAATTCTTAGGCCATTTCTGCGCTAGACTGTTATAGTGCTATTATTCCACTTTCAACATCCTATGGAAGGTCCCTCCCTAAACTGCAAATGCCAGGATTCCATAGGATGTTGAAAGTGGAATAATAGCACTATAACTGTCTAATGCAGAAATGGCCTTAGTTCAACCTGTTTCCCTTGCTTGCACTTCATGAAGTCAGCAAAAATGCAGGCAGGTGTAAAATAAGTTTTCAAAGGCTAGTTTGGAACCTTAAGATATCTGTGCTGTCCCTCAGCTTCAGTGGAGTCTGGGGCACTAAAAAATTGCCAAAATTTGATTGCTTATATCAGAGGATGACAATCCTTGGAAGCTAGAATGCCATCTTTCTTCCACTCACCCAAAAAAGTCCCTTAGAGGGCCACAAACTTTCATTGCACCTACCGTTTGCAAAACATTTTTAAAAATCTTTTGCTTCTAAATGTCCCCAAATGCTCTCTAAGTGACATTAGGGCATTTTCTTCATGTTCTCCCCTTGGGGCATCTTAGGCCCAGGAGAGACCATTTTTACAATGAGAAGTGTCATTTCCTGTTTATCCCCCCCCCCGTTTGGGGCTTAAAATAGCCCAGGAAGGCCACAAAATGTGGTAAAAATGTCATCAATGTCCCTTATAGGATATATGGGGCTTTCTGGGGTTCTGGTGGACCCCATGCTTCTGGCACACTTTCCAACTCTCCCTATTTGGCAAGGACAGTCATGATTAATCTTCTGCCATCCCACTGTTCCAGCTACTTTTAAAATGTCTGTCTCTCTCCTCCTCCCACCTTTCCCCTTTGTCCTCAGCTTGCTTCAGTTGCTGCAAACTGAGTTCAAAGTGCAAAAATAATTTGTACTCAAATCAGCAGAGGGAAGACAAAGAGGAGTTCATGGAAATTTACCCTTCCCAGAAGGCTCAGGCAAAAGCAAACTGCTACAGCCTCTTCCAACTGGGTTTTTCTCTCTCCTTAATAACTTTTACACAATTCACCACACTCTTCACAACACATGTCAATGAATGGGTGTGCAATGCACAAGGCACACCTGCAGCTCACAATGTCACTGTATGAACAGCTCTGCTTCATTATAGAATATGTTCATTGGGCTATGGTGAATAATTCACCCAGCATTCACAGCACAAGTTACACTGACAGAATGCCAATCACTCTGTGTGCATATCTAGTTATGTGTATATATATATATCACCCTCCATCCATAATTCAAATATTTGTATTTAAAAGTTAAAGAGTAAATATTAAAAAATTATTAAACCATTCAAAACATTAGCAATAACAACATAAATTAAACACCACAGATTTATTCTTGTTTTTGTGTGCCTTCAAATAATTTATGACTTATGGCAACACTAAGGTTTTCTTGGCAAGATTCATTAAGGGGAAGTTTGCCATTGCCCTCCTCTGAGACTGAGAGAGTGTGACTTGCCCAAGGTCATTCAGAGGGATTCTATGACTGACAAGTGATTTAAACCCTAGTCTTAGGCCCTTTCCGCACCTTACCTTTTTCCGGTGCTGGGGTGTGAGGATTGTGCGAGCAGCCTCTGGTGAGAGGCTCTCGCATCCCTGCTGCTTCAGCTCCACATGAGCTGCCTGCTCACGCGAGATTCCCACCTCTTCCTTCTGTGGTGCAGCCTGAGGCCACCTCTTCCTTTCGCAGTGCAGTCTGGGACTTGCCATGTGTCCAGAGCCTCCGGAGCTGCGGCAGTCACACTTCCTGCCACAGCGCAGCCTGGGAAACTCCCAGGCTGCGCTGTGGAAGGAAGAGGTGGAGCTCTCACGCTACCTGCTTGGGAGCAGGCAGCTCGAGCGGAGCTGAAGCAGCGGGGACACAGGAACCTCTAGCGTGATCCCCGCACCCCAGCACCGAAAAAAGGTAAGCTGCGGAAAGGGCCAGTGTCATTTCACTGATGTGCTGATGCATATCACCATAGCACATCACTATAGCAATATAACTCTAAAGAATTTTTTAAAAGAGGGAGGGAGGGAGAAGGATACTGTCTTGTTCCAATATACTCTGGAATTAAAAAAGAAACCCATTTGGAGGTGAGCATAAAATGTTGTAGCCAGTGCCAAGAATTACCAGAAAATAGACTGGAACAACAGAAACGTTGTTTGGCTATCTTAAAAACCTGTGAGAACTACATCCAACAAATACGGCAGCCTCCAGTAACATTTTTCCCATCCAGAGGAGCCCCATATTTTGCGACAGCAGCAGACACTGTGGAAAGAAGCTATTTCATCCTGAATCTATTGCTCATTTGTGACATTCATTGGATAGCAGGAGAAAAGTCCCTGCCGCCCACTCTCATCTTCCCATGCATAATGTTATAAAACACTATGATATCCACCTGTAATAATTTTTACTGTAAACTAAGAAGTCCAAGGCCATTTCCGCATGACGTCGTTATAGTGCTAGTATTCCACTTTCAAGATCCCATGAAATCCTGAGGTTTCCAGTTTAAGGAGGGGCATTTAGATTTCTCAGCCAGAGAGCTCTTTGGGCTCGATAAACTACAAACCCCAGAATTCCACAGGATGTTGAAAGTGGAATAATAGCACTATAACAGTGTCGTGTAGAAATGGCCCATTTGCTTTAGTTCAGGGGTGAGGGACACTCGGCCCTCCAGATGTTTGAACATGGTTAGACTGCAACTTCCATCAAATATAACTAATATAGCCAACGAAAAGGAATGAGAGATTTTAGAATCATAGAGCTGGAGGGGCTATATAGTTGAACCCCCCTTCCTAAAGCACTCCTGAAAGATTCTCATCCAACTTCTATTTAAAGACTTCCAAAGATGGAGAGTCCATCTCTCAACGAGGAAATCTATTCCACTGCTGAATTGCTCTTACAAAAAAAAAAAAAAATCTTCCTAACGTTTAGGTAGAATCTCTTTTCTTGTACAGTTCTCCCTTCACATTGGTGGATCTGACTTTCACAATTTGATTATTCCCATGGCATGTCTCTTCCCCCTCCCCCCACTATTTTCCTCGCCCTGTCCCCTTGCATACCTCACTCCAGGCTTGTGAGGCTTGTGTTTAAAATAGACATTTTTTTCTTTTAGGTGAGTGACCCCTCCCCCACTGCTGGAAATGAGTCCTCTCTGCCATGTGGCTGCACATTCTGCCATGTAATGGCTACTGATTTGTTGGGTGCTCTCTGTGCTTCTCCCCCTCCTTTTTCAGGATGGTCGCCGGAAGTAGCTAGAACACCAGAACTCTGCTGTTCTCCATCTGAGGGGAAAGTACTGGTAAGTTCTTTACTTTGTCTCGCTTCTGCCCTGGAACGCTGGGACCAGAGGCAAAGGAATAGGAGGGGAAGCTCTGGAGGGGAATCATGGAGTGATGTTATTTGTGATTTTTCCACTTTTGCAAGGGTTTGGAGTGCAAAACATTTGCAAATGTGGAGGGGCTACTGTAATTTGAATCCATTGGTTCATGAATTAGCAGAAAAAAAGGTTGTTCCATCCTCTACATGACATCCATTCAGCTATTTAAAGATAGCTATACTGTCACTTCTCAGTCTTCTCTTCTCTAAGCTAAACATATCCAGTTCCTGAGTCATTCCTCATATGGTTGGTTTCTAGACTTTTGATTATCTTGGTTGCCCTTCTCTGGGCACATTCCAGTTTGTCTATATCCTACTTGAACTGTGGTGGCCAGAGCTGGACACAGCATTCCAGATGAGATCTGACCAAAGCCGAACAGAGTGGCATTACTCCTTACCTCAGTCTGGACACTATACTCCTGTTAACACAGCCATGAATTGCATTGGCTTTTTTGGATGCTCAAAACATACTGTTGATTCATGTTTAGCCTCTGGTGTACTAAGACCCCAGATCTTTTTTGCATATACTGTTATCAAGCCAGATGTCACTTAGCCTATATTTGAGCATATATACTGAACAATCTCACCTATTATTATCTTCTGTTTATATGCATTAAGATGCACCCACACCATACTCTTGCATTCTATGTAAATTTTATTCAAAACTGAAGGCAGATAATAATTGTCCCAGCTACTCATAAAACATTTATATAGTAAACAATGTTGTGAATGTTTGCAGTCACAAGTAAGCAGAATTTCTCTTAATTTACCTTATTACTCTGAGACAAATTCCAACTGTCTTAAAACATTATGGCAAAAAGGCCTTACTGCAGTGCAAGAGATAGATGCAGTAGTTTCCATTTTGCCTCTTGATTAAATCCTGCTGCTTTTTTAAAAGATGACAACATATTTCATGCCTGTATTCATATAAGACATTCTCAAGCAACCACAATGTATAATTGATGGAGATCAGAAGGATTTTTTCCCCCCACACCACAATGTTTCTCTTTTAGCTTGTTAGAGGAAACTCTGTCAGAACAACCACTGATGGTAATTAGAAATGCTGCAGTCCATCTTATTGAGGAGGCCCTGCATCAGTGAAGAATCTACGAGAGGTATCCTTCACACTTGAAATGAAAAAAATAGATGCCTGAGATGAGGCTTTCTCAGTGATGGGGCCCCAGTTGCAGTATGCTATCCCCAAAGAGGATGACCTTGGGACCCACTTTCAGTTACAACCAAAGACTTTTCAAGATACAGATTCCTGCTGTTTTATGTGGCTGCAATTAATCTATAGAGTAGAAGACAGCTAAGTCATTTCCGCACTAGACTGTTATAGTGCTATTATTCCACTTTCAACATTCTATGGAATTCTGGGGTTTGCAGTTTAGGGAGGGGCCAGCTCCAGGATTCTATAGGTTGTTGAAAGTGGAATAATAGCACTATAACAGTCTAGTGTGGAAATGGCCCTAGTGTGCTATAATGCTTTGACTGTTGGAGTGGGAATCTGGAGACTAAGGCCCTTTCCACATGGCATTTGCCATGTGAAAGGGTGCCTGGAACATCGAGTGATTGTGAGGAGTGCACTCACAATCACGCAATGCTCCAGGGGCTGGCAGGCACTGATTGAGCACCTTTTCATTTTCAGCTGGAAGCTGAAAATGGTGCACAATCACACATTGCTCCTGGGCCCCATGCGCACTTACCTGGCATGCAGAGCCTCTGGAACCGTGCCAGTCACACTTGCTGCTCCGGGGTCCCACATGCACTTACTGTCCGTACAGAGCCTCGGGAGCTGCGGACCTCGCGCTTCCTCCCCCAGTGCAGCCTGGGGAAATACCAGGCTGGGAAGGAAGAGGCAGAGCCCTCATGCTGCCTGCTGGCTGGCAGGCAGCTGCTGCAGAGACAGAGTAGAGGGGACGTGAGTGTCTCACAGAAGAAGCTGCACGCGTGATCCCCGTGCAACCACGCTGGACAGAGATAAGCTGCAAAAAGGGCCTAAATAAAGGCTTCTCTTGGGACTAAAATAGACTGAGCAGGCAAAAACATAGTAAATTGTCTCCATCCACCTCTAAGTCCCTAAAGCTGAGGAGGTGTGAGGTGGATGTTTTGGGGGAAAATGTGTGTGTGTGTGTGTGTGTGTGTGTGTTTATAGATAGATAGATAGATAGATAGATAGATAGATAGATAGATATTAATTTTAAAAATGGAGTGCCTGGTGTTCTGAATGGAACTGGTTGAATTCCAAGCCTCACCAAGACTTCATTTGGTTATAAAAACTGATACCCATCACTGTTATAGGGCAAGTTTTATTGTTAGTAAATAATTCAGCAGAAGGGGTACAGCAGAAAAAGTATTCCAGTTGTTTAATTGATGTGTTGCAGCATCTCATTCCAAGAAGTGGTAGATTTGGGCCTCTAAACAACTAATTCTGCCTACACTGTCCCATGGTTGACTTGCAAGTTTCCCAGAGCTTGCTAAATTAGGTCCCCGAGATGAGCTGCACCATTCCCCTCCTCTACGAGGCCAGTGGGATTCCCAAAGGTTATAGTGTAGAAGCAAACAAAGGAAATCAAAGCGCTCAAGCATGACAATTTCCCATCCCATTAACAATGAGAACTGTAGAGACTGCTCAAAGAAAAGCCGACACTCTCAGTCCATTCCCAGACTTGAGTTTCCTTTTAGCCTTACCCTTCCCAACTAAACTACCAAAAAAACCCCCAAAAACCTTTTTCTATGTCAGTGGACAGCTGTTAATTTTTGGCCACAATGCTACCAGGGACTCTCAAGCCCATCCACCTAGTGACATCAATTATACTCACTACCGAGTGCAGCTCTCCATGTACCTGCAGAGGACTGGTGTGACAGTTGCCCACCCCAGTATTGCTAGTTAGCTGGTCTGGTATGTGTCAGAATTATAAAACTCTGGTAGCCCCACAACGCATTTCCCTACTACATAGTTTTTACAATTGCTTTGTTGACTTTCATTCTGGGCGTCGGCTTCACCTATCATGAGCCTCCCTTTTACTCTACCAGCTCTAATGGGAACCAGCTACCACTGCAAAGTGGACTCTAGACAATGGCCATTTCCATGCTACACTGTTATAGTGCTATTATTCCATTTTCAACATCCTGTGGAATCCTGGGATTTGCAGTTTAGGGAGGGGCATTTAGAATTCTCAGCCCAAGAGCTCTTTGGCCTCAGTAAAGGGTAAACCCTAGAATTCCACAGGATGTTGAAAGTGGAATAATAGCACTATAACAGCCTAGGGCAGAAATGGCCAATGAAATTTTCTGCCACAGTAAGCCTGTTCATTTATGAGGTGTTGCAAAACTCTGTTGTCTTGACAGTCTTTTTTTTTCTTGCACATACATGATGATAGCTATATCTGCTCTTTGAATAATTATTGTGATAAGTATGGTTTTGTAGTTCTGCTGGTCTGACAAGAGTTCATATTGAAATTAGATTTAGGAACATTCTGCCTACTATAGTCCCAGAAGTAATCTCTTTCTAATAGCAACATATACCAGATAACACACAATGCTGCACACAATATGTTCGGATGGTTTTTGACTGCAACTGCATTGAACTGATGGTCACTACCTCAATAATTATGCAGAGAAAAGCCAAAAAAATACATTGTAAATTCTTTTAAAGACCAAGAGGGCTGAGCACAATCTTTAAATGGAGAACAACAGAGAGTTTTCTCTTTGTCTCCAGCAATGAAACAAGACCATAAAATGGAGCCATCTGAAACTCGTTGTCATGGATACCAATAGTACTCTTGGTGTGTGTGTCTGGGGCTTATTTTGACATGAAGCACCTTAGTCTTCCCTAGAAAAAAGGCTTGAGGCAGACCTGGAAAATTCATTTCTCCATCATGTTTTTCTGTGTGCCTAAATGATTTTGTGTAATGCATTTCTCTCTCAATCTAGAACTTTTCAAATGGGTGGGTGGGAGGCACTAATGGAGAAAAAAGTTCCCTTGTAGATGTAGGGAGAGAAGCAAAAAGAGGATGAATGGGCATGGGACAGATGGAAAAAGAGAGAAAGTGAGAAAGAAAAAATAGTGGAAAGAGAGGAAAAGAGAAGGGAAAGAGAAATGATGTGGGAGGGACTAAGGAGTTTCTAACTGAAGTGAAGCTGATTACCACCTAGTTGGCTTTGACTTATGGTGACCCTATAAATGCAAGACCTCCAAGCCACCCTGTTATTAACAGCCCTGCTAAGGTCTTGCAAACTTGGGATCATGCCTTCCTCTTTCCTTGCTGCCTTCAAGTATTAGGGTGGTAAGAATTGTAAATAACCTCTAGATCTTTTCAGTATGTGCTTTCTTAGATTTGCTTCTTGGCTGATTGAAGATCAAATACCTTAGTTTAGTATTTTCTTATAGCTTTGTCCAATTGCTACTTGCCTGCTATTTCATCACACAGTCTTTGGCCCTTTTTGCATGGCATTTGCCATGCGGAAGGGCACCTGGAGCGTCACACGATTGTGAGGAACAATCTGCACGACACACTCACAATTGCTTGATGCTCCAGGGGCCGGCAGGCACCAATCGTGCACCTTTTCATTTTTGGCTAGAAGCTGAAGATGGTGCATGATCGCGCATTCCTCCCGGGCCCCGCATGCACTTACCTGGCGTACGGAGCCTCCAGAGCTGCACTGGTCACGCTTCCTGCCCCAGCGCAGCCTGGAAAGTCCCAGGCTGCACTAAGGAAGGAAGAGGTGAGGCTCTTGTGCGAGCAGGCAGCTTGTGCTTAGCTGAAGCAGCAGAGACACGAGAGCCTCTCACCAGAGGCTGCATGTGCGATCCCCATACCCCAGTGCCAAAAAAAAGGGAAGGTGCAGAAAGGGCCTTTGTGAAACCTGATATCAGGTATCTATCAATACTGATGTATTTAAGTCTTTTACTCCAACTCTGAAGTCAAGTCTGGTTTCTACCTTCAAGTCTCAAGTCCTTGAAGATACTTTCAAGTCAAGTCTCAAGTCTGGAAGCCAATTTTATACACCAAGCTATATTCCTGCACAGAGTCAAATAAAGTCAATTTTAACAATTTAAGCAGAGCCTACCCTCCATATTTACAATTTTGCTGTCTAAAGTTCAGAAGTGGGGAATATGATCCTTCTTACTCCCCCTTCCCAAAACTGGAGGTTTTTGTGCCAATGGTCATAAAACTCTTGAGACTGGAAGTACAGGGGCAAAAGATTTACCTTCCCAGGGGCAAAAGATTTATCTTCCCAGGCACACTGGGCCGAGAAGAGCAGTCATCATGCTTCCTGCTGCCCTTTCACAGGACAGGTAAGTCTGTGATTGTCACGCAATAGCATGTCATAATAGGAAAAACTGTCAATGATTTAGTCCATTATTGTTCCACTTGGGGACAGGAAAAGGATGGGACTGCGACATCATGCAGAACCATCATCACAGTCCCGTCCTTGCCCTGTTGCCATGGTGGGTTGGGAGAGTAGTGCAAAAAGGGCCCCAGTGATAATACTGTATAACATTTCATGGACAACATGAATTGCAAATTATACATGATAACAGGCATAGTGAGCACTGAATATCTGATTGTTTACAAAAATTAGTGACCATTAAAAAAAGGAACTGGGGGAAAACCCTTAATTGGGCTTTTACACTGGCTTATAGTTTTATTAAAGCTTTCTGTTAGTAATTAACATGTTCATTAAGGGTTCTTGTATTTTTTTTTATTTCTGCCTTTTTAAATCTGCTTTTTTTGCTATGTTTCTCTTCCAGTTTAGATTAGAGTGTGAGGCTGCTGAATCAATTCCATATTGACAGGATTACTGAAAAGCATTCATAGATCAATTTGTATGAAGAAAAGGAGCAGCTGGTTAAACTCTGCTGGCACTTAGCCTAAAGCAATTTTCTATACTGGAGCAGAAATGGATCAATACGTCTACACCTCCAATTATATCTCTCCTCCCTATGCATCTAAGTGAAGAGGGGCTTCCATTTTTTCTCTTGGAAGTGCTTACCAGTATATTTTCCATAATGAAATACCAACAATGTACTTAATGTGCATGACATCATTTTAAAAGCTTATAATTTTTTGCAAACAACTGATGTTTATAGCCAATTAAAAGATGGATTGCGGTAGTCTAGGTCATGATCAAATTCTGACTCTTTAAATGCAAAAGGGGACATATTTTTTTTTTTTTTTTGTAATTTTCTTATCCTCTAATCTTTCATTTTAGTTAGGTAAGGGTATCCCCTGGTAAATCCAAGGAGAAAACTATCAAGAACTGGTGTTATGTATACTCATTCTTTTCTTTAGTTTATACTGGAGTTACCAAGCTTCTTAGTATAAAACTGAGGCCATTTCCTCACTACATAGGCCCTTTTTGCACGGCATTTGCCATATGAAAGGGTCCCTCGAGCGTCAAGCGATTGTGAGGAGTGATCTGCATGATGCACTCACAATTGTGTGATGCTCCAGGGCCTGGCAGGCACCACTCATGCACTTTTTCATTTTCAGTTTTTGGCTGAAAATGGTGCGCAATTGCGCATTGCTCCAGGGCCCCATGCGCACTTGCTGTTTGCGTGGAGCCTCCAGAGCCGCAGCAGTTGCACTTCCTGCCCCCCAGCACAGCCTGGGAAACTCCCAGGCTGCGCTGCAGAAGGAACAGGCAGAGCTCTCCTGCTACCTGCTCGGGAGCAGACAGCTCGTGCGGAGCTGAAGCAGCGGGGACGCAAGAGCCTCTCGCTGGAGGCTGCTCACTCAATCCCTGCACCCCAGTGCTGGAAAAAGGTAAGATGCGGAAAGAGTCTAGTTATAGTGCTATTATTCCACTTTCAACATTATGTGGAATTCTGGGGTTTGTAGTTTGCTGAGGCCAAAGAGCTCTCTGGCTGAGAATTTTAAATGCCCCTCCCTAAACTGCAGACCCTGATGCATTTTCATGTAGATATAGTATGGAGTGTAACTATGAGGAGAGAGGCAAAATGAGAGGATTATTCCCCCAAATAAGAATTCTGTGTGCCCCCAATGAAATTTCCTTCAGTCCTCAAATTTCTGGTATTTCAGTAACTTAAAACTTCAGTTAAGCGTTTAGAAATTCAGTTTAGGCATCAAAAGAAAGGGGCAGGAAAAGTGACCAGGGAATATGAATACAGAAAATATAAGAGACCTAAGTCTGAATGATTTTCAGTGTCTCATTCTCTGCAATGAATTTTGCAAACTGCTGTCGATTTCCAATGATAGCAGAATCAGTTTATCAAAACAAAAGTGTATTTCTGAGAAGTGGTGTTCCCAGTTGTATATATTTCCTAGTCTTAAACTGCCAAGCCAAATCAAAACTATCTAGCCAAGCCTACTAAATACTAATTGATGCTTTCTGTGTGACTGGATTACTGTTAACATCTGGTTCTGACACAAACAAGGACTCTAAAGACTGTCTTTCTGTTGGTAGAGGCCATGCTCACTCTCCAAGGCCTTCCAGTGTCGCCCCACAACCCCTGTTAGTTGCCCACTTGAGCATTGCTACAGAGCTGCTTTGCTGTCAATTCTTACAAACATAGATCCACCACCCACAAAATGTAAAAGAATTTCAGAGCTTACTGCTTTCACTGACCCATTCTTCCATAAATGGGGTCCCAATAGTTCCATTTAGAAATTTCATTGGAGCATATGTTCATTCAGAGTAGCTGAATAGAACTGTCTGGATCCCTGGAATAAATGGCACAAGGGTAGTGCATTTCCTGTGCAAGACACCAGTCACCCAGAAAAGCCTCATATTTAACATAACAAATGTACTGAATGAGAGAGAGCATTGGAGCAAATGATTTAACATGGTAGCCACACTGCCTCTTGTCAGAAAGAATGATGGAATTATTTCAATCAAACATTGAAATATGAAAAAGATGAAACCTACAGAGAAATGTGAGTCTCATTTCTGACAACATTTGAGGAATTAAAATGCAGTAACTTCATTCCCATAACAAAGGATGTAGTGAGAGCAGGAAATGGCACCACATTAATCTTATCTACTGACAACCATTGTGGCAGGAATGGTGCTTGTTAGAACCTTCAGACTACAATCATAGGCCATTTCCGCACAGGGTATTTGAAACAGTGCAGCCTGTCCTCCAGGGAGGATGTCTGCACCTGGTAGTGGACTGGGTCTAGACTACTCAATGTAGATCTGCACCTCAGCCCGCTCCGGAATGACCCCAAGTGGTCGTCCAGCATGCTTTTGAAAGACCAGAAAAATCAGGTCTTTCAAAAGCATGGAGCACGCCACTGTGAGCCTGCTCCCTTGTGCAGATTCACAGGCTAGCACCAATGTGAGCCTGTGATCTGCCGGGGGTGGGCTTTAGGCTGGCGAGCTTCAATGGTTGGTTGAGATGCTCAACCAACCAGAAGCTGTCATTTTTGACACCGGAGCAGTGTGGAGTGACGAACATGCACTGCTCCAGAGCAGCCTGGACCGGACCGGGGAGCCAGAAGATCCTGTAAGTAGCGGCATGGGACGATTCCCTTGCCCCGTGCGGAAATGGCCATACTCTTCACTCTACAGATAAAAGGAGTTGGTGCATTGAAACTTTCATGGAACTTCTCCCTACATCTAAGTTGCACTGTGTCAAGAGTGAAGTGATATTTTAAGATTGACAAATAAATGCATGTGCCACAAACATCATTTTACAAGGGCAAACTCTTGAGACTGGAAGTATAGGGGCAAAAGATTTACCTTTGATTCTGCAGTTTATTAAACAAAAAAGCCAGAATTTATCCACAGCTCTTGTTCTGCATGGCTCTGTCTTTATATTTTTTGTTCCTGTCTATAAAATATGAGGTTAGCAAACATTTTGATAAGGGATTCCATGAATGGCATTTTATCTCCTGGGAACTTAAAATGACCCAGTTTTTCCTCTTGTGAGAGATGCTTGAGAAGCATTTTCAGTATTTTTGTAGTAGTAAGGAGAATAAGTCACCCAGATACATCTAGCTCTGTATTAAATTTTTACCCATGAGAATTTGGGGAGCAAAAGAAGACAATTTCATGAAGCTGCATTTCTATAGTTGATTTACAGCTTTAATATATTTTTTTCTAAAAAATGGTCATCTTCCACTCAATCCCAGCAAATCACAGTTTATGATTATATCAGTTCACCCTAAAGTCAGTCAGCTTTAACTACATTATGATTACAATGACTACTTTATATAAAAACAGCTATCATTGCACACGAGGATATTAAAAGCCACAGCAGAGTGATGGCAATAATTCCTATCCTCAATATGAAGAGTTATTTTTCCCCTCTCTCATGGTGCCTCAGGTCCTGATGTGGGTGGGATTGTTCAGGACTTGAAGATTTGGCGGGGCTGGGAGGAGATGGGAATTACTAGTGTTTCAGCACCTCCCTATTTGGAACTTACACATGACAAACAGACATGCACTTACAACACCTTCTAAATTGAGACATTGTTCACTTGAATACATATTTTTGGCAGAAAAGTAGTTTTCTCTTCACTAACTCAGCAGTAGGAGAGGAGTGGAGGAGACCTGAATCTTGCACTTCCCAGTAGACACAGGCAAAAGCAAACTGATGTCGCCTCTCCCAGCTTGTGGGTTCTTCCTCATTAATAACTTTTGTCATCTTGACCACACTCTATATTGCTTGGCCACATGCTTCCCAGTTTTCATTTGTGAAATATTTAGAATGGGGTATGCCACATGCAAATATTGCTGAGAGAGAGAGGATGTGGGGACATCCTCCTCCACTTCCTTTGTGCTCTCCCTGCTATATGCATTGAACTCTTAAAGAAACAGGAGGGCAGCGAGAAAGGCTTCAGCCTTCTGATCTTGCTTTCTGAATTTCTGTGCTGTAAGATCCCAATCTCAGGTTTTGTGACTTGTGTCAGCTATATGTCTTCCAAAGTGCCAGGTAATTATATTTTGCTCTTTGAGGCAAACGGCAAAAAAGCATCCTTTGACCAGGCATGTATGAAATCTAAGTGCACTGGCAGTTACTATATTTGCTGATGTATAAGACTCACTTTTTCTCCCAAAAATACTGTTTGAGAATGGGGTGTGTCTTATATGTCAGTGTGTCTTATACGCCGGCAAAATATGGTAAATAGGATAAGGTAATATAATATCAACTAACACATTTGTGGGTGGGTGGGGGTACTTTATGGGGCTGAGGATAGATTGTCATACCCTCCAACATTTCACAGATGAAAAGAGGGACACATGTGGCTTAAGCAACATCAGATTGTGGTCAAAATGGCAGAAGTTATTAATGATGAAGAACGTACAACCCAGGAAAAGGTGTGGCCATTTGCTTTTGCCTGAGTCTACTGTGAAAGGCAAGATTCTGCCCTCCCACTCCCACCGCCTGCTGAGCTAAGTGTAAACTGCTTTCCTATTTTGAACTCAGAATCTGGGAGGATGAGATTAAAACCGGGACATTGTTACTGCAGTTTCTAGCCCGGACTTTTGGAATATTAGATGTCGTTTTGATATCACTAATTTGGCCTACTATACTCCTCTGTTCTCTACGTGCTTGTGGAGCCCCCGGACAAGCTCGCAGACAGGCACGACTGCTAATCACTGTAATATTCCTCACAAATACAGGCAGGCCAGAAATAGCCGACCTGCTGCTTCAGGAGACCTTAAGGCAAGTACTCCATTATGTATGCATGCTACTTACAAAGAACTCCCTGCCCTGAGCAGGCAGCTTGACTAGCCAAATACTCATCTGTCAAGCACTCCGCATTTGCATACTGGCTACTCTATTGACAATTCGGACTTAACTCAATCATGTAAAGTTCTGACCTTTCGGAGACTTTGTCTCCAGCCTGAAACTCATTGTTTTCCCCAAGTACGGACTAGCCTACGGCCACATTTTCCCCTATAAGAACCCCTGACTTTGAGAGCTTCCTTGGATCGCTCCCGACTTCCATCCGGCCTTGCTGCCACTTTGCTTGGTGAGCCCTCCCCTCAGCTCCACGTGCTGAGAAACTTCATATCCACAAACTTCTTCTTCAGACTACCTGGGCTTCAGGACAGGTGTAGTATTACCCATGCCAACAACCTCCTCTAAAAATCCCTCTATCCCATTCCAACCTTTTATTTCTATAGTTCTCTGTGTGAGTGTGTTGCATACACTTGTTTGGCTGTATTTTAATAAAAACAACAATTATATTTTACTTCTGTTTGCTCCTTGACTCGGCCTGACCCCGTAGACATTGGATAAAAGATCTTGCTCTGTTGCCCTGCCTCATGTATTGCTAGCTGGTGCTCTTTTGACTAATTCCCAACTTTGTAACTTGGAGCACACTTAGGTGTCCCTCACGGGACCCCCCAGAAATCAGGGTAGCAACATTATAAAAGCAGCTTTTTAAAAAAGTGGAATGAGATAGCAATCAGGACCATCCCTGCCAAATCAGGACAGTTGGAGAGTATTCAAAAGTGGCACACACAACTCTTCTATCCTCTAGGGGACAGACAGAGAGTTCCTAATGAACATCCAGGAGGCTGCTATTAATCCAGTCTGAATGGCTATCAGTTGCTACTTGTTGCAGTCATCAGATTCTATCTAATGATATGGCCAGCCTTGCTAATGTGTGGAGCTGAATTCATTTTCAGGGAGTTTGATCTTGCAGAAAGGAACTGAACCATCCAAGATAAAAAAATTTGAGAGCGAATCCTGGACATTTATTAATTTTAAAAGTTTAAAAAAGAATAAAATTCTCTTGCTCCCAGCTATTTTCCATGGCTTGTTAATTTTTTGATGCTGGGGGTGATGAGTATGGGTGTGTGTACGCTTAGCATGTTTATCAACATTGATTAAACCCTTTTATTCAGCATGTATACAAGATGTCCTAGTGATTTACAGGCCTGAAAATTAAACCCAGCAGACTCAGGAAAATTTTGTAATTATTACTGCAGTAACGAATTGCAATTTTCCCACCTTGCAACTGATTGATTGTAGTCTTATGTAGGATTCTGCTTTTATTATCACCTGGAATTTTTAAAATATTTATCATAGCAGAGAGCCAGGGTGGTGTATAGTGACATGAGCATTAGACTATGACTATGAAAACTGGAGTTTGATTTCCGGCTTGGTCATGAAAACCTCTGGTAATTCTGTGCAAGTCACACACTCTCAGCCTCAGTAGGAAGCAAAGTCAACCCCTTTTCTTGCCAGGAAAATCTTGCCAGGAAAATCCTTTGATAAGTTCACCTTGGGGTTTCAGTAAGTCAGAAATGACTTGTAAGCACAAAACAGCACCAACAAGCATAGCCAAGCCCCATTTATTCTTACTATGAAATATGTGATAATGTTAGGAAAATAGTTCCTTCATTAAGGGCTCAATATGATACTCAGATTCAGTGGGTTGAGGGGCTTTAAGAAGTGGCTGAAGTCCTGGTATGCCAGCCTAATACCACCCATGACACTGTCCTAAGATACACTCCCAACATGGCAGGCACACTGGTAGAGCTTGCACAGTAGTCCATCAGCAGAATATCTTAAAAAGAGTGTGTGTGTGTGTGTGTGTGTGTGTGTGTGTTCCTCTCCCCTCCTAGGCTCAGCTGATATAGGATTTGGTGGCCATTCCATGAAAGCTACTGCCATCTTCACCGCATGCCACCGGGACGAAGGTAAGCTGTGGAAAGGGCCTAACATAGCTTTCTGCAGCTGTGTTAGCAGAACACTTGATAAACCTGATGCTTGCGGCAATTGAGAGAGGAAGGGAGGAAAAGAAGAGATGAGCATCTGACTTGATGGAAAAGGAAAACTTGTTCCCATTCATCTTTTGTGTGCGTGGCTGAAAACACAAACACCTAAAGATGCCAGGGAATTCCTGAAACTCAAATCAGCATTGCAGATTCCACAGGGCTATTTCCAGACCAATCACAGAACACTTCAGACAGAAGCCAGACACATCATGGGACATTTGTCTGTGCACCATAAATTTGCCAGGAGAAGCCTCATCCTATATGCCCTGTCATGTGAGTCAGGATCCTTGTGTGGGGGGTTTATATTCTGGTGCTGGCATGCTGTGATTGATGGTTGAGCCACATTACCTCATTTCTGCTCTTGGAGTGACACAGGCAAAATTACTATCAATAGGGAGGTGCTCATTTAAAAAAGATGTCCCCCCATTTACAGTAATGAGAGCCAGCATGGGATGGTGATTTGAGCATTGGACCATGCCTCTCGAGACAAGGGTTTGCATCCCCACTCAGTCATGGAAACCCATTGGGTGACCTTACACAAGTCACACTCTCTCAACCTAAGAGGAAGGCAAAGGCAAACCACCTCTGAACAAATCTTGCCAAGAAAAGATTGGAGCTACTGAGAGGGAAGGTTCCTCTTGGATAAGAAGTGCCTGAGGTGGGGAGCAGGGGCTGAAGAAACTTGCAAATAATCAGATCCATGAAAGCCAAACCCACAAATGTGGAGAGCTGACTGTAATGGGGAAAACATCTTTGCATTAGGATTGGTTGTTAAGTGTTGTACTGTTCTATGTACAATGCACAACTCTACCCTGTTCTGCTGTTCCTCTCACACTATCTTTTGAAGAAGAAAAAAAGTCCCACTAATGTATCCAGTAGGGTAACAGCCACTGTCAGTTTGTGGGCTGAGCATGAGCCCCCCAAATAATGAGGCAGGAGCCCCCCTCCTTCCTCTGGTTGCAGCATATCTGGTATTGTGCTTGTTCAGCAGTGTTTCTGTCCAATCTTAGAGCTCCTCAATTGACAGATTGAGTTAAATATGCAAACTGTTCTATGCTAGTAATGTAAAATTCATACTGCATATTTATTGAGGGTTAGTTCTATGGAATCCTAGGATGGGCAGTTTAGGATGGGATATTTAGAATTCAGAGAGCTCTGAACTCACCAAACTGCAACTCCAGAACTCCATGGGATGCAGCAGGGATGGAAAGAATATTTAAAATATTCAAAAATATTTGAAAAATGGTTGTACCCATGTTTTTCATGTATTGAGAAACCCTGACGAGAAGAATTCTGGACTGACAAGAACTTTCACAGTGCAGCACTTATTTTGTGCAAAATTCACATAGGGTTGTTTTGCTTAGTAAACAGCATTTTCTGCATGGACAACAATATTTCAGTGCAGAAATATTTATTCCTGCACAGAAAATGCTTTTTTTTTCTGCACAGAAAATGCTATAATTGGGGATTTATTCTATGTAAAATTTGCACGTGGTTGATTTACATAGAAAACAGCATTTTCTTTTTTCTTTTTTTAAATTAGATTTTTATTAAAAGAAGATTGACTGATTGATAAAGCACATGCTATAGTGATTACTATTTCTGAATGTATTTTTTTAAAAAGTAAAATGTACAGAAAAATAAAATACAACAATAGCAGTGTAAAATTAATAACAAAACTCTCCATCATTTTTATATTACAATATCATGTACTATAGTAACATAAACATTATATTTATTATTAACATCCTCAATACAGCTATCTTCTTTCTCAATTTTCTGATCTTTCATACCAAACTTCCTTTTCTAAAAGTATAGGTGTTCACCTATGTATCTACCTTCCTTCAGATTTAATTAATTTATATGTTTATTATATATTTCTTTACTGCTTCTGTAATTTCAGCATTTTCTGAGCAAGAAGAAACATTTTCTTCATAGGAATTAATATTTGGCTTGGTAATATCAGTACCTATTGCTAGATTTTTTTAAAGAAAGTACTCTCTTATTTAGTGTATTACAAAAATAAAACTATTAATTAGTCCTTTTCTTTTCAATTTTCTCCTTTAAAATTAAAAAAAGATTTGATATTAGGTTTTTTTTTTTAAAAAAAACACCCTAACATTACAGGACTCAGCAGTGAAAATCTTTTTTTCCCCCCTATTGGAATGTCTAAAAATAGTGAATAGCAGCTGCAGTAAAGTATTTTTGCCGTAGGAGGAAGAACACTTGAACTTAAATTTCAATATATTCTTGTAAGCAGAGGAAATAAAATGTGCTTAGATAACTGGAGAATTAGAGATCTGCACTGTTTTTACAGGTAGCTGAAATTAATGTATTAAACCTTGAGGCCTAAAGGAATGAATGAACTTTATGTTGCATCACCAGATACAAGAAAGGAAAGAGATTTTGTAACATTTTATAACCCTATTTTAAAAAAGGGAATTTCAGCATATGAATTTATCATCTGTCTTTCCTACTAAAAATGTGCCCAAGGCCACATACAAAATAAGAAAACAATACAAGAAAAACAATGCAGAGGCAACTATATAGACCATAAAAAAACAGAAATCAGCAGCATAATTTTTAAAAACTTTAATAAATAAGTAAAAAACCACAAGACATCACCAGGAAGTTAAAGACATGTTGTACAATTAGAAATAATATGATGTATCTAATGAATCTGTGAACAAAAGAATCAGCACGGCATAGCCATTTCATTCTTCCACCAGGATACCAGGAAAGTGGGGTTTGAATCTTTGCTCAGTCATGGAAACCCACTGGGTGATCTAAGGCAAGTCACACTCTCTTAGCCTCAGAAGAAGGCAGTGACAAACCCTTTGAACAAATCTGTCAAAAAAATAGAAGAACTGTGATAGGATTTGACATAAATTGAAAATGACCTTGTCACACCACAAAAAAGTTTGTGGATTACCGAGGACAGAAATACTCCCTTCTTGATGAAGACTGACTACTTTTAAATAGGTTCCTAAGCCTATGAAGGCTTTTTGGTACACATATAGCAGTTGATGTGTATCTCTATAAGAAGAGAAAGTTCAACATTGTTTGTAGAAAAGACAGGAGGTTTCATAGTCAGTATTTCCATACTGGAAAGACCACTTCTGTAACCGTTTAAGATCAAACTGCAAAGGACTTTAGAGGCAGAGCTATCAGCTATGTCTTTTTTTACCTTTAGAGAAGTGGTGGGGAAAGTAAGGCCCACAGGGCACATTTGGCCTCAAACCTCTGGAAGTCCCTTCAAGCTCCCAGAGCACAGGACCTCCCCAATTTCTCAAAATTTCTTTTGAGGCTGAATTTGGGCCATTTATTGCTTGAAAATACAAAATAACTGCTTACAGATTCAGCAGTTTGGCTTTTCCACCCTCCCCCCCGCATCAATGCCTTTTTGCTGTTGTTCTGCTAAGCCAGCTGAAAATAATGAGGAGAAGTAACATGACATAACTTCTGGAGCACCCTGACATACTGGCGCAGCTCAAAAAAGGCTTTTCATTCCCTTCCTATGAAGCATACTCTCCGGACATTTCCGTACTACAGCCCCATCCCAGCATGCGGACATGGTAAAGCCAGACCACAATGCATGCTACCGCACAACATCATTGCAATCCCACTCTTGTCACATTGCTAGCCATTGAAATCACACGTTATACTATTACCAGGAAAAAAAGATAATAGGTCCCTTTTGCACAACAATCGCATCAGCGGGGGCTGTGTGGAAAGGACAAGAGTGCTATCTAGGCACTTCCTTCCTCAGTGCAGCCCAGAAAGAGTTCAGCTGCACTGCGGAAGGAAGGAGTTTGTCCTGACTGCTACCATCTCCTGGTAGCAGGCTGGGTGTGGGGACACGCTCCCATCCCAGTAAGGCACTGCTGGGATATTGTGGGATGCAAGTAAGGTCCGGAAAGGGCCTCCAACATTTCACCAATTAAAACTGGGACATATGTTGCCAAGCAACATCAGAGCGTGGTCAAGATGGCAGCAGTTATTAATAAGAAAATATTGAGAAGCTAGGAAAGGCAGCAGTGTTTGCTTTTGCTTGAGACTACAGGAAAGGATAAGATTCAGCCCTGTCTTGTCCCCTCCCACTGAGTTAACTGAGCCCAGTACTTTTTTTCAGCCACTCACGTAAGCTAAGGACAAAAAGGGAAAGTGAGAAGAGGAGAAAGAAACTTGGACATTTTAAAAGCAGCTCAAAAATGGGATAACAGAGAATTAACTGGGTCTGTCCCTGGCAAATTGGAACAATTGTAGAGTGCAGATAAATTTTCCCATCCCTGCTTTAGAGGAATTTGAGGCATTTGAACAGGATTGGGCTCACTTTTTCTCCTTCCAGTGATCTCCATCTGCAAATTACATGCGTTTAAAAAATGATCCATGAAATTATATTTGCACATTTGTAATGACAAAGAAAGGAAGGACTGCTCCTCAAAATGGAAAGAGTTAGACTTGTGGTTCTGTGGATACTTGATGGAGAGCTATTGGGTTTTAAAGCAGATGAATCCTCTGCTTTGACTGATGTTATCAAAAGAAAACAGCAACCATTCCCAAAGCACCACTTTTTCTCTTTCTGTGCAAAGTATTTTGTACTCATTCTTGACTGTTTCCTATATATATGAAAAATTTAGCATGAAATTACCATGGTTAAAGCACTTTGGAAAGATCTATCTTAGAGTCTATCTCTAAGATCTATCTTAGAGAACAGAAAATGAAGCTCTTGGGGATCCTCATTATTATGGCACAGTGTTCTATCTAATTATGGCATCCAAACACCCCTCAGGAATAGGATTGATTCCTGGAATTATGCCAAGTGAAGACTTCAGGATATGGTGCATTGAACAAAGCTAGGCTGTGATAATCTGTGCAACATGCAAGAATCAAGAATAGTGTTTTCCTCCAGTACTTTTAAGGGACGTGACAGAATAATTGTGTAAAATGAATTGGGGCATTGTAGCTATGGACAAGAATGGAAGAGGATGTCTTAGATCCCTTTTACGCTATGCAATTGCAGCATTATGATTCCATTTCAACTGTCATGGCTGAATCTTATAGAATCCCTGGGATTTATAGTCTGTCGAGGCACTAGAGCTTTGTGGCTGAGAATTCTAAATTGTGTTGTTAACTGCCATCAAGTCAACTTCCACTTACGGTGACTCTATGAATAAGAAGACTTTCAAGTCACCCTGTCATCAATTCCCAGTTCTGGTCTTGCAAACCCATGACTGTGGCTTCTTTGACTAAGTTTATCCATCTGCAATGTGGTCTTCTTTTCCTGCTGCCTTCTAACTTGCCAAGCATTATTGTCTTTTCTAGTGAGTCATGTCTTCTCATGTTCTTATCATAAGAGGACACATCATTAGGAGAGATATCATGAATTCTAGATACCCCTTCCTAAACTGCAGATCCTAGGATTTCATTAGGATGGAACCATGGCATTTACAGTGGACTCATATCACTATATGTAATGTGAAAGGGCCCTTAGACCATGTCATATTATTTTCCCACCTAGCTTAATTCTGCATACTCCAGAGTTTAGTCATATCATGTGGGAAATAACTGAACAGTACATGTGAAAGGGAGCTGGCTCATGTTCACAATCTGAACATGAGTCAGCAGTGTGATGCAGCAGCCAAGAAAGCCAACATGATTCTTGGTTGCATCAATAGGAAAATGGTGTCTCAATCAAGGGAGGTAATGGTACCACTCTATTCTGCGCTGGTTAGATCTCATTTGGAATACTGTGTCCAATTCTGGGCACCTTGATTGAAGAAGGATATCAACAAGCTGGAGCGTGTCCAGAGGAAGACAACTAAAATGATGAAGAGTCTGGAAGCCATGCCCTATGAGGAGCGACTCAGGGAACTGGATATAAAGAAGAGAAGGTTAAGAGGGGACATGATAGCCATGTTTAAATATTTGAAGGGATGTCATGCTGAGGTGGGAGTGAGTTTGTTTTTCACTGCTCCAGAGACTAGGACAAGGAGCAATGGATTCAAGCTGCAGGAAAAGAGATTCCACCTGAACACCAGGAAGAACTTCCTAATGGTCAGAGCTGTCTGGCAGTGGAATATGCTGCCTCAGGTGGTGGAGTCTCCTTCTTTGAAGGTTTTTAAGTGGAGGCTGGATGTCCATCTGTTGGGAATGCTTTGATGTGTGTTCCTGCATAGCAGGGGGTTGGACTGGATGGCCCCTGTGGTCTCTTCCAACTCTATGATTCTATGATTTCCCCCATTAGCTAATGCTGTAAATGCATTGAACTGCAATGGTAACACGACGAGTGGTTATTTCTTATCAGATGGTACTGTCAACTTTCAGTTAAAGTGTTGGTGGCCTCACTAAAAGTAAAAAGAGTTGGTGGTCGCACTAAAAGGAAAAAGAGAACATGTGGTTCAAATGCTGGTGTATGTTATGTCTTGTATTTCATTGAGAGACCATGGTGTGAATCCCCACTTGGTCATGAAAACCCACTGGGTGACCTTGGAAAAGTCATACTCTCTCAGCCTCAGAAAAGCAATGGTAAGCCCCTCTCAACAAATTCCGCAAAGAAAACCTCACAGTAGGGTCACTTTAGGGTTGCTTTAAGTCAGACATGGCCTGAAGGCACACAACCACAATGACAACAGCAGCAGCAGCAAGGTATTGTGCTTCTGAATTTTAGCAGATTATCCTTCCATTAATATCAGTATCAAAAAAAAAAGAGTAAAGACATGTTAAGCTTGGCACTCAAAAAGCACTAGGAAAGAGACTCAAAGTTTTATGTAATAGTTTTATAAATTGTATATAGCTTCTAGAGTTTTATAATTGGCAATTATTAGCTTGTCAGTAAGAAGAATATATAACTTTCATGACAAGCCTGTACATACAATGTTTTTACTTGTGTATGTATTAACTTGAACATGTGCATTCATGCATATTCTGTATGCTATATTGCTTTTTCCCCAGGACTCCAATTGCACAGTTATTCAATACTAAAAGAAGATGTGATCTGGTAGATAATGTTGTGGTTTTTCTCATTTCCAGGATGTGTATTTAATTCCTAGGAAGCCGTCTTATGAAACTGAGCTGCACCATATCAGGATAGTATAAAAGCATTAAATAATTATAACAGCCAGAGAAGCAACACAGTCATCAATTAAATTCTACTTTATAAGCTGATGAATTATTCAGTCTACTATTGGGAACTGAATTTTCAAAATTGCAATTCAGTATCATAGGAGGATATACTTAGTCCATATACAAAGACAAATATTCAGCATCACTCCCTCTCAACTTCCTCCATGTCTATACATATCATGTACTACTTTCTTTGTGAAAGTAAAGCCACATATCCACATTTTCTAATCAGTAAGAGACCGCAGGAGTAAGTCATTGGGTTCAAGATGTTTCCGCTGTTCTGACACTGCTAAAGTGGTGCTGCTACAAATTCATGGGTGTTCCCCTAACAGCTGGGGGACCTTCAGGCCCACTTGCAATGCCAGCATCTCCTTACAATTTGAGGGCATTTGAGGGCTGGTCCCTGATTGCTTCATCTGGGCAGTTTCACCTTCAATTGTTTTTGGGTGCGTACAGAGTCTGAGGTGTTCAAAGGATTAGCATAGACCCATAAGCATTGGGTTTTCCCAACTAATCGTCTCTGAACTTATAACCTGACTGTGTCTGAGGTCATCCTGAACAGCCTCTCTTCCAGCCAGCATGCCTTCAATTATATTTTCCAGCCATAAATGTTTAATTATGATAATGGCATATCCCACAGGATGGGAGCTGTAGGATGCAGTAATATCACTTGCATTTGAAGGAACTGGCTATTTGTCAGGGTGGCTATATATTACCTGCAGTAACAGAAGCAGTACTCTTGTGTATCAGTTTCTGGACAACATAAGTGGGAGATACAATTGCACTTATGTCCTCCTTGAGGGGTTCCCATAGGCCAAAGCTATATAAACTGGTGGCCCTTAGTCTAGTGTCAGTCACTGAACCGTTGGCTACTGGTCTCTGGCAAGTTTCCAGGAAATGAAAAAAGGCAATTGTAGCCAATGGGTACAAACAGGATGCTGGTTCCTGGTACATTGAAAATAATAATAGTAGTAGTCGTAATGATAATAATAATAATTCTCAGTAATAGTAGCAGTATCTTTATTTGTATTCTATGTTTTTGCCCAAAATTGGGCCTCAACGCAAGTTAAAAACATATAAATAATATTCAATTCTGTTTTAATATATAATATATAGTCTGTTTTAATATATTATATATTATATATTAAAACAGTATGTGTGTGTGTATGTGTGTGTGTATATAATATTAAAACAGAATTGAACTATAAAAGATTTAGAACAGCTAAAAAGAGATTAAAAGAAACAATTAAAATTAAAACAGTACAGCACTATCTAGCCTGTTCTTTAAAACTTTCTGTATTAAAATACCTGCCTGCCACTGGAAGGACAACAAGGAGGGTCCACTATGGCTTCCCTGAGAAGGGAGTTCCAGAGTCTAGGGACAGGCACTGAGAAGGCCCTGTCTTGCATCCCCACCAACCATGCTTGCAAGCTTGATGGTACTGAGAGAAGGGCCTCTCCTGATTATCTTAGAGCCCAGGTCTGTTCATACAGGGAGGCACAGTCTGTCAAGTGGCCTCGACCTGAGCCACTGCCATAGGCAACCAGATGGTCAACGTGTGAACAAGAGGTTAGACAAGATAGGCATTTGGTCTGGTTCTGTTTCGATCTTGTTAAGGTCTAATGAACTGAAAGCAGCCTGAGCATGGGTGAATTTTGACTGTTACTTTTCCTTCTTATCTGTAATGACATTCACTTCCAATGCATGTTTGAATTCTCAGTGAAATAAACGGGTCCATCTTGTGGCTAAGGTGCAACATGCCCTGAAGTTCTGAACACTCTAACTAAATGTTCCAATATTTTGGCCACCTTAATATCCAAAACAGGCTGCTCTAAGGGCAAGATGGAGGTGGGGGAGAAATTATATTTGCTGCTTTTTGTCTCTCTGCTTTTCCCCAAACAGGACAAAACAAATTCACTTCCACAATGAGAACTGGGAGGGAGGATCGATCTATAGAAATAGTAATAGTAACAACAACAACAACAACAACAACAACATTCTCTTGTCCCATGTCCTGATTTTCACTCACTCCATCCAGAACAAGTCCACTTGAACTGTTCCCCACCAAGAACACCAGAGAATAAAGGGCCATAGAAGAACTTTATGATTCTATGATTCTATCTGTGGGATCAGTGGGAGGTGAATTTCAGATAAGAGCTCCATCTCCAATCTTGGAGGGAGGTCTCCAGTCTATCCTATATTTAGCACTTGAGAACATTAATGTCTTTTGGACTACAGTTCCCAGACTCCTTCTGCCACTTTTCATAGCGATTGAAGTATTCTTGAAGTTGTAGTCCAAAAGAATAACTTTTCCAGGCTGTGCCAATAGACTCTTGGTACTAGAGACCTCAGAACTGCAAGGAACAACCTAAATTGCCTAAAGCTTTCCAATGAGATACAATCCTTGCAGTGAGCAAGGTTGACTTAATATATTGAGATGTCTCTCCATTGTTTGTTAAGGTTTGTAGCTCTAACAAAGAAATGCTTACTGCCTTTCCTAAAGCATTCTGCTCCCTGCTTACATTCTGAATTTGTTGCTGAGCTTTCTTCCCTCCAGGCCAATCATATTTGAAAGGTAACATAAATTAAGGAAGCATGTTTGAGACATATTCTTTTACATTGTTTGCAATTAAAAACTCTTGTGTTCATCTCTTAAATGCAAAATAATTTATGGAAAATTCTGAGGAAACCCTAGCAGCATGGAGAAAGCCAGTCCCTGAAGTAGATACAGTTTCAGCCTGGCTTGACAGCACATCACAGAAGAAAAAGCTACCACAAAAATCTCTTGGGCAAGGTAGAATAATGCCAGAGCTTAATAATTACAGGAACTGAAGCCTTACCTGGCTGGCTTGTTATCTAGCATTATGGAATCAGTGGGGAATATTTGGATTATTAAGGGACAAATTAAGGAGTTCAATAGGAAATCCAAATTGGTTCTCAGTGGATTGATCTGACAGATTTCAGAGCCAAGCCTTTCTTTCCCAGCAATCAGAGAGAGCAGGAGGAATCTCAGGGGAAGAGCATTGCCTTGAAAAGTGTGTATGTGTGTGCTTCTGTATGTTCCTCATTTCTTAGAATTGGAGCTTTTTAATTTAAACTGCATACTTTGTGTTTGATGCTTAACATCTCATGTCTCAACCTTTGTTGCATGTTGCATTTCATGCTATGTAATTATTTCTATGGAATCCTGGGATTTGCAGTTTAGGGAGAAGGATTTAGACTTCTTAGCCAGAAAGCTCTAATACATAACCAAATTACAAATCTCAGGATTCTATTGGCTATAGCCATGGCAGTTACGCTGGAATCATGGTGCTATAACTGTATTGTATAACAAGTCCTCTGGTAATCAGTTTTAAAAGCTGATTTTCTGTTATCAGGGCTATTAATTGCTCTGTTATTAATTTTTCCTGGAAGCAAAAGCTGTCATTTTGATAAATGCCTTTAACACACTTATACTACCCTAATAGAAAGTATAGATGAATGACAGTTTTCAATGTCACGCATGTAATTGTACTTGCAGTCAGGCATTTTAATTCTTCTCTTCTCTAGCATTCATCCTCCCTGCAAAACTCACTGCTTTCTTGCACACTTATTTTTATTCTGTGTCTTATCTCTCACTGTCTGGCTTGTGAATTATGTGTCTGTCCTGCTCTTGTAATTTCTGCCAGTGTTGTTTGCTCCTCATGGATTTGTCATTTTTCATTGACTGAGTTGTATATAGTCATCACATTCACTGTCTGTGTTTTCAAGGCAGAAAATGAAATCTATGTATATCCTTTTGGGACACAGGATTTTAACCTCCTTTTGGCTGTTTCCTAAGGCATGTCAAAGTTAAACCTGTTGTAGAGTGGTACTGAACTGTTCAAACATATTTGCTGGATTTGACAGGTAAAATCAATTGCCTGAGAATTCAGTCCAATACTACCATTAATAAAATAATGATGGGACTGATTTTAGACTCTTCGCTAAATATATTCATGTACTGTTACCTTAAAAGCACCAGATCCTGTTGGATCTTTGAAGCTACCCCAGATATGTTCTGGTTAGTATCTGGATGGGAGAATGCCAATGAATACCACAGGAACGAATGAGCAAAACCACCTGAGTATTCTTTGCCTAAGAAAATTCTATGAAATGGTCACCATAAATCAATGGGCAACTTGAAGGCACATTCATACACACTTTTAGTAGAGGTGAGTAAGAATTTCAGAGCAATTCATTTTTAAAATTAAAAAAAAAATCACTCATATTTGCAAATGTCTTCATATTCAAGTTGGAAAGAACATGTGGTTTGGAAAAAAAAACTGAACAAAGGAGAAATTGAAATGAATACATTTGAGCATCCATTCCAGAATTTTGAGTGTTTAAGAGAGTATTTGGCAATTTTGGTGTGATTTTTTTTGCTTGACTTTTTCCTTAATGGTGGGTCTGGGAGTTTTGGGGCTGCAAAAATGTTGGTAGCAAGCCACATGTTGTCCTCAAGTCATATGTTTTGTGTAGACTAAAATATATGATGGGGTAGAGATATGAATTTTAGACACAACATGTCTTAAATTCAGTTGTAATCAGCCCACTGAATTCTTTAAATCTGAGCCACAATTTTTGCTTCGTAGAAGGTATCTTGTGGTTAGCACTAATGTTCCAAAACATTGCTAATTACTCTAAAAAGGGGAGCTTTGTAAATTGCTTCAGTGATTCTGGCTGCTTTCCATGCTGCTTTTAAGCACTGTACCCTTAACCTTTTTAAGGAACACACCTAAAATGAAGAGTCACTGAAATATAACTTAAGTTGGAGGTATACAGTTACATAGGAGCTTCATGCAGGATTGCATAGCTGTCATCAAGTTCAAACTGCCAATGTCATATTCTCCTGGTGGGGTAATTAAGATCTGCAAGCCAAGCAAGCTTTTTTTTTGCTGCTGTTGATGTGTCTAAAGTAACCAATAGACAGAAGCTGTTGTTTAGAATCTCACTGAAGAAGATAATAATACCCCCCCAAAGGACCTGAGTGTATGGAGCAGTTTGTATAGGGGGAGACAATTTTGCAGGTATCTTAGACCCAAACCATGTAGGACTTTAAAGGTGATAACCAACACTCTGTACTTTGCCTATAAACTAATTGGCAGCCAGTGGAGTAATTTTAATGTTGGTATGATATACTCACTTCTCAATATAATTTGGAACCCATCTAGCTGCCATATTTTGGACCAGTTGGAGTTTCTGAACTTGGTACAAAGGTAGCCCAATGTAAAGCACATTGCAGAAGTCCAGCCTTGAGGTTACCAGCTCATACACTACCATCTTTAGGTTTTCCAATTCTATTTTCATATCTGCTTCAAAATAATATCTTAAATTTTATTATGTACAGCTGGCTATTATGTACAGCTACACTTTTCACTGCATAAATACTCCAAACCTAAGCAAAAGTTGATGTGTTCAGCAATACCTTTATTAAGCCCAATGCAAAGTACCACAAAAGATTTTGTAAGTTTTCAAAGTCTCCTGCTCTTGTCTATCTGACTTTCTCCTTTATGGCCATTTCTGCGCTAGAGGCCATTACCGTGTTATACAATTATAATGGTGGCATTGCCATTTGCGTGATGCTGTTGGGTTAGGGAAGTTCTTTTGTGCACCCATTGCCCTCCTCTAATACTGAGAAAATGTGACTTGCACTAGGTCACCCAGTTGGTTTCCGTAGCTGAGCAGGGATTTGCATCTTGGTTTCTCAGAGTCCTAGTCCAACTCTCAAAACAATACACTACACTGTCTGGGTGGTACAACAAAGTTGCATATGGGGTCGGGCTAGGAGTAGAAAAGTCCAAAAATTAGTCCAAGTTTTGAAACCATGTGGTTTGCCACAATATGTATAGTGATCACCTAGTCTGCACAATTTCTGCACTATAATCAATAAATAACTGAATGAGCCACTGCCGGGTGTTGAAGGTACCAAGTTATACCTTGCATCTTGGGAAAAAGATGCAATAACTGCCCACATTTTTTTAAAAAAATTAGTCTGCCTGTACCTCACAGCAGTTTCTTGCTCTAGCTAAAATGCAGAAATAAAAAGAAGCATGTCCATCTCTATGTTAGCAATGACAAGGAATCATTTTTGGTGGGTATACTAGTCAGTTGAAGCCAAATGGTCTAGCATTACCTAGTAGTTGGAGGGAATGACACCATCTTCAGATGACAATAAATTGTTAGTGGTAGATTCCATCCTAAACAGATGAATATTTTATTTCTCCAGGCAAATAAAAAAACTACAAGAAACAATCATATTATATTATAAATATATTATACAGTTATACTTACTTGCATCCATTTTAATAGCATTATTAATAATAATGCAGAAACTTCCTAAGGCCTTTAAAAAACTAGAGACCAGTTAATGGCATGTACTGCATATATTTCATATGGCATGAGATAAGCAATCTGTAAGGGTGTATTCATCTGATGGTGCTCAGTTCAACTGATGCAAGGATTTTCGCCCTTCGTGCAAAACTGCAAATATTAATGCAGAAAAATGGTTCTAGGTACAAATTTCCCATATGCCTGCTGTGATCATTGTGACAGAAATATCACAGCTTATTCTGCACATGCCAACAACTCATACTGTCATGGCCAAGTATGTAATAGTAATTCATAGTTCATCACATGCACCTGCCAGATTTCCTTACAACCAAAGTGTTATCTGTAGTTATCTTAGATTTTGCTGTAAATGTGGGTTGAAGGATTACAACACCTCAACTGCCATGCAGTTTACCAGTTCAACAGATATGTTGTTCCACTGGTATGAAAAATTATGCATCACAATTATGTCCAGCTCTGATTTGCTTTCTGTCAGGTAGCGAGAAAGCAAGAATTAGTAGCTAAATGCACAAATATTGGCAACCTGGGGAGCTTTCATCTCAGTGCAAATACTCAGTATGAGGGGAACATTTCAGCCCAGGACCATTGTATTGGGGAGGGGAAGGCTTAAAAGACCCCTTCCCAAGTTCCTGGTTCTTACTTAGCTACCTCCCCTTCCCTATATCACCTATGAATTTTTAAAAATGAGGCATGCCAGGGCTAAAGATAAGAATAGTTTAGCCCTAATTTCCTGTGGTTTTTTAAATCATAAAGCAGTAACTGGACAAAGGGCAAGTGTGTGAGGATAAATAAAATCAATGTCAGTAACAGGGTATGGAAAGTTACTTTTAAAGTTACAATTATACTGCCAAGCCCCAAAAGCAGTTAGTTACTTATCTCACATCTAGTTTGCTACCTGACAGTTACAAAAGGGGAGCATGTATAAAGCCCAGTTTCTGTGAAGGACTTCATTGTCCCAAGGATTTCTCCCACTAGCCATTTCAGGAAGTGAAGCTTCATTTTCCTCTTCCTACCCCATGCAAGTCACTAAAGACAGCCCTTTTCATGGATTTCCTGTGGAACAAAATAAAAGGTTGGACACATGAAATCAGTCGCTGGTGGTAAAAGTTCAGCAACAGATAGTGTGAAACCCCAGGAATGGTTGATAACTTCCAAGTCAGGTTTGTACTGCAATGAATCTCCTCTGGGCTTTTATCCACACTATAAAGGAGCTATCCAAAGTGCTGAAACCTATTCTCCACACAAGGATATCCTAGATAACCCCTTTAAAGTCTGGAATAAAATCCAATGGATTTACAGCACCTTTGGCACTGAAGTCACCAGGTATCACTGGGGAGTTTCACATTATCCCTTTTATGTGAACATGACAAGCAAATTGACACCTGACTTTGACATTCTCTGTCGCTGGCCATATACTGCCCTGGTCCCAATTGTACATTTAGTGTAAGTGTGGAGAAGCCACACATGTAAACAAGATGCAAGCATGTCAGTCTCTTCCCCATGGAGGGAAACCCTGATTGTCCCACAATTTTCTATCACATGGAAGAGCCCCATTTCCATGTGTGCATTTGAAGATGGCTGTCCTATTTCTTCAGAACCTTCTCTAGACTAAACATACCCAGCTCCCTGACAACCATTCCCCATAGGAGTTGTTTTCTAACTTGGCAACCCTTCTCTGGAGATATTCCAGCTTACTGATGCCCATCTTAAACTGTGCTGCTCAGAACTTATTCCAGGTGAAATCTGACCAAGGTAAAATGAAAACTATTCCCTTGCTCAGGGTCGTACACTTTTGTTGATGCAGGCTACAATTGCATTAGCTTTATCCCTTCTGCCCCATATGCTTAGAATGCAGTCTATTATTCCCCATAGATCCTTTTCATATATAGTGCTGCCAGGTCAAAGGTCACATATTCTGTATTTATGCAACTGATTATTTTTCTCCTACCTATCTTTGCAGTTATCCTTGTGCAGATTCTTTTTGGCTCAGTTCTCCAGTCTGCAAAGGTCATCTTGATTCATGATTCTGTCTTCTGAGAGGTATCAGCTACACTTGTCCGTCTGGTGTCAGCTGCAGATTTGCTTAGCCTGCTCTCTATCTTTTCACAGAAGCCATTTATAAGGACATTGAAAATCACTGGGCTGGCATTCCACTTGTCACTATTCAACCAAATGACAAGGAACCATTGGTGAACATTCTTTAGATATAGGCCACTAACCCTCTACTAAGTCACCAGACAGAAGCATCACCTAGCTCACATTTTATGAGTTTCTCCCTTAATATGCCATGGTGTACCTTGTGTAAAATCTTGTTGAAATCAAGACCATTCCACAGCATACCCCTTGCACACTAAGTTCAGAAAGAAAGATAATATTATATCATGACTTGTTTCTGAAAAACCCATGCTGGCTTTCAGCAATCAGTGTTATTTTTTAAGTGCACATAAGCTGAGAGCTTAATGAATCATTTTAGAATCTTCCCTGCTTAATTGGTTCACTTTTGAATGTTGAAGGTAGTTTTTTTTTTCTTTAACTAGATGTCACTTCTGGCACTTATTTAGCAGAATGTGACATATGTTTTAAAATATTTTTAAAATTACTATATTTTGAAAAAAAATACTGTGTAGGATGAGATTAACATCCATGTAAAATGTCAATGTGTTCTGCAGCAAACAAAAAGTGAATGACACGTCAAACCAAACAGTACTGAAATAAGGATTCCAGCTCTACATATGCAAGGTAATTTCCAAATTCATACTTTAAATATTTTCAGTTTGATATTTTTCTGTATGATGTGCAACAAATAAGACTATTGCTAAATAAAATACATTAACAACTAAAATTGCAACCCATTTGTAATTGCAAATGCAAAATTTATGTCAGCCATAATTCTTATTCATATTACATATTACTTTCTTCTGCTTTTTCTCTTGTATTTGCAGTGACACATGTCAGTGACACAGCACAGTGTCGGTTCAAAGATAATTTTAGCTCCTTCTTGTGTACAAACTGTGATTTTACTAAAGATTTATATGAATCAATTTATTATTACAAATTTTAGAACCATCCATGCTGAACTTCTCAAATATTGGCCATATATTACTGGAGTTGCCTTTAACATTTCCATCTTTGTTCAAAAAGATAAATGAAAATCAGATATTTTATAAAGGCTGGAATTCACTTTATCAGGCCAAGAAATGTAATGAAATGTAATGAACTTAGCAGAAGACATGACCCATATATGATGTGGGAATTCTGATACCTAAATTTTAGAATACTGTGATGTCAAATGAAGGGTCTCCCACTCCTATTCCGTTTACTGTAATTTCTGGTAGAATGCAAGAGACAGTTTGAGCTCCCTCTGGTGGCTTATTTAATCTCTTCACTGCCAAGAACATACTAATGCAACTTGGATGCTGGATACTTGAGGAGAAAATAATAATGGTAACCTCCAGCCCCCTAAATCTTTACTAATCCTGGTAGAATGCACCTTCAAATTGCTATTCAACTTGCTGAAGTGGGAGGTTTTTCCTACTGATACTTAGTGGGCTAGATAGGGAATCTGAAGGAGTCAGATTGGGCTGGAGGATAGACATTTCTCTCCTCAGATCTCACTGTAACACCAAGTGAGGCTGGTTCTTTTATGACATGTAGGCAATAAACTCACCACTGGGTGAAAGGAATGACAGATTTATTAGACAGCAGACAAAAATTACAGGTGTTAGATAAAGCAAAGTCTCTTCCTAAAGCAAGCCTCTACTTAAAGGCCCTTTCCGCACCGCCTATTAAAATGATGCAGAGCGACCTCCGACAGAGGTCTTTTGCACTGTGGAGTGGACTGGGGTGGACTACTTTTTGTAGTTC
Source organism: Ctenosaura bakeri (assembly GCA_948474755.1). Taxonomy (NCBI): domain Eukaryota; kingdom Metazoa; phylum Chordata; class Lepidosauria; order Squamata; family Iguanidae; genus Ctenosaura; species Ctenosaura bakeri. The sequence continues at coordinate 656,403 of CAOLHI010000258.1, read as the reverse complement.
CGCACCTCAGTCCACTCCGGAGAGACTGGAACTGGTCGTGCAGCGTGCTTAGAGGTTTTTAAAAAGCATGGAGCGTGTGACTCCGTGTTGCTCCATCGCCGCGCTCTGGTGCAGATTTGCAGGTGCACACTAGTGCGTGCCTGCAGATCTGCCGGGGGCGGGTTTTAGGCTGGCAAGCTTCTCTGGTTGGTGGAGAGCCTCCACCAACTGGAAGCTGCCATTTTGGACGCCAGAGCAGTGCAGAGCGATGAGCTCGCACTGCTCCTCGTCCCGATGGACTCTCCTGGACGCTGAAGAAGTCCAGTGAGTCCCGTTTTTTTTGCGGTTCCTTTCCCACATGCGGAAAGGGCCAAAGTGAAACCCATACACCAACTCATATCTCCAGTCAGTTATTAGAAGTTCAGACAAGCAACAGCAGAGATACCCCAGGCCAAGGATGGGCAGCACTTTGCTTACTCTTCTGGTCTGTTCCATGCGCTGTCAAGCCAACTCTCCAGGGTTTTTTATAGACAGACTCCTCTGGACTACCTGCACTCCTGCGCTCCCTTCATCACATCTGTTCCCAACTGGACACATGTTTCTGAGCAATGGCAACCATTTATAATCTCTTTGTCCAAACAAACTGATTAATAATGTATACTATGTTAACTTCTTATCTATGTTACTTCAAACAGGTTGGGGGATGCATTTTCATGGGTGATTGGTACAAATTCCTTCCTACGTTCCAAGGTAGTGCTGGGCATGTGTTAATGATAAATATGCCTAGATGTCAGGGTTCTGTAGGGATGACATAAGCTGAAACTGCAGAGGCTTCAAGAGTAAATAAGCTAAGAAAGTTAGTATAACAGCTCAAGAAGGTTAGCATAAGGACACAAACATTAGGAAGAACTTTTTTTTTTTTTTTACTGTAAAGAGCTGTTTAACAGTGGAACAGCCCATCTTGAAGGGTGGTTGATTCTCCATCTTTGGAGGTCTTTAGGCGGTCTTTGGGTGTCTTTTAGGAGCACTGTAATGGTATATTCCTCTATGATAGGAGATGGCCCCTGTGATGCTTTCCAGCTTTAAGATTCTATGATTCTAGGAATTCACACGTCATCCTAGTCCTCTTCATACAATGTTCTTTCATTTTTTCCACTAGTCACCTACATCTGCCAAACCACCTGCTTTTATTACTGAGAGCTGGGATTCAGTGAGCAGAATCTGGTTAGTGGCTTATATGTATGTCTCTCTCATTTTGGATGGGGTACAGAGGGCAATTCTCTGTCCTTTGCACCCTGTCTAAAACCTCCGCCTGCATAGCTGAGGGGATGCTGCTGCTTATTATAGGGGAAGAGAAGAGAAGAAAGGGAAGGGGAAACAATTCAGAGCAGGAAGAAGCAGCTGATCTTTGTTCCAAAGGGAGGCCAAAGGATGATGCCCTCCATCTTTTCTCCATACAAGCCTGGACTGGCTGCATCTTCCATCTCTGCATTGCCTCCTTACTCCTTTGTCCCTCAGTAAGAAACTGCCACAGTGGGCTTGACCTCTAGAGGGAAGGGGGGTAGACACAGAACTCCCCTGGTGAGCATAACACTATGCCCATTTGAAATAGGATCTTAGTCAATGTCTCCCAGGGCAAGAATGCTAGCTTCAAACCTAAAGTCAACTCAGTCATCTGATGAAATCAGCCATGGCTCATGTCCTATAAATAATTTTCTTAAATGTATGCTGTGCTTTAACTACATCTAATTTATTGCACAGTAGTGAATGTGTCAGCTTGACCTGGGTTAAAACACATTAATACCACTATTGGTCCAGTGCATATACTCTTGGGCCATTTCCGCACTAGACTGTTATAGCGCTTTGATTCCACATTCAACATCCTATGGAATCCTGGGGTTTGCAGTTCCGGGAGGGGCCGGCCGGCCCCTCCCAGAACTGCAAAACCCAGGATTCCATTGGATGTTGAATGTGGAATCAAAGCGTTATAACAGCCTAGTGTGGAAATGGCCTTGGTCTCTCTCCCCTCCCCAAATAGACCTTTCTATTTCCAGAGTGGTGCTCATTCAGCCTGTACTCTCTTGACTCGAGTCACGTTACTGCTGTTTCTCCTCTCTCTTGTCCCACTCCTCTCTCATGGGTTTCCCTCTCCACCCTGGCTTTTACACTGCCTTTTCATCATCTAGTTCTCCTCCACACCCTTGTTGTGCTCCAGAAGTTTGGTTCTCAGGGTTGCACAGCCTACTTCTCTACATCAGCATATACTGTGCTGAGTATTTGCTCACTAAGCAAGTCATGTGGTTGGTCATGGAAGAGTTAGCCAACAACATTACCGCACATTTCCCACCCAGAAGTGCCCCTTTCCAATTTGCTTTCTAAATGGAATGCTTGGTTTTCTTAGAATCGTCACATGTAATTTAAAAATACACAACTTATGTGCAAAGGTGTTTTGTGTATTCCATCGCTCTTTCTTTTACCGCCTTTCCTCTTTAGAGAGCTCCTATGTCTTTAATAACTGCAGGAATTTAACAGTTTGCCGGAATTTTGGATTCCAACACATTTGAAATCCTGCTTCAGGCATCTAAACAGACCCAACTGTGCCTATACTCAGCATTGTCATCATAAGCACCTTGCTTATTTGTATGCTGCCTTTCCATGGTAAATAATCATACAATCATGCTAAATAATAATATAATATGCTAAATATATCACTGTAGTAAGTATATACTAAGATTAAACAATCAACTAATAATCCATTGTTGTTGTTGTGTCCCTTCAAGTTGTTTCTGATTTATGGCAATCCTAAGGTGAATCTATCATGGGGTTTCCTTGACAAGGTTTATTCAGAGTGGGTTTGCCTATGTCTGAGGCTGAGAAAGTATGACCTGCCCAAGGTCACCCAGTGAGTTTCCATGGCTGAGGAGGGATTTGAACTCAGGTCTCCAGAGTCTTAGATCAATCCTCAACTACTACACTGGCTCTCTATAATCCAAACTAACATCTGTTTTAAAAAAAAAATTGTAAACTTGAATAAAAACCATTTTCTTTAAAGCTAAATGAGTTACCATCCCATAAAAGATTGCATCCACGTGGTCCCAAGTCTCCTTCAGCAGCCATTTTTGCTGCCTTTGTAAATGGAGTCAGACAAGGGCCCAGCACTCCTAGACCATGTGGGAAAAGCCAGGGAAAAGACCTGCATCTTGCATGACTCAACTCTACATTGTCCCCAACAAATCTTCTGGAGCACCTGCAGCCATTGTAAAAGGAGTTGGAGCCTTACTTCCCTAAGCCAAGTGGAAACGGGTAAGAGAAGAGGACTGAGCTCTACATTTTATAGGACACAATGGTCAATTGTCTCCAGGCACCTCCTGGAATAGTAACAGCAATACAATACTGACGTACTCAGCCTACTTAGAATGAAGTGGTATTGAGCTCAGTGAGGTGGATGTGGTTTGTTGCTATGTGCCTTCAAGCTGACCTAGATTTATGGCAGCCCTATCATAGAGTTTACTTGGCAAGATTTATTCAGAAGAGTTTTGCCATTGTCTTCTTCTGAAGCTGAGATAGTGTGACTTGCCCAAGGATACCCAGTGTGTTTCCATGGGGGTTTGAACTCTGTTTTCTTGGTGCCATAGCCCAATAATGCAAAGCTGGCTCTTAATTCAATGTGATACGGATTGCAAACTGAAAGACAAAATGGCTTTGAAAAGAAACCTTTGTTCTCATTCTATTTCTTCTCACTCTCTTGCTCATTTCCGCCCACTCTCTATGTTGTTGGTTCATAAATGCTTTCAAGGTAATTCCAACTTACAGTAGCTGTTGGCAAGGCTCATTTAGAAGAGGTTTGCCATTGCTTTCCTGTTAGGCTGAGAGAATGTGATTTGCCCAGGATCACCCAGGGGAATTCCATGGCTGAGCAGAGATCTGATCTTATCACCCAGAGTCCTAGTCCAAAGCTACACCATGCTGTCTTATCCCCCCACCCCCACCCCCCTGCATAAAACTTGCCAAATTCAATAAGACATAATCAAGGCAAGAAAGGCAAGACAGGAATGCATCTCAGGCAGCAGGAATCCCTCCACCATTCTTTGTGTATATGTACAGAGGTCCATAAACACCCATCTATATTATATAAACATATTTGGAGAGAGGCAAGTTGGATTACCTAATAGTACAAGCTGTCATTGTTTCAGAAGTGGAAATATTAGGAATGAAGGTTTTCAGCAAATGGTATTCCTTAGCCCCACTATCTGCAAGAATTAGGACCAAATCTTAGGACTTTGTGCTCTTGAGTAGACCCTTTACTTTTAAATAGAATAGTCTGTTCAGCCCTCTTACTTGTGAAGAGTCTGGCATTTGCTACCTAGTGGCCCTGTGACTCAATAATGCCTAGTGAATCAATATTACACTGCAAGCTAAGATCAACTTTTAATTTTAAAAACAAAATAAACCAAGATGCACAGTTGGGAGTACTCTTAGTATAAAGACCAAGTGCCATGGATCTATATTGTATGGTTTTGGAGTGAAGACGGACATAGACACACACACAAAGCTTCATTAACTCATTTGAGTTACTCGTTTGGAAAAGTCTACTTTCAGTATAAATTTGAATCTAATTCATTGTACTGTAGATTAGCCACCTTTCTTTTAGGAGTGATATTATCCTCTCCCACCACTGCATGTTTCCTATCTTTGTGTGTGTGTGTGCCTTCATGTTACCTATTGACTAATGATGACCCTACTTATATTTAGGGAAACTGTCACAACTGCTTTGAGAAACCCTCCTGATGCAATAATTTGAAATTTTCTACCCCATGATTTCAGCAGAATAGTCATATGGTCTTGGACTAATCAAGCAACACTGAATCATCTTCTAAACTTTCAGAAACTTCAGAAAACAGTAACTGTAGTTGACTTCAGAAGGCAGATTGCAGCTGGAAGGGAGTAGCCTAGATATGAGTGTATATCATTTTTCTCGGTGGAGCTGTTTATTGGAATCACTTCCCACTTCATTTAGGCTATTTTTACGCACAAATAAAACTCACCCAGCCACAAAAAAGAAAGGTTCATGTGATATATGAGAAATGCTAGAAAAGTTCTGAGTCCATCTCCAGTCTCTTTAAGGGTTTTTGCAGATATGGTTAAAATAATTCTGAGCCACATAGATGTTATTTCACACTTACAGTGTCTTCCATACTGAGATGTATGGAAATGTACTCACAGACCCATGTAAAATTTGAATCTGGACCTTGGCAAATATTGGACCTACTCTTTTCCTAATTGTGTAGATTTTAGTTTTGTTTTACATCTTAATTTTTTTTTCTAACTAACTTGGGGAAATGACTAAAGTACTATAAAAGGTTTTGTTGTTGTTGTGTGCCTTCAAAAAAGTACTTATAAATATATCTGGATGATTCACATATTCCTGGATGAAGATGATATATATGAGCTACCTTTATTTTATCAGATTTTTGGGGGGGAACTTTCCTCAGGAGTTCCACAGAATAGATTCATAGATTAAAAAGCATCTTTAAAAACAACAACAAAACTGAAACAAAATATATATATATATATATTTTAAAAATGGCCATCTTGTAAATGATGTATATAGAATCAGCTTTCTACTAAAAGATTATAAGTAACCTTTATTAAGGTTCATTTCATATTTTGTATAACATAAAGATTATATGTTCAAAAGTAGTTCACTTTATAGAAGTACATAGTTTGTCATTCCTCTGACTCATAATTCTGCCTTTCATAGAAAAGCAGCACACAGAGAAAGGCTGTTTTTTTTGTATGTTCATGATATATTGTATTTCTTATTGATTAGGTATATCTCTAATAATTACAGATGATATTTTCAAAAAGACTAGCTGGATTAAACATGAAAGGAAATAAAATAAACATGCTAGCACAACCATTTCCCCTTATTTTCGCTGTGTTGATTTTAATATCCTGACTAAAATATTGTTTTTAACATCCTGCTTTTACACTTCTCTACTGCTTGCTTTCCCTAATCTTATGTTCACTAACAAAGTAGATTAGATTGAGAAATACTCAATTAAAGAAAAAGTAAGGGGTTGTAGACCTTCCTATTTGATTTACCAGATTAAACTGCTGAGTTCTGGTTGAAGATTCTGTAGTGGGTGGTAGCCAGCAGGATTTTGGTGGTTAGATATCTATATCATCTATCTTTTTATATCTATATATATGTATTATTGTCTTTGTCTCCAACTGTGCATGTTTGATGTTCTGCCCTTCAGTGGAAGGGACATTATAAATAAATGTTGTTGCTGTTCCTACTACTTGTCCTTGGATACATTTCAGAAGAATCTTTCAAATGCTCTCTAAGATGTTCAAAATTGTTTCTGTTTACTTATTCACGGCTTACGTGACCTGGTTGTTTCATTTCACATGTGCATATTTGTTAGTTTTAAATAAAAACGTTGCCAAAACATGTTGAACTGCTCTTCTTCTTTGTGGTATAGGAATCTATTTTTATTCCATCTGCCTCTGGTACCAAATTTTCTGTTAAAGAAGTAATGTCCAGGAATACATCTACTTCATTAAGACCCTTTTTGCACCTTGCCACATTCTGGTGTTGTCATGAGGGGATCGCACGAGAAGCCTCTTGCGAGAGGCACTCACATCCCCTCTGCTTCCCCTCCACACCAGCTTTGTGCTGGCCGAAAGGAAGTGTGAGCGCTCCACCTCTTCCTTTTGCAGCACTGCTGGGTACTTTCCCAGACTGCGCTGGGGGGAGGAAGCGCGATGGCCAAGTATCTGGAGCCTCTTCACACACGGTAAGTGAGGGTGGGGCATGGGAGGGACATGTGATCGCACATCATTTTCAGCAACAAGCCGAAAATGATATAATGTGTGATCGCCGCCTAATGGCCTCGGGAGCATTGCACGATTGAAATAACGTCATGTGGAATGGTCCTTGGAATTGTGCGAAGCTCCCGAGGCCATTTCGCAATAGGACTGGCGTGCGAAAAGGGCCTAACTGTGGCATACCTGTATCTAGCACTGAAAATACAATATGAACAAAGGAACAATTTGCTGCCCTTTAATGACACAATGAATCTGCTGCGTAAGGTGGCTGTCTCACTCTAACTGATGGTAAGACCAGCCCTCTGGAGCTGACAGAGCTTGGCTCCTGCCCTTCTGCATAAGCCCTATTCAGGTTTCATATCAGTAAGCTGGCAGAGGGTGGTGGGGTTGAGTGCCACCTCCTGCTACCTGCAGTCCCAACCTTCCTATTTTGACAGAGAAGATCTGAGAAGGAACTATGACCCATAGGATATTGAAAATGGAATAATAGCACTATAACAGTCTAGTGCAGAAATGGCTATGACTTCTTTCAGCTGGACACAATCACAAAACTCCATGCAATTGGAAATGCAGATGAGGCAGAAATGACATCTTTTTCTTCCTTTTCCTCCACTTTGTCTTCTTGGCTTTTAATGGGGTGCCTTATTGGTTTAACTATACTGTTTTCAAACTGGTTTTTTATTTTTTTAAAAAAAATTACATTCAAAAGGGATCTCAGTTACATACAGTAATGTTCCAGTATAACAAAGGCAGGAAAATAAAAACATAGAGGAGGAAAAATAATCATGTTCGTGCTAGGTTTCTATAAAAGCTGATCAAATTTCGAGACAAGCCCATTTGTAAATTTCATCTATACATCATTCTTTCAAATATGGCAAGCACTGTTAGATCTGCTATCCACTGGATCACAGGTGGAGAAAAACTACCTTTCCAGTAATGAAGTATTGATCTTTTAGCAGTCAAAGGGGCACAAAAATTTGTTTCTCTTGGGCATTGTTAATTTCCAAGCAACAGATAAATAATTCAAAAGAATGTGCACATCTTTGAATATCAAGAACTTTCCCAAACCAGGTTTACTTGTGTAATTACTTCCTCCCAAAATGTAGCTACAATGGGACAATTCTAAAGCATATGTGTTAAGGAAGCATCTGTAGTATCACATCTTGGTATCACATTTTGCTTTTTCTTCAATAGACATTGTGGCAAACAATACACCCCAAAGAACAATTTTTGCTGTATAAGAAATAGTCAGAGACGTATAACCATACTAGTTATAGATGTTAAAACCAACAGCCATTGATTAGTGAGGATTGGATCTTCCAATTCTCTATTCCTTTCTTGCTATAAATCTCTCATGTCATATTTGTTTACCAATAACAAACATTTATATATAGAAATTGTAGATTCTGATACTTGGTTACATTACTATCTCTAATATTAAGAGAACCTCAGATGCACTTAAAGTTGCAGGGCCAAATCTGGATGGTAACAAATGTTTCAGTTGTAGGTATTTCCAGTTAGCTGACAGAGGTAGTTCAAACTATTCTTGTAAAACTAAAAAGGGCACAAACCCATCATCAACACCAGTATCTGATTTAGGGTAACAATTCCATTCTTTGCCCATACCTTCCATAAAAATGGTTCCTAAACAATGCATTTAGTTTTTGAAAATACTTACAAGGTATAAGTAGAGGAATTCCACAGATAACTTAAACAATTCTAGGTACAAGATTCATTTTAATCATGTTTATCTCACTCCACAGACTCATCTTTAAGACTGCCCATCTGTCTAAATCTTGTGCAACATATTTTATCTGCAAACTTATGTTGAGATTAATAATCTGAGATAAATCCTTGTGGATAATTAAATCCCAATAAACAACAGGATTGGAACAATATTGAAACTGCCATGCTTCAAATATGTTAAGAGTCCATCTTGTCTCCCACTGGTAGTATTTCTGACTTGGATCAGTTGACTGAATACACAGATATTACCAAGCTTATTAACTGGCTGCATCAAAACAGGAATTGACTGCTGGACCTTTGAAATGAACAACAGAAGATCAACTGTGAAAAGAGCATTTCTAAATCAACATGCTCAAATTCAATGATCTTGGGATTTTGTCTAATAGCACATAGTAAGGGTTCTAAGCACAGACTGAATATCAAAGGAGACAATGGACATCCCTGCCTTATACCTTATCTACTAATATATAAAAGTCAAAGTTAGTTTGTTTGTCTGTGTCAGGCAAGAAGACCTCATATGATTGGCTGTGTGAAGTGAAGGTCTCATATGATTGGGTGCCTGTGAAGATTTATATGGAATCCTGGGGTTTGCAGTTTAGGGAGGGGCCTTTAGAGTTCTCAGCCAGAGAGCTCTTGGGTCTGCCAGTTGCTATGGAGATGAGACCTAGCAGCATGGAGGAGGAGGACAATGTATTCCCCCAGGAACCCAACCTCTGTATGTTAATAACTCTAAATATAGATTGGATTGGGGATTATGGGGAAAAGTTACAGGTACTGGACAGGACAGTTTGGAGAATTAGAGAAACAGGATCTCAAATCTTTTTAACAAATATTACCTATGTGAAAATAAAATCCCAGGTAACGGCGGGTATATATGCTAATTTCAACATAAGAAAGGATGAGAGAAAACCTGTGGTCAAGACTTGCGCTCTTGGTGCAGGATACAACATTTTTATTCATTTCCAAATTGTTTTAGGAAACCCAAAATTAGCCTATACTGTTAAAATAAATGTAAATTTATTTTAACAGTATAGTACATTTTGTCAAAGGTCTTCTCAGCATTTAAAGAAACAATGGCTGGCTGCTCCGTTCTATCTGAGTTTAAAGTGATCAAATTCACAATTGATTGAATATATTAATCTCCCTGCCTGTTTTTGATAAATCCCATTGGCTTAGGACTTACCAAAGACAAAATGACTTTTTGTAATCTATTAGCTAAAATAGCTGTCAATATTCTCATATTAAATAAGAACATAGGGCAGTAGTTAGCACAGCAAGTATGATCCTTATCAGATTTGGGGATCAGGATAATGGAAGGATCATTTAATGATGAAAAGATATATTTATAAAGTTGAGCAGTCTTGGTACTAATAAACTGGAAAAACCATTGTGCCATTCAACTGGAAACCCATCAGGGCCAGGAAACTATGACTTCTTTTAGTTGAACATGATTATAGAACTCCATGCAATGGGAAATACAGATGAACTCTGTCTTCTTAATAAAACTTCCCAGAGAACATGAGTAACAGTGCTTTTTCAGTAAAATGGCAGGCACTTGACCTTTGCAAGAGGTGTTCCAAGTTCTGAGGTAGCACTGAATAGAAGGCACTGAATAGAAGACATGGAGAGCAGCTGGCTGCACTCTCTCAGTCCAAATAATGAGTGCAATGGTGGGTGCCTTAAAGATTTCAAACCCAGACTGCGCCTTTCTTTTTAACCTACAGGTGAAACTATAAACATCTTGGAGCAAAACAGATGTATGCTGGGAAGCTTTTGTAGCTGCAGGCTGTAAATGAGGAAGGATAGTATACAAGGGGAGACCTAGGCTTTTTCCCAGCTGGCCCTTAATTGGTCAAGGCCTTAGCATAAGCTATAGACAAATGGAGGTTGTATTTCCCACTTTTTGTTATTACCTTCATCATAGGGATATGTGACAGTCCCATGAGTAACCCAGGAGATTTGGCCCATCTTAAATGAACTGGGCTGTAAAAGAGAAGAGGGGCAAGCCCTTTCTTCTTAGAAGGAGGAGGGTTACAAAAGTGCCTTTCTAAATATACCTGCCAAAACACTCTGGTCAGGTGGAGGGCTCCTCCTTTGTGTCCCACCAGTGGGGGAAATACACTGTGGGAAGACATGGGAGAGGGACTTGTCTGCTGGGACATCCTAATTATAGAATACCATCCCCTCAACCAACACCAACAGTGGTGTCATTTGGGTGCCAAGTCAAAGGGTGCCTTTTTATTAAAGTCTTTGGGGCCTGATTGATTTTTTCCTACTGGCACATGTACTATGGTTGGCATTATTTTAAATCATATTAGCTGGCTTTATCTGTTTTAAGTGATAAACGGTTTAATATATATTTAGTCTTTTAAAATTGAAATCAAACTGATTTTATTGTGCACTGCCCTGAGATCTTTGGATATAGGGTAGAATATAAACAAATAGATGGTAGGTAGGTAGGTAGGTAGATTCTTGTCAGGATAAACAAGAGTCCTACCATTATATAAGGTAGGGACAAGTCTAGGTTTCTGTCATTTTATGTTCCAGCTTATTGCTAACTCTCTTTTGGTATTTCTTGGTCTCAACAGATCTTTCTAATTCACAGGTGATGAGCCGTCAACAAGCCTATTTATCTGAAAATGCAATAATTTTTAGAGGCTCAGCGTAGGCCAATGATGGAGCTTGGAGCGCATGGAGGGGGGTGGGGACGAGGGCATGGCTACAGCGTGTGTGGGCATGACTACACACACAGAGGCGTGGCAATGGTGTGTGGGGTTGGGGCTGCAGTAGACAGGACATGGCTACAGTAGATGGGGGTGGGGCTATGACAGATGGGGCAGGGCTTCAGCATGTGGGGGGAGGGCAAACAAGAAGTTGCAGCACCCCCCAAAATTGCTGGCTGGGGTATACAGCTGCCATTGCCCCCATCACCCCCCTCATCCCTATGCCACTGGTGTAGGCATGAGTTGTCCTCCATAGGTCCTGTGATTGTCTCACTCTTGAATATAAAGGGGTTGGGAGTGGTGGCAGTTGGTTCTTTCCTTGCTCCTTTAACATGAAGGAAAATGAGAAAGGAATAGTGCTGTGTGCTTTTTGGCCAGACTCCTGTACCTTTCCTGAAATTATAACATGTCCAAAATTAAAATTTGAAATGTTGTGTAATACATGGTCTGATTGTGAGACAGTGCATTGTGATTCTTAAGATACTCTATTGCACAGTGCTCATTTAAATATCATGAAAAGTTAAGATAATGACATTTGAATTACTTTGCAGATAAATCTCTGGCTTCTGCTAATTCATTCTGTAAATTGAGTGGAGTTGGTGATGGCAGCATTATTCACTTCTTTCTGACAGGTTTTTAATAGAATCCTCTCCCTTTACACAGAGTATAATTAAGTACAGTGAGATCTTAAATTAAAGTTAGTGAATGGAAGTCTTAACATCTTTTGACTGACTTAATATATTTGTAAGTGCTACAGTTACTGTAGCATTTCTAGGCAGAGCTAAGGTGCTTATGGTCCATGGATTTCAATGGGATTGACATAGCCTCTGTAAACACAAGGGTGCTTCCAGACATGACCTCAGGCAAGTCACACTCTCAGCCTCTCAGAGGGAGGCAAAGGCAGATTATCTCTGAACAAATCTGCCAAAAAGAACCTGAGACAGGTTTGCCTTAGCACCATGACAAGTTAGAAATAATGTGAAGGTACACAATAACAATGAACAAATGGAACTGCTTTGGACTTTCAAATGCTTGTGCCCGTCTGTTGTGCATGCTTTGTCTTCTCCAGACCCAGCTGTGTGGACAGAGAAAGAAGGTCAATAACTTATCTTCCACCTCACTCTTCCCTCCCTATTGCATCTTTACTTGCATTTGTTCCACTATTTAATCTAGAAATCATAAAGACAGGATGGTGGCAGCACTATTTTTTTTAAAGTTGGCCTTGGCTCCCCTCTTCTGCTGCTCTTTCCCCCTTGCCATGTTTGTTAAGAACAGAAAGAACAGCTAATACAAGTAATGGTGTGTTATACAAATTAGCTTGTTCTCAGTTACTCTAGCAAATTGCCCAAAGCCTACTAAACCAACAACGTCTTTCTGGCTGGACCTTCTGCCCTCTGCCTATATCTTTCAGCAGCTAATGCTTCAGCCCATTTTTATTTTTTATTTTTAAAATGAAGCAATGGAAGAAATAAAATATTACATCAGTGACACAAATACTATATACAATATAAAAATATGCAACTATCGAGTCAGGGGAATAGAGTGTTCTTGTCAGTCTAGGACAAGTGGGGTCAACCGTGGAAGGTTAAGGGGTGCCTTAGCCCTCCAGGAGACCACACATCCCTCTACAAAAATATCAAAAAATGTTGTCCCCCTAAATGTCTCCAAATGTCCACATATTGGAGCCCACGTGAACCATTTTAGGCTGATGAAAGGCTGTTTTTTAAAGCAACTTTCAGTCACTTTTTTTTATTTCATGTTTTAGAAAAAGGAGTCTCTTGGGCTTTAAGGGACTCAGAGGGGCCAAAAATGTGTGTGAAATAGCCCCCTTAGCCTCTAGAGGGCATGTGGGATCATTTTTTTCTTGTAAAAAAGTCTTTTTTTCCCTTTTAATTTGTGTGGGTGCCAGGGATACCATGTGGCTGAGAGGCTGCACTTTGGCCTCTCCAGGTCTAGGACATCAAGGAGGACTCAAGTCTGGGCTGCCTAGAAAACCATATTGTCCAACATAAGCCTGTTAAACCTTTGCAAGAGACCTTTCTCTTGGTCTAGCACTTTCTGGGGAACATCTAGCAGGGAGGCAAGAAATAGCTTTTTAAGGCCATTTCCACATGAGGTGAGGAAATCACTCCGTGCCAGTACTTATCGGATCTTCTGGGCACAGATCAATGCGGACTGTCCCTTAAGCCCTTCCACAGGGCTCCTCGTCTCCTCCAGGGTGAATCAGAGCAGTGTGAGGTCTTAGATTCGCACTGCTCCAGCTTCCAAAATGACAGCTTCTGGTTGTTCATGGGTCCCGACCAACTGCTGAAGCTCACCACCCCTAAAGCCTGCCTTCTGCAGATCGCAGGCTCACATTGGTGCGAGCCTGCAAATCTGCACAAGGGAGCAGGAACGTAATGGCGCACTCTGAAAAATTAAAGAACGGTTTTCTACCATTCTTTAAAAAGCACGTTGGAGGACCAGTTGGGGGCATTTCAGAGCAGACTGAGGTGCAGATCTCAGGTAAGTAGTCCAGACCTAGTCCGCTCCAAGGTGCAGACGACCTCTGTGAGAGGACGCACTGCACTGTTTTAAGTCCCCTGTGTGGAAATGGCCAATGTGCAAGATCTAATATAATGTTGGTGGAGCAAAATGTCTTGTGAGTGTAGCTAAATTGGATGTCAGGCTTGGGGAGAGAGATAGAAGTGTCCAGCTGAAGCAGTGGAGGGCTGACATCAGCAGAGCTGGCTGGGAGCTTCAGGTGCCCTCTCTAAGCCTTCCAGTTGTCCCCAATCCTAGCCTGATATTTGGCCTGAGAATAGTGTAAGGCCCCACTTTGAGGGTCCCCAGTATCAGTATGGTTTGGGTGGGCACCATATCTAATTGGCATTATATTTAATTGGCAACAGAATTAAATTGGCACTGATATCAAAATCAAACTTGAAAGTGACCGGGAGTCAAGCCAGAAAGAGGAAGGACTCTGACTGTAAGCATGAGGTCATAGGCAGGTCAGCCTAAAACTTCCTCTAGGTATAACCTAGGTCATTTATCAGGTAAATCACTACCGTTTTAGAGAATAGTCTTCAGCAGAAGTCAGACTCTTGTCTGTGAATGCCATGGTCAGAGGAGAAATGACTCCCAGCAGGGCATTGATTGCTTCAATCGTGTTCCTGTACCCTTGGATGTTTTCCCTGTTGCCCTGTCCTACCCACAATACAGAGCTATTACAACAGCCATTACCTCTTTGTCATCTAAGCACTGAAACCATCAGTACCATCTGGACCACATTGTCTGTGTTGCAATTCCCATTGTCCACCAGGTTGGGAGAGCAATCAACTCACACCCCTTCAGGGAGAGAAACAGAGTATATAAACCCTTGGTTTTGAGACGTCAGATGAAATGCTGGACCCCACTATGTCGCTCTGAATTCTGATCTGGTCTGCCCTTAGATAGAAGTCTAAGCCACATTTCAACTTCTTCACTAATCTTCTGGACTGGTAATTATAAACCCCCAAACCCTCAGCCCCTCTATACATATTTTTTCCTCCCTTTCTCCTTCAGTTAGCTCATGTGTGAATGTTTGACTGTATGTATTTTGTGTGTATGCATGACTGAATTTCTCCCAATTAAAAAAAAAACCCACATTTTTAGCTTGCTTTTGAATCTCTGGCTGGTTCTTTTCCTGTGTGAGCCCATAAACATTGGTAGAAAGATCTTGTTAAGTTACGCCCCTCTTACAAACCTCCTCTTTGAGCTAATTATTCCCCACTTTTGCATGGAGGTACTGGCATCACAGGGTGACCCTTGTGGCATCCACATTTTGGGGTAACAGTAGAAGGCCCCTCCCTAAACTTTGAGGCCCCTCCTAAACTGCAAACCCCACTTAGATGAGGTCTAACCAAAACAGAATAGAGTGGTACCGTTACCTCCCTTGATCCTATTGATGCAACCAAGAATCATTTTGGCTTTCTTGGCTGCCGCATTACACTGCTGACTCATGTTCAGCTTGTGGCCTACCAGGACTCCTAGATCCCTTTCACACGTACTGTTATCCAGCCACGTGTCCCCCATCCTATATTTGTGCATTCTATTTTTTTCTGCCTAAGTGCAGGACCTTACATTTCTCTCTGTTGAAATTCATTTTGTTAGTTTTGGCCCAGCTCTTGAATCTGTCACGGTCATTTTGAATTTTGACCCTGTCCTCTGGCGTATTAGCAATCCCTCCCAATTTGGTGTCATCTGCAAATTTGATTAGCATACCCTCTATTTCTTCATCCAAGTCATTGATGAAGATGTTGAATATCACTGGGCCCAGACAGAACCCAGATAGATCTCATTCAGAAGCTTGAATGAGATCCGGTCACATAGGGACAGGGAAGTGAGAAGTGTGGTTTGCCCCAGGCAGTAATGTTTTTGGGCCATCCTGGCCCATAGCCATGGCTCTGCACCCCCTGGCCAGGCCCCCTGGCCACACACCCCTGGCATAGCTCCACCCTTTCTACACACTCCAAGCTCCATCACTGATGAGATCCCTTGCAGAATCAAAAGCAGCAAAGTCCAAACCCTGCTTATGGTCTGGTGTTATATTTTTTTTAGTGTTTGTCACCCAAGTTTTTTCTTGGGTCAGAAGGACTAGCAGCCTACTGTCTCTAAAGAACTGGAAGAGTGTCCTTTGATTTTGAACCTTTTAAGTAATCTTGAAAATATCAGCAATTGTCTGAACCAGAAAACCAAATATCAGAAACAGAGAAGAACAAAGAAGGAAACCAATTCATTGATTTTTCTAGCACAGTGGGTTGGAAAAGCATTTTGCTGTCAGAGCAAATAGTTAACAGTAGAGAGAAAAATACCTAGCAATGAGGGTTTTTTTTTTTTAAGGAACCTCTTATCTCTAGGAAGGTTCCTTGGCAAAGTACTGTAATATATTGTTTTTTCGGACATGTCTTTCCCCTTAGATGAATATTGTTCTTCCTCGTATGGATCTCCAACTAAAGGAGACTTTCCTTCCCTATAATTCTAGGGGAAATTAGAAGACCAGGCCTGGTGAAACAAGGATCCAGCTTTATTTATGGAAAATAATCATTTAAATCTCACAACCAGACAGATCAGATCAGAAGAGAATGGGAGCTGTGAGTCATGAGATCATACACCCTAATATAGTTTGTCAAGGTTGCCAAGAAACTATTGCAAAATGCATGTGCTGGAAAAACTCCATTAAGCTAACAAACTTGATACAAGTTTTTACTATGGCCCAAGTGTCAATTGGCCATGTACCACCTCCGTTAAGGTAAATAACCATTCCCCAATCTTTGCTGCATAACCCATTCCCCAGTTCCTTGGCCTCCTAGGGAACAAGATATAGCATGTAACCGTCACAATGTCATCTTGTTCTTCTGGAGGAAGCCTTACAAATAATTTTGTAAATAATAATTAAAAAATGGCTGTTATGCTTAGACAGTATATATTGCCTACTAGATTCACACTGATTTGCTTTAACTGTTTCAGTTAGTTCTAATTCTTTCAGAACTGTAGAAAAGAAGACACAACCTTTTCATGGTCTGAAGGAATATCAGGATTAATGCTCCAAGGGAAATAGTAGCATACAGATGATATGGAGATTGTAACAGACCTTAAAGGGTGTTTAAAATAAGAAAGCAAAAACACTAAAATGCAAACAATGTAGAGCATCTTCTCATTTTGTTCAAATTATATTGGTTGTCCTTGCATTTCACCATGAAATAGACATTGATTGACAGTTGTGAAAAACTCTTTGTGATTAATGTAGAGGTTCATTTAAAATCACATATGAGTTACCACATGATGTTGCTGAAGGACTGAAGCCAAATTGATAGAACAGAGAAAAAACACTCTGAAAACATCAAGTGACAGTAGATGATATACTGGGGATTTTTCTTTTTAATGAATACTTGCATGCGTATTCCAAACTTGCTAATTTCTCACATTATGTAAATCACTACATGTATTTTCACTACACCACAAGGTCAATACTGTCCCTTACACTTTTCAACATCTCCATGAAGCCATTGGGAAAGGCCATCCAAAGCTTTGGGTTTGGGTGTCGTCAGTATGCTGATAATATCCAGTTCTATCTCTCTGTTACAAATGATGCCAACGAGGATGCGGTATTATTAACTTGTTGTCTGGATGCCCCAAAGGACTGGATGCCAGTAAACAGGCCAAGGCTTAATACAGACAGGACAGAAGTACTGTTGATCAGTAGAAATTGTGATCTGAGATTGAGATCACAGTCTGTTTTGGATAGGGTTGCTCTCCCTCTGAAAGATCAGGTTTGTATCAGGTGTCTTTGGGTCCAGCATTGTAGTACCTTTCAGCTGGTGTATCACCCAATATCTTTCTTGAAGAAGGAGCTCTAGCCACTGTGGTTCATGCCTTAATTACCTCTCAATTAAACTACTGTAATGCACTCTACATGGGGTTGCCTTTGAAATGTGTTCAGAAGCTTAAGCCAGTGCAACATGCAGCAGCCACACTGCTGTCAGATGTGCATTTTATAGATCATATATCCTCAGTCTTGCAATAATTGAATTAGCTTCCAAGCTCAATTCAAGATGTTGGTGTTGACCTTCAAAGCCCTAAATGACTTGGGACTAAGATAACTGAGAGGCCACCTCCTCTGATATGAGACTGCCAGAAAACTAAGATCTTCAGAGGAGGCCCTGTTGTGTGTCCTGACACCTTGTGAAGTTAGGTTGGTAGATACATGTAACAGGGCTTTCTCTGTAGTAACATCTTGACTTTGGAACTCCCTGCCCAAAAAGTTAGGCTGGTCCCATCTCTTTTAAGCTTCTAGGCAGGCAAAACAGTGCTGTTCTACATGGTATTCAGTGTTTGAAATTGCTGTTTTAACTGTTCTACAACTGGATTCTAGGATTGTTTTTAGACTGCTTCTAGGAGAATTTTAGATTACTTTAATGTGTTTTAAAAAGGATTTTATCTTTGTATTGTTTTAATCAATTTGTATTTTTTCATTGCCTTGGGAGCTCCGGTGGGCTACGAGGCAGTACAGAAATAATTTAAATAAACAAATATATAAATTCTGAAAAATAGCTTCTCTGATAATCTAATATCCACCCCTGTCCCACATCAGCAGTGGCAGGTGGGCCCAATGTTTAAACCTTAAATGAGTTATCTAAGGTGCTGAATTCCCAATAGTTACAGCACATTTAAAGTCTGGGCTTAAAACCAGATTTGCTGATCCACTAACACTGGAGCCACTAGCCACTGAGACTGAGACTTTTTAAGGCATGAAATATATACTTGTCTGCTCTAAGAAGTTTCTTAAAAGCCTATTCAAAATGAATGGATGATAGAACTCACAAGACAGAATGCTGCATTAGAATTAATAAGACAGAATGCATTATCTGAGAATAAGCATTTTTAATTGATTACTATTCTTTGTAAGATCGTTGATGTGTGTTATGAAGAAAATCTTATGTCCTGCTGGATATAAAAATGTCTGTAATTAAATTTGTCTTGTGAGTGTTGATCCTGCTGTGAAAAAGACAAATCCTAAGTTAAGCATTATTTTTAAATTGGTTATAAATAACATTGCCAATCTTATAATGCCATTATATAAATCATACATGGCTTTCTATACAAACAAAAATGCTGGGAAATCAAGAGTTTTATGAAAATCCAGCATGTCAACAGGAACTTTCTTCTTCAGATGTGTCATTTTCCTTTGAGGGAAACAAGGATTGAACATGATGGGGATAGGGACTCCCCTGATCACATGTTAAAGAAACCATAGTGAGCAGTACCTGAACAGGATTTCTGTTTGACTCTTCAGCATAGGCCTATTCTGAGCAGCCAAGATCAGGTTTGATGCCCCTTTCAGACAAGTTTACATTGTGATAAGCCTATGACACCCGTTCTAGTAAATGGAAGCCAGCTGTAATCAGGCTGCAATTATATAACCTGAGCATTGTATAACTTGAGGTTTTTAAATCTTTTAACTTAACTTCTGTAAAATATTGTTAGCAGGTTTATTAATGCTAATCTTTCAGAAACTGAGTAAGAATGAAATAATCTGGGAAATAGTCATGGAAGAAAGTGTGGAGACTCCAATAATGGTACACAAAAACCTTTGATGCAATAGCATAGGAACCAAAGCCCAGGTTTGCTCAGACAACTGAGGAGGTCCTCCTTTTAAGCTAGCCACTGTCTCTAGTTTTGTGGGGTGAGGACTCCCAATGCCTTATGTTCTTTTTCCTCCTGAGTCTTCTGAGGCATTCCTACACAGCTGTTGCTTCCTCTGTTTCACTAGAGTTGGTCCCATACCAAGAACTGTGTGAGCAGTGATATAGTGGAACAATGCTCTTAGGGTCAAAGCCCTGAGCCTTTTTAATTAGTAGGGAGTATCATGTTATCTGCCATCACCATCCCTTGGCATCTTCTGTTTCCTCTGAGTTTAACTGCAGTTTCCTGGAGGAGAAATGGGTTTTCTAGCAAGACTGTTTTGTTATGAGCTATCCCTGTTGTAATTCAAAGTATTTGGGGGCAATTTTGTTTTGAAACCAGAAGGCACATTAGATTGACAAAAGAGCTACACCAGGTAGAGATGACAACAGGTAGAAATATTTATTTTTAATGGATCAACACAGCTGCCCTTGGGGTCTCTCTCTCTCTTTTTTTTTTTTGCTACAGATTGTCATAAAGATGGCATGTGTAGCTCTTTTGGGGCCAACTATAATTGAATGTTGTAGACACAATCACAATTTAAGTCCTAAGATATATATTTTTAACAATACAATAAACTCTATATTAAATTTGGCATATCTGCACTGTCCCAAAAGTTCCAGACATCCCATGAAGTCCCAGTGCAGGATTTGATTGCAGGACTCTTCTGCCTGTGCTGATCGGTTGTATTGCAACATTTGAATGCAAATTCTTAAAGCCTCAAATGAAATATATAGCATATTTGCAAATGCATAACAGAAATTACACTATAAAGAATTTACTCTTGTGTCTCCTCCAGAATATGCAATTAAAAATCCTGATACATTATTCAAAGTGAAAAGGGACTAAGCCTTAACCCTGGCAACTCCAACTCTTTCTCTCTTTCTGAACTCACCTCATAAGAAGAGCCCCTTCCTTAGGGTTTCCTCAGCCACCAGAAGCAAACTAATAATTCACAGAGGTTACATTTGCACTTTAGCATTCACTACTATAGCACCATGTGAGAATGAGTGACCTTTTGGGAGTAAGGATGTTATACTTGGCAAGTTAGACAAACCAACATGCCCTTTGCTCTCGAAACTGGATGGTAAGACCCAGCTAGTATTTTATCTTCTTGGCAGCCGCTCAAGAGTATTGCCCTGTGCTGTTTTGCTGACACCTGAGCACAGGAGTTACAAGACCAGAGATTATGCAAAGCCACTGTAACCTGAGCTGTCCTTACTTCATGTGTTATCTGTATTTTTAGCCCCCCCCTTTTTTTTCCCAGCTAACATTAGTGTTGATAATATGCAATTGCGAGCTGCCATTGTTTATCCTGGGCACTAAATCATCACCTACCTGTGCTGGCTGCCTATATCATAGAATCATAGAATCATAGAATCACAGAAATGTAGAGTTGGAAGAGACCACACGGGCCATCCAAGTTCAACCCCCTGCCATGCAGGAACACCCTCAAAGCACTCCTGACAGATGGCCATCCAGCCTCTGCTTGAAAACCTCCAAGGAAGGAGACTCCACTACACTCTGAGGCAGCATATTCCACTGCCGGACAGCCCTACTGTCAGGAAGTTCTTCCTGAGGTTCAGGTGGAATCTCCTTTCCTGCAGCTTGAATCCATTGCTCCTTATCCTGGTCTCTGGAGTAGCAGAAAACAAGCCCTCTCCTTCCTCTACATGGCATCCCTTCAAATATTTAAACATGGCTATCATGTCCCCTCTTAACCTTCTCTTCTGCAGACTAAACATACCCAGCTCTCTAAGTCTATCCTCATAGGGCATGGCTTCCAGGCCTCTCACCATTTTGGTCGCCCTCCTCTGTACTTGCTCCAGATGAATCAACCAGGCCTGAACAGTGTCTGCACTTCTCCCTGTTAGACAGGTAACTGTCTGGCATCATAACTCAACTTGCTATTGGTGTGAATAAAGCCACTCTGGGTCAGGCAGGATAACTGTAAGAAGAAGGACATCAGATTTCACAGTATAAAGCTGGATAGGTTTCTTCTTCACAAAGGAAAACCACTCTCACCGGCATTTCCTTTAGCTCTCCAGAAGTTCCTTATATACAGCTCCCATACACAGGTACCGGCTAAGCTGGCTATAGTTCTTGGGAACTAGAGTCCAAAGCATTTTAGAAACCCAGTTTCTACTGAGGTGCCACAGATGCCTTCCTTTAAAACAGCTGCAATCTAGGAATCACATGCAACCCACAAAAAATGTCCTTTTGTGCAGTCCCCAAAGTTTCCACCAGTTTTTTTGGTCCAAGATAGTCAATAGTGCCTCTTAAGTCTTGGGGATGCTAATGGACATTTCACCACATTCTAGAGCATGCCTGACTCCCTTCATCTTTTTGCTAGCCCTGTTTTGCACCTATACAGACCTTTTTCCAAAAGAGGAGGTGCTTGAACCAAGAAGTTGAATCACTTCCTGATATGTAATAAAGACCTGAGGAGGCCTAAAAAGATATAAGATAGAGCATGAAAATGTGACAAAATGTCAAGTAGAATCCATCTGAGGCTTGAGGTGTACTACTTGCTGTTTGGGAGGTAAAAATTTAATTTATTGAAAAAAAAAATAATTTAGCAGGTGACAATCCTGCTCCAAGGGAGTGGAGAAGCTAGTCTTAACCCCAACATTGAGTTAAGTAAAAGATTTAACTAAAGGAATAATATACCTTAGCAGAGAACAGATGCCAAATATCTCCTTTGTTAAATTGTCTACAATGAACAGGAAAGAGTTCAACAGTCCTGTATAAAGTGAGAAGGCCATTTTGAGAAACAGATGAAAGAGCCATCTTGGGAGGTGGATGTGTCTTTTTTCCAATTCTCAGTAAAGACTGAAGTAATCAAAGTCTCCCTGAGTGTGAAAAGAATGCCCCAGGCACTTTGGGAAAGGCAATCAGGCTGTCTTGGGACTTGCAAAGAATTGGTAGGGGGAGTAGGTAGGCAAGAATTGGTGGGGGGAGTAGGTAGGCTTGATTCTGTAAAAAACAATATTTTAGGGGAAAGCTTGGAAAGTTATTTTTAAGACTATGATCTAAATCCTGTTAGTGACTTATATGCTTTTTGGACAGCCCAAGGGGCTATTCTCTTACTCTTCCATTCTTTCTGTAACCTCTTATGTTTTGAGAGGAACAGCTGCTTGCTCCATTTTACCAGAGAGAAAGGATTCTCAATTCAGACCATGAAGACCAGGCTACTCTCAGCTCCTGGGAGAAGAAAAAGATTAATACAATTCTGTTGAGAGTATGTTTTCATCCTACACCCTCTCCTAGTCTTACTTTACCCTGTCTCTTCCTCACCAGCAGGGGCCCTTCATGGGACGTGGCAGCTGCTGATCATAACAGTAGCAAGTGTATTTTTATACTGCTTATCAGCTAAGTGCTCTCTAAGCAGTTTACAATGTGCTTTAGCTAACTGACTCCAACAAGCTGGGTACTCATTTTACCAACCTGTGGAAGGATGGAAGGCTGAGTCAACCTGGGGCCCGGCAGGATTGAACTTACAACCTTATGGCTGCAGTGCTGGCATTTAACTACTGTGCCATCCGGTCTCCCTGGGAGGTTACTGCTATGGCTGTCTTATGCTAGTCCAAAGACACTATCATTTCTCATTCAAATAATATATGGAGCTGAAGGAACCATGAAATGATGTGGAAGTACAGTAAGCTACAAGTTTTTCAATGAGATACAGTTAATAATAAAGTCTGATTTTTCAGAAGGCATCCTGCTCCCCAGTACTACTTCCGCACCAGTAAGGGCTACCACTACCACTCAGGATCCTTCTTGGAGGCTACCAGCTAGTAGAAGAACAAAGAACTGCACATGTAGAACTACATAAAGAAATCCTGGTGGGTCAACCGGGCTCCAGGTTGACTCAGCCTTCCATCCTTCCGCAGTCAGTAAAATAAGTACCCAGTTTGTTGGGGCAATTAGCTAACACATTGTAAACTGCTTAGAGAGCACTTAGCTGATAAACGGTATAGAAATATACATGCTATTGCTACATGTACATGTAGCATGTAGGATCTCAGCTTACCTTCCCCATTCTGGCTCAGGGATTCTGGAAAAAGTGTTATCCAAGCTCTGGTTTGAGTCTTATGGCTCTGTCCTTGGAAAACTGATGGGAGTAATCTGACGGATGTTTAAGCTATGAAGCTTCACTTGTGTTCAACCAGTATATTTGTACATAAAGAAAATCATGGCAAAATACTGATAAACCTCCAGTAGCTCAATGGTTCCAATGTCTGTTGTGTAGTAAATCTCTTCTGGGTTTTAGTTCAAACTTTAGTGCTCTACCTTTTCTTCAGGGAGAGTTCAGCACTTTGGAGAGGTCCTTTAAAGGTCCTTTAAGTCTTTTTGCCACTCCGCTGATGTCAGAGTCACCAGCTGCTGATGCAGTGACTTCCTTTCAAAGGAAACTGGCCTTGCCTAAGCATGGACTCTGGAAGTTCTCATAGCTTTCGGATGGATGCACATAATTTGATTCAGAACTTCCTCCTCTGGTCATTCTCACAGCTTGATTCACAAAAGCAGCCATCCTAGAATTACTCTGTTCAGCAAAATTTAAATTTAATTTTTTTTAAAGAAAAAGGAAGTTCATTTTACATCCAAAATGCCAGGAAATACTATAGTGCTGCAATGAATTACATAAAAGAAAGAAGAAGAAAGAAAACATGTTTAAATAAGTGGAATTTATCTATTTTATTATTTATTTTTTCCCCTTAAAGGAATTTTCAAATAAAATTGTACAGAAACTTAACTGGCTTCTAACTGCTTAAGGTTTCTTTTACTCTACATAATTATGGCACTATGATTCTACTTCAAATAACATGGCTGTGCCCTATGGAATCCTGAGATACGTAGTTTGGTGAGGCACTAAAATTTACTGACAGGGAATACTAAATAACTCATGAAACTACAAACCTCAGTGGACCCATAGCAATTAAGGTTGTATCAAACTGCTATAATTGTGAATGCAGGAGAGGCCTTAAGGCCCTTATCAATGATATTTTTTATTCTTGTTACCACTTGTTCAATGCCTTTGTGATACAGTGGAACTTTGTGCTATAAACCCAAAATCTGGAATCTCTTGGGACTGGCTTTGGTGCATTGCATTGGTGCCTTTAATTACAGTGCTTACTACACCAAGGTAAACTACTATTGAGACTCAGAGTTCCACTTGTAGGCCAGTGAAAGAAATTTTTAGACTTGTACACCAGCTCTGCACTCTACTGAACTTGGTAGAATTTCCATAAAAGATGTATAGCATTAAGGATTTAGGTTGCAATTTTGAGTACATTTATGTAAAAGGAGATTGCACTACTCATATGTCATTTAATTTTACTCCTCCTATGGCTATGCTGTGTACAAAAGTAACTGACTAGTCCTTTAATGTTGAGAGGCTTTTAACCTTTCCTTTTTTAATGATTGATTGACTTTTACATTAATAATCTAATATACAATGAAAATAATGCATATTTAAAAAGAGGGTAAGACATACAACTAAAACACAATAAGGCTCTGATCCCCCAGTCTTGACTGTAATGAAAAGGAAAATTTAAAAAGAATCAGAATCATAGAACTGGAAGAGACCACAATGGCCACCATATCCAATTCCCTGCCATTTAGGAAAATTCCATTACAGATTCAGCTAAATAATCCTATTAAAAGTACTAATAACCATAACTATGGATTGTTAGATTTCTTATTGTTCAAAAATATCCATAAACAGTCTCCAATCTTTCAAAAAAAAAATCTTCAGTTGACATATCCTTCATAACCCATGTTAATTTGACAATTTGGGCCAATTCAGCAACCTTAACAATCCACTCTTCCACTGTTGGTGTTCAGTCCATTTCCAAATTTCAGCAAATAATGTTCTTGCTGATGTTGGTATATATCAAAGAAGTAATCCCTATTTACTACCTAGTTCCTTATCTATAATGCCCAATAAAAATGTTTCTGTTAAGATTACAAAATCTACCTTTAATAATTTTTTTTGAATTAACATATAAATATTAGATCAGCAACTTTTCGCCTTCTCACAAATCTACCAAGATTTTTCTTGACACCCCCAACATAGGTTTGAAACATTCTGAGATGTTTTTGACATCTTCTTTGGAGTGAATATCACCTGTACATCATCTTATGCAGGTTTTCTTTTAAATTGCTACACAAAGAAAATTTTATGACTTTGGACTACATTTTCCTGTACATCCAATTTTGGGCCCACCTTATCATGTACTTTTTTTTACAGGTTCATTTTCCATCTCCAGTTTTGAAAGCCATTCATATAGGGTTTTTCTTTTTTTTTGTAATCACGAGGTTATCATATTTGCATAACTCTGAGTAAAACTCACGTTCTTTGACTTCAATGGCTGCAGCATTTCTCTTGATTAAATCTGTGCATAAGTTGAATATAAGCAAATCTGTTAAGATCTTTAACTTTCTTAAGTATCATCTGTTATAATTTAAAGTTAACTTTTCCATTTGGAGTGCTTTTGAATACAGTTTCCTTTAAAATATAGTTCCCAAGCTGGAGTAATATATAAGCTGGAATGAAGGGCTGCTGTTGTATAGAATCTGTGTACCTTTATCCTGGCATGAAGAGATGTGTTTTCTGATTGTATTCAGGAGTACTGGAATACATTCAGTGTAATTATTACTAGATCTTAGATTCGTTCACTTGAATATATTTACCTGTGTACTGATTTTTACTATCTGTATTTATATCCTAACTTGTGGCCTTACAGCTCTCAAAATTGCTAGTGAAAACTGTAGCCATTAAAAACAACACATGAAGAAAATAGATAATATTATAATGAATTTAAAACTGTGGGGCACATAGCATAAACCATACATTATCTGCTTCTTTATTCTCTTTTCTTTTTATTCTCCAAACAATTGCTAGAATAATATTATCTATATTCATTTCTTGAGGAAAACAAAGGTGTTAACCAGACGAAATTAGCTGGGGGAGGGTAACTACAAAGAAATATGAAGAAAGTATGTAAAGAAATATTTTGGTAGAACTCTGACCGTAAAAAAAATAGAATAAGTCTAGTTGCAAAGAATTTGATAAAAAACCATTTTCAAATTTTTCATCAACAGTACTACACTATTTACAGTCAAGGGAGGCAACAGCCTAGACAGTGGAAATCTGAATTTTCTAGTGTTAGCTAAACATATATTTTATAAGTGTTATGTATATATTTTGTAGATTTGATTTTTAGGAGACAAACTTCCAGCAGACACTCCAATCGTTTTCTGAAATCAAAAGTGCACCCTTCATTTTTATGGAGATGATAATATGTTGAACTGGCAATCCACTTGCAAGAAGGCAAAACACGTGCTCTGTATTGGTTAGCCTAACATCCATTAATGCAGGAAATCAAATGTGATTGTGTGCTCTGAGTACTGTACTCCCTGAGTGTGTCCTTGCAGCATAACCCCTCCCCCATGTCACATATCACAGTGATGGGCTTTTAGTAGTAAAATACAGAAATGAAGGTTCTGTTTCTTGTATTCTAAAATGAAACCTGTGCCCAAAGAAACCTGGGGTGCAGTTATTCAGTAGCTCTCATAAGGTTCAGAGGGATAAAGAGATCACAATTGATGATAAGACAACAACAAAAAAATGGTACAACTTGGTAGGAGAGAGAGAGGAAGGAAGGAAGGGCAGTAGTAATCTAGAAATTAATATTGGAAACCTGAAAAGATACTGTGGCAACTATTTTATTTACCCAAAAAATCACTCAGTTACACAAATCATATAGTTAATACATTCAAGTTCATATACCATTCATCAGAGGCAACTATAAAATAATTTCAAAATATACCAATCAATCAAAATATTACAACACTTTTAAACCTTACAATTCTATCTAGCACATTATATTATTTTAAAAATGTAAAGTATGCCTAATGGAAATTTACTGTAAATAAATAAGAAAAGGGAAGTGTTTTAAAAGTAAATATATTATTGTTCTTTATTACTGTAATGTTGTAATCAGAATAGATGTACCAACTCTTTATATAACCAAAAAGCTATCCCAGCTCCATTGTTTCTAAAATTATCAGAACATAAGAATGCCTTCTATCTATTTCTGAAAGGAAGGTGAAAATGTTGAATTGCCTGTAAAATCATTTAAAAGGGTACAAAAATTTAAACTATGCCCGAAGTACCTATTCTTTAATATTCTTTCAGAAAGTTCTTCCAAAAAGGAAGGGGGAAGTGAAATCCTTCCTTCTTTTTATATAATTAGTGGCAAATACTTTTGTTGGAACAAAGAGTTTCTTCTTGTTTTGTGAAGGTATTTAAAGGATAAATTGTTCAGACATCATTTTATAATTTCATGCAAAAGCATGTTTAGATCTTTTAGTTAGGAAGCCAATTTTCTCTTATTAGCTCTATTTAAGTGTAGTCTATAGTCAATAACAGGAAAACCTAAAACAAATTCAAATGGTAGACACAAATCTAGACATGCTTGATCAGAAGTGATTTCCATTGAATTCAGGGGGAATGAACTCCAAGTTATGATTTCCATTGAATTCAGGGGGGATTAACTCCAAGAGGATTACAACCTATATTTACTGTTTTGAACAGACAATGCTTCAGCAAGAAGAGAAGAATGGGGTGGTGGTTAAAAAAAAAAATCCATTTCATTTATGCATAATCATAAAGGGCATTAGAGCTTTTGATTTTTAAAATCAAAAATTAACAATGTCAACTTTTTAACAAGGTTATGTCTTTCCTCCCTCCCTCAATGTGTGATATCATCTCTATTTTCATATACACAAATGTTATTTTCCTTTTCAGAAAATGAATACAAGATAGAAGTTAGAAAATTTTATGCAGTTTCCTAGACAGAGTTCAGAAGAACTTAGTCTCAAGTAAGTATCCAAACATAGTAGTTTTTGTCTCAAGAAAAAAAAAAGTTATTTTTCCCCTAACACATTGTACTGTACTTGTTAGCATATAAGACTCACTTCCCCCACAAAAAAATACTGTTTGAAAATGAGATGTGTCTTATGCACCAGTGTGTCTTATATGTCAACAAATAGTATTTGCCAATGTATAAATGGGGTGCGTCTTATACATGTGTGCATACTTGTAGTTCATGGTGGAAAGAAATCACAGTCCTTCAGGATGAATAACATTTTTTTTCTCTTTTGTTTGTTTTGGTATACAGGTTTGAGTAAAACTGAAGCTGTTCCTCAAAATGGTTCCTTTAACACAATGTCTTAAAATGTTATTGTTTAATATTTTCAAGTAATCTCTTCTCCTTTTTTTCTCTTTTACACTGCACTTAAGGGAATTATTCGGGCCAAAAAAGAAAAAAAAATCTTCAAAATGTGTTTTGCATAGTCCCACAGCAAAAGCTCCCAAGTAAATAGCCTTAGCATATAACTCTGATTATCTACCAGTAACTGGCTAAGAATGAGATACAAAGACTAGGACTTATTGGAGAGTATTTGCAGTGGAGAAAAAGGACTTAAATCTTAAGGATTTTAATTGTTCCTAGTGCTATTTAATTTGGTCATAAATGATCTGGAGCCAGGATACAAGACACTATGTAGCTAAATTTGAAATCATTCTTTTTTAGGACTGTGAAAATTCAAGCAGACTATAAATAACTCAAAAAGCATCTCTCTAAATTGGCCCACAAAATATCAAACATTTCCATGTGCCATGGGAAGATACACATTTAAGACTTTGCAGAAAGGAAAACTTGGACTCATGTTATTAACTCAATGAAAACTCAATGGATATGGCAACATTGGAAAAGGTAGAGTCCACACCATTGATTATGAGGAAGAGGACTGATAATAAAACTGACAGTATATTTGAAACAGCAGCTATATTTGAGAATTCACTAATCTTGTAATACTAATTGGCAAATCAGGAGTGAGCCTGCACCAGATAGGTTCACCCTTTCCCTAAGCATCTTCACACACAGAGGAAAAAATTATACAAAAGCGGGTTTACATGGATATGGCTGCCCACAATGGCTTCCACATGAGCTGGAATTCCAAGAGGCTATAGTTCTAGGTTGTATGGAAGCCAATTCATATACCACTGCATGTGCACTGGCCTCCCTTTTAGAAATGTTCACTCTTCAGGGGCTCCATCAGAAGTGTGATGGGGCAGGAGCTAGGTTACCTGGTGCAAACCTCCCTTATATGCTTGTATTACTGAATACACAAGTAAGGCTACAGTGTGCTATTATGGCAACTCTATCTTGAAAGGAGATCATAGAACTGGAAAGGTATGCAGAAAAAAGGTCTCAAATCACTGAAGTGGTAGAACACTTTTTCTGCATGCAAAAGCTAAAGTGCTTGGTGCTTTTTAATTTAGATAAGAGACAGGGGAGACTTGACTGAGGTTTATAAAATGATGTGTAGAAGAGAGAAAATAGATACATCTTTTCTATTTTTTACAATATTAGGACTTAAGATCATCCAAAGAAATTAACTGGTGGCTGATTTATGACAGTCTTTAAAAAGTATTTCATTAGATGGCATGTAATTGACTTACTGAATAGGCTGCCATAACATGTCATAATGTACACTAGATTTGATGGACTGAAAAGGAAGTTAAACAAAAGATCAAATGGTATGCAACACTAGCCATGTCTCTGAATTCCATTATTGCAGCTCACAATTTGAGGGAACTCCAGGGTGGGATGCTGATGAAGATAGCGACTTTTGCATATTTTTCAAAAAGTAGCCATGCTGACTGGCAGAATTCTGAGTTGCAGGTCAAACTTTACCAATCTTTACCTACCTCTTAACTACACCACGAATATTTTAAAATCACTTTTCTCTTGCATGCTTGTCTCTAAAATAGCAACTTTCATGGGGATCAAGGGGGAGCTTAGTGGGGGAAATGAGTTCAAAGAAATAGGTTGAAATTGATTCCTCTTCAAACTCAGGTGAGATGCAGATCGCCCACTGACGCTGTTAATTCAAACAGAAGAAGAAGAAAAGGAAAATCCCAATAACAGAATGCAAGGACATGGCTGTAATTGTGCATCGCTTGACTCAAATTCATAAAGGAAGGCCCATCAACAGCTATTACTTATAATAACTAGAAGATTTTGTAGAACACATTAACCAAAACATTTGGTTAAGTGGATCCGCTAGGCTCACAAGCAGTATGCTCTTGAACACCAAAAGCCACTACTGAAAACAGCATCATGGCTTTTTTGAGCCCTTCTTTTCATCATGTAGAGATTTTGAGTTCTTTAAATATTTTCACAGTATTGTTACATTTTTGTCTCACACTCTTTATTATATATGCCTATGTTTGAAAAAGCATTAGCAATCAGTAAATATGGGAATACAAACAATTGATGACAGCATATGTTACTCATACAGTGCATCTTGTTGACAGGTTTCCTGAACATGTATACGTAAAAGAAACAAAGCTTTTCATAGGAAAGACTACCCTCATAATTTGTAATAGTTGCACACTACATATGTTTGGTTATTTTCAGTATTCTATAGAACTGAATACTTCCATTTTATTAGAAATGATTTACTGCTTACTTATCAAACCACAACCAAAATACTTCCCTTTGAGTGGCGCAGTTTGATGCTTTGTTTCAACATGACTATGAAAAAGCTGATTTCGCAACAACAGAACGTGTAACAAACTTAACTGTTGTTTCCTTGTTCAATCGAGTACAATTAGACAAAAGTAGCTCTAAGATATTAGACCAAATTAGCTTTAGAAGTAATATTCTGACATCTTATATATTTTGAAAACTGAATTGTCAAAAACCATTGTCACTCATAAATAACAAACATTGATTAATATTTTACAAAATGATTAAAGACAGGCTGCTGCTTCTTTAATAGACCTCCAATCCCAATCCCACATGTGGAGAAAGGAGAGTGTTCTGGATCTGGATGACCTCTTGTATAAATGAAGAGACATTGCTCTGGACCTCTGCCACTTTCAGTGCTTCATTAAGATAAAATGCTTTGGTTAATGTGTTCTACAAAATCTTAATAGAGACATGCTAAACACCCTTTCCTATGACTATTATCCCTTTTAATATATAAACGTGTTCTCTCTTAAAGATGAATCCACCATGGTGTATGGAATTTCAAACTGTTCCCTTTATAACTGCCCTGCCAGTAGCTGTGGAAAACAACTAATGAACCCATCGGTGCAAACATTAAGAGATAAAACATTAAGCTGCTTATTTTAAATCACATACACATTTAAAACCTTCTGACCTCACCTCAACATGTATGAATATGGCTCATTAAAAGTAATGAAAAAAGGAAAAATAATTAACAGCAGTAGTACTCACAGTTAAGAGTAATGCATTACAACTAAAAAATAAAGTAATAATTAGTTATTTCAAATTAATTCTTTCTGCTATGAAGGAACAAATAAGTTGCATTATAGCAGAAACAAAATGAGGAACGGCTTTACTCTTTTTGTTGTTTAATTGTTACAGTGTTAGTTTTATGTTTATGTAGGATGAAGTCCAAATGGAGGAGAATATATATAACTTTCAAGAATACAACTTTCCATTCATGAAGTTATGCAATGGTTGTGAAACATTATCTTGTTAGTTGATTGCAAAATTCCACAATCTAATGTGCACCCAAGGATGCATCTGTGCCTTCGAGCACCAGACATAATGTGCACTGCACGTGGATAGCATTAAGTCTGCAGCCTTGAACTGAATGTAGATATCAAGCAAAAATGTTCAATTGCACAGGTAGGTATAGTTACTCATGCATAAGACATCAACAAGATCCCATCCACAGTATGTGAGGCATCTCTGCTGAGGTATGCATTATACTGCAGGCCAACAACTAGCAGCAGCCAGACCTTTTTTTTTTAAAAGTAACTTTTTAAACACTTCTGAATAATGAGAAAGTAATTTTTTATCAGCTTTAATAACAATTAATAATTTGCTGGACTTTGAAATTTTTTCACTTTTTAGAAGTAAACTTCAGAACTTTAGTGATGGTAGCAGTACTCATAATGAAAGACCAAATGCAATGCTGGAGTTCTATTAAGATAAATGAGTATTTCTATGTTGACTAGTTATGTCTTAACACTTACTCCTTGCAAGGGAGTATGTCTTATTGAATAGACATGGACTTCTGAATAAACATGCAAACATTAGGCCATTATGTATAGTAGATTGCAGTTATTAAGAAGCAGGGAGTCTAAGGGCCTATCCATAGACCTCTGCTTTAGGAAGTGAGAGATTCCTTTTTACATGTAAACAAGCACATTTCTCCTGTTTTTTTTTTTTAATTTTATTGAAAAAGATCCTTGGGCATCTGAAGTTGTTTTGTTTTACTGTTAAGCACCTTAAAAATCTCTTCAACACTTTGGTTACAGAGTCAGAAGAGAAAGAAAAAATAAGGAATATTTCAATAATCATGAGGCATAGTTTGAAAAGCTACATTCACATCAGATATAGTCTTCAAAAGTTGTGCAATTCACGGATGACTGCAGTTGGAATGCATAGTCATTCAGGAAGATCAATGCCACAAAATGAAACAAATCCAAACATACTGCTTACAGGTCCTACCAACTGTTTATAGGGAAACAGGCCCATTTATCAGGATGAAACTTCTTCAGGAGTTACTCTACATGTTTCTGTAGGGATGTCCCAGCCTGATATATCCATTTATGAGAGAGAGCCTGATATATCCATTTATGAGTGCCTTATGTATCTTGGACAGTCCATACATAAGTGAGTATCAATAGCTCCCCTTCTAGCTAGCATAGATGCCACACTGACTGCAACAGAGATGAAGAAGTGGAGAACTTTTGGAGATAACTTGTGGAGTGGTAGATGCCAATTATCCTCCAAACAGGATCATAGAATAATAAAGCTGAAAGAGAACACATGGGCCATCAAATCCAGTCCTCAGCCCTGAAGGAATACATTATCAAAGCATCGTGACAGATGGCCATCCAGCCTCTGTTTAAAAACTTCCAAAGAAGGAGACTCCACCACACTCCAAGGCAGTGTATTCCATTGTTGAATTGCTCTGTCAGGAAGTTTTTCCTAATGTTTAGGTGGAAGTTCCCCCCCCCCCGAAGTTTAAAGCCATGGCTTCTTTAGTCTCGGAAGCAGTAGAAAACAAGCTTGCACCATCCCTCCATATGACATACCTTCAAATATTTAAATGGAGCTATCATCTTTTAACCTTCTCTTATCCAGCCTACCTAACTTTCAAAATTACTTGAGACAAAGGCCATTTCTGTACTATACTGTATAGTGCTATTATTTCACTTTCAACCTCCTGTGGAATTCTGGAGTTTGTAGTTCACTGAAGCCAAAGAGCTGTCTTGTTGAGAATTCTAAATGCCCTTCCCTAAACTGCAAACCTCAGAATTCAATAGGATGTTGAAAGTAGAATAATAGCAGTATAGCAGTATAGTGCAGAAATGGCTATGAAGACTGCAATATTTCACACAACTTCAAACTCTTTATAATTAGGGGCTGGAAATGTGTGGCTCTTCAGATGTTGTACTCACAGCAGCCCTAGCTAACATAGAAAAAAGT
Source organism: Ctenosaura bakeri (assembly GCA_948474755.1). NCBI lineage: Eukaryota > Metazoa > Chordata > Lepidosauria > Squamata > Iguanidae > Ctenosaura > Ctenosaura bakeri. The sequence continues at coordinate 622,370 of CAOLHI010000258.1, read as the reverse complement.
GAGGAATGCTGTAGGGTGAAATGATTTCTATCTTTCCTTTAAAACAACTTACAGTTACGGTCATTTTCTTCTCTTCATCTTCTACTTGCCTTCATAAATCACTGCATGTTTTTCCTTTATTCAACCAAGACACAAAATACAGCTAAACAGTAGGTTCTAACGCTTCCCTGTGAAACCATTTGTGTTCAGACAGAATGACCTTTAAGTAAAAAAGGATTTAAGACATGTAGTAGATAAAAGTCTATATGTAGCAGATTAAAAAAGATTAAATTCACGGCAGTGAGTACATGGCCAAGACTAAAAGTAGGTCACTATTATACCATTATTGTTGTTGCGTGCCTTCAAACTGCTTCTGACTTAATGGCAACCCTAGAGTTTGCCATCATCTTTCTCTGAGGATGAAAGAGTGTGACTTGTCGAAATTCACCTGGTAGGTTTCCAAGGCTGAGTAGGGATTCAAACTCTGGTCTCCCAGAGTTCTAGTCTAGCACTCAAACCACTATGTCATCACATCACACCTTATCTATTGAGTACTGTGTTGTTGGACCTCAGAAATACAACATGGAAACATATTTTCCTCCTACTAATTCATGTTATATGCACATAGATTTTATAGAATTCAGCTATAACTGTTAGCTTCTGAAACTTTATCCTGGTAACAAAAGTTCATTAGTTCATGATGCTGTCCTATTGTAATCTTAGCCCCAAACACAATATTATCATTTCTTATCTTCCATCCTACTCATTCTCCCTCTGTTTCTGTTTATGATTCAGTACCACAGATGAGAATCAAACTGGTCCATACTTTAAAGATGTCTCTAACTGCTATATCTGTGGGGTTTTTTTTCTAAAAACCCTCTGGACTCTAGAATAAGACAGAAAAATGACATGACCTGTACAGTACAGAGTGAGCCTTCAGTTCCCACCCCCAAGATTAGGCTGGGAGGGATGAACACCCACTTGAAATGGTCTGTCAAAATGGACCACAAAAACTTATATGTAGTTGAGCCTCCTCAGGCATTATCAATCAGAACTGTACTAAATCACTGAGCACTGAGAAAATATTAAGACATCTGTTGTCACTGAGCCCTCCCAGAAACAAGACTGCCTTACAAACCTATTCTATCCATGCTCATTTGGGAGTCAGCTACACTGAATACATGGAGAGCTAAAATACACATTGTGCTTATAAGAGTCTTCACATTTAAGGATGTTTGAACAATAAATGATGGAAAAACTACTATATTTGCCAATGTATAAGACGTACTGGTGTATAGGATGCACCTCATTTTCAAACAGTATTTTTCAGGAAAAGACGTGAGTCTTTATATGCCAGCAAATACAGTAATTTGCCCTCCCTCTGTAGTACCTGCACATAGACAAAATTAACAACAACAGCAAGCCTGCCAATTTTGATTCCCCATCACTACCATCTTTAAAACAGTTTCAGGGTTCGTGCCATCAGCAATGCTGGCTAGAGCTGCTGGGATTGCAGTGTCACAACATCCCAGAAATCCACATGATTCTAGGGACTAACGCTAACAGTTAAAAGACAGTGTGCAGCTATTTCATCTTTCCTTCCTTTATGGAGGTTTTTTTAAAAAAACTGTAAGAGAAAAGAAAGAAGAAAACTCACCAATTGAATAGGAAATATTTTCTGGCTCTCACCAATGCACTACTTTTCCACAGTGGTGGGACTGTGTGCTTATGTGACGCAAAAGGCTATGTTGATGGCACCAGTGCTGCTAGTAGGGTCTCCCACGTCACAGGCTTTTGCTGAGGAACTAGACTAAATATGCCAGACACCAGCAGTAGTGGGGGATAACAATGGTGGGGACAACACAGTGGCACCATAGCTAACATTTGCTAGTACTGGGCAGAAGGAGGCACCTGCATTTGAATGTCTCTTACCACAAAAACCCTATGAGAAGGCAATCCAAAATGAAATTGTGCTAGAAGATGACACTCACAGGTCACATGGCACACAACAATCTACAGGGGTACAGCAGAGGACGCAGCAGTGCTGGGGATAATAATGCACCTGGACGCAAGCCAAAAGGACATTCAGCTGTTGACATGCTTAGAGGTGGAAGAAAAGTCTAAAGCTGCAAAACACATAGGAACATGGAATGTGAGAAGCATGAACTGAAGAAACTAGACATAGCAAAACAAAAAATGGAACATAGAAACATTGCAATACTTGAGGTGACCAAGCTAACATGGACAGGAATGTGATGTTCTGAGTCAGATAATTTACACAGTGTTTTATACAGGAAATGAAAATCTAAGGCCATTTCCGCACTACACTATTATTGCTATTATAGCGCTATTATTCCACTTTCAGCATCCTATGAAATCCTGGGATTTGCAGTTTAGGGAGAGGCATTTAGAATTCTCATCCAGAGAGCTCTTTGGCCTCAGTAAACAACAAAACCCCAGAATTCCGCAGGATGTTGAAAGTAGAATAATGGCACTATAACAGTGTAGCACGGAAATGGCCTAAGAAAAAATGGAGGGTTTACACTATTAAACCTAACTGACCAGGAGCCCAAAGAACTCTGGACTGAAGCCAGGGACAATGTCAAGGAGAAATGCAAAAAGACACTATCTGGAGCCAAAAAGAAAGAGAAGCCTTCAATGGATGACAGGTGAAACTCTTCAAGCGGTTAAAGACAGATGAGAAGTAAAAGGAAAAGGTGACAGAAATAGGGTCAAGATCCCTGAAAGCAACTGTTCAGCAACTTAGGCACAGGGATAAGGAGAACTACTAAAATAATCAATGCAGAGAAACAGAAGATGACAATAGAAAAGAATAAAGATATCTTCCACAAGATTTGAGAAGCCAAACAAGAATTTAAGCAGATTGGGGATGCTCCACAGCCAGCATGGCAACATATTACACGACCAAGTACAAATGAAAAGCTGATGGAAACAGTATCTTTAAGAAAGAACCACTTGACTATAAACCTACAATTTTAGAAAGTGAAGTGGAAGCTGCACTCAGAGCACTTGGAAGAAGTAAATCACCAGCAACAGATGACACATCAATAGAGCTGCTCAATAGTGACATGACTCACTAGAAAAGACAATAATGCTTGGGAAGGTACAAGGCAGTAGGAAAAGAGGAAGACTATTATAAATGGATAGACTCAATCAAGGAAGCCTCGGATCCAAGTCTGGAAGATCTCAGCAGGGCTGTTGATGACAGGGTGACTTGCAGGTCTCTCTTTCTTAGGGTCACCATAAATCAAGGTCAACTTGATGACAGTTAATAACAGCAGTCTTTTCTGATTGTTTGTAAAGTCTATGGAGCCAAGTCTGGAAGCCAGGGGGTGTTATTTATGGCCTAATCATCCTCTCCACATAGGCCACATTTCATACTAAGATCCTTCAGCTAGAAATGAGGTATCAGAACACAGGGGACAACAGCAAAGCAAAATTTGCCAAATCATCTCTCTCTGCCCTTTGGCATGAACTTTTGCAAGCAAAGCTGTCTATCAGCTCAGCTGTATCTTGGCACAAAACAGGAGAGGACCAAGGTACACCAACTATCTAAGCACGTAACGCAAGGGATAATAATCACGTCTGTGGGACTGGCTGGGAGAGCCACCTTCTCCTCTCCCGGCAGCCACTGCGCGCGGGGAGATGCTGTCTCGATCCTCAAGGCTGACAAGCGGAAAGCGCAGCCCAGTTAGGAAGAAAGCTCTCTGCGGCTTTAATCTCGGGCCCCTGAAAGCTCGCAGAATCACACCCTCTGAAGCCAGAGCTCGTCAGCTTACCCCACGTCAGAGAGAACCCCACCCAGCCCTGCCCTCGCGGCAGGCTTTCTCCGCGGAAGGCGCTTCCCACCCATCCCCGTAGCCTTGGCGACCTCTGTCCACGCTGCGGCGGGGAAGCTGGGAGTGGAGACCCGCTTCAACCCACCTCCTCTGTCACGCCAGCGGGACAATAAGAAACCCCGCCGGCTCCTCGGTCCACGCCTCTCGCCCAGGACGGTCCAAGGAGCGCTTTCACGCTGCACGCCAGCGGGCAGAGAAGGGAAGCCAGCCGGGCCAGGCACCGGCGCGCCAACCCCCTGTGGCGAGCCTTCCGTTCGCCTCTCGCCTCAACAGGTGGAAGGGAGAACGCGGCGCGCGCGGAGCTTCGGCGGGACGGGGCTCGGGCGACACTCTGCGTGGCGGACTGAGAACCGACCATCCCGACTCAGTGGCCGGAGTTGGAAAGCGAAAGTAATTTGGCGCACGCTGGAGGCTCGCGGCCAGAAGGAAACCGGGCCAAGGCAAACTTTGCCCTTATTCCCACCCCCCCGACCCCGCGCCTCGTCCCACCCCGGAGGACGCGGCTGCCAATAATAGTAGTAATAATAAAACGAAGGAGCTGCGGGCCGGCTTGCATGTTTTCATTAGGCATTGCTCCTACCAAGAGTTCGCGTGGCCCGCCATTTGCGGCCTCGACGAAAGCGCGGCCAACCTCCGGGCGGTAATATGGCGCGATGGACCTGACCCTGGCGGCGGCGCCCCCACCATGAGCGGCAAACGCCCTCCTCCTCGCGGACCATGTCCCATGGTAAGGAGACGAAGAAGGGGCTGCGCCCGCCCCAAAGAAGCCCGACAGCGGGAGCGCGCCCTCTCTCCCCCCAGCTCGCCGCGCCTTCGAGCCGAGCGCGCCCAGCCGCTCCCGAGGCGGCCTTTTCGGGAGCCGAGACTTCCCCGCCCACCTACCCTCTTTCCCCTTTTCGAACCCGGCTCTTCCGCTGCTTTCTCTTCAGCCTTTCGCCCGCCGAGCCGCCTCGCGCTTTCCCTCCTCAGCCGGTGCCGCGGCGTCCCTCGCTCGTCCCAAGAGCGCTGTGCGGAGCCTCTGCGCTTGTTCGCTCGCTTTTATCCCCTCTGCCCGCGGCGGGAATTTCCCGGTCTTTCCTCTGAGAACGAAAGTAGAAGCTCCTTATTCCCAGAACCTCTGGGATGTGAGTGCCCGGAATCTACCGCAGGGAAACGCCGGGAGCTGGGGTGTGTGGAGGACATCATACGCCTTTTCAGCGGGCAGGGCAGGTCGGAACGAGCAGTCTTTAGGGCGCGATAGCATTCCTCTCCTCCCAGCCTATTTTCCCAGCTCCTCGTTTGGAGGACACCCGGCATCTACATGACAACGCCAACCGCGGACATCTGCCTCCTCTTCCCGAGTTTGCTGGGCTAAATTCCATCTGGCAAGGGGCAGTTTGTCTCTTCCAGAATCACGGTTTATTTTGGGGTTTTTCCCCTCCCATTTGTTTGTCCTGCAGGCTTTCCCCCCCTGTGTTTGCTAGTGAGCTCTGCCTTTTCCCGTAAAGCTTTCTGGAGAGGATGCAAAGACAAGGTCTAAAGCCAAAGGTGATGAAAATCCAGCTAAACAAAATATTGCCGTCGTAGGTGAGTTTCTCATTTTAAAAGGCTGAAGAATCCCAATTTCTTTCGAAGTCACTCCTGTGCAGGAATATGGGTACCATTTCCCCCCATAATTATCAGATTCAGTAGAGGCGTGTGTAGTCCTGATACTGCCAGACGTGCTTTCAATAAGTTGGCAAAGACCTGCACTTTACTACAAGCCATTGGGATCTAATTATCCCTTATTTTCACGCACACAGCCTGCGTTTTGTTCCAAATCACTGCGGTTCTATAGATTTGTCAGAAGGCGAATATTTGCAGTGTCTCTTTTCATAGGGCAAACAAGGGAGTTCCATGTACAAGTTTGTACCACGTAGTTATTAGCTGGTCAGTAATCTTGATCCAGAAGTTGCTTGACCCTGGTGTAAAATGAGGAGAGCATAAAAATTAATGCCACTTTTGAGTCAGTGCTATTCGAAGTAGTGTTGGGTAGTTTGCTTCTTGACAGCATTCCAGTCCATGACAAGAAGGGAAAAAATCCCAAGATTCTTGTAGCAGTAGCTGCAAAATCTAGGTCTGGTCCCTGATACAAATTTGTGTACAAATTTGTTCTTCTACTGTTCAGCTGCCTGGCAGCTGTATGTATCTGCTGAAAAAATGTTCCAATTTCTTGGAGTAGGGACTGAATGAACTAGATAAGCCTGCTGAACAATGGTCTCTGTTGCTAGTTCCCAGCAGCCCTGTGTGGACTATGCCCATAAGTGCAGCTGCCAGCTGATTGAGAAACAGTATTGCATGAGTAGGTGACCTATGTTTTGGCTTATCACTCAGTGAAGGAATCCCACGTGAGAACCTCCAGATGTATCATCTGGTTGCTTGTTTGTAAGCTTTCCTGCATGCTATTCTGTGCCACTGCCTTTTGGCTAGGAGAGGCATATTCCCTCTAATGGCTTATTCTGGACTCTTCCACTCTCATTTTCTTTCTCAGGCTGTGTACAGTTGATAATGGTTAGGAGCAGTGGCTCAGTGCTCCTGAAGTCCCCAAATTTGTTCCAATGATAATAAATGGAGGAAGAGCCATCTTATGTGGGGCAAAACCTCACTGGACTATTTTTTTTTCTTTAACACTGGTTGTTATGAGTTAATCATATTTGCAATCATTTGTGGTTTGACTCCTGGCTCTCCAGCTGAAGAGGTAAAATTTGGAAGGAAGTTATCTGTATGTGTGCAGTAGGAAACTTTTCATTATAGTCTTTCTGTTTCAGAAATACAAGCTCTGTACACAACCTTTGAAAATGTTAATTGATTGCACCTTGTTCTATATTTCTCTTGCATTCCTGTTTTTATTCCCCAGAGGTCCATAAATGCATCCTTTGAAATTATTCTTGAGTTCTAATTGATCATATATATATATATATATATATACACATACATACATATATATATATAGTTTATGTGTTAAAGAATGATATGGGTTTTGTTGTGAAATGTGTAGATTATTCCAGGGGTGGGGTGAGTACATTAGGTGATGGAAAGGACTTGGATGAGTAGATACAATTAAAACCTACTCCATTCAGGCATCATAAAGGAGAAAAGTACTCCTTCATGTAATGTCAAATTTACTTCGCTCCCAGTATTTTTGTTAATAGCAAGCTTCTGCAAATCTTTACATTTTCATTTCTTTTTCTTTAAAGGTCACCTCACCAGTTTTATCTCCCATGTGGCGGGGAAAAAAACATGATCTGGGAATTATTTTCAATAACAGATGGGAAGTGAAAAGGATAACAAACTCCTTCCTTTCTGTTATTCCTTTACTCCTGATTTAATCTTATCTCTGTGTATGTATTTTTAAAAATGGAAGTAAAATTACAGAATTGTTCATTATCATGTATAACCCATTTTTTTGCTTGAACCAGATCTGATGATAATGTAATCACACTTCTACTCAGTAAAATATAACCATATATTGAATAACTGACAATTAGACACCTGTTAATGATACACAGAATAGGAAGCTATCCCAATCTTCCTATTGATAGGAAGATTGGAATAGCTTCCCATTTGAATTGTGAATTTCTCAGCCTGTCTGGAAATGGGTGGCTTGTTGTAGAGTCCCATGAATGCTTTGAAGACAGCCCTATTGAATTCACTGACACTTACTCTCAGATAGCTGAGCGAGTGCTGAAGCTTAGGTTGTAATCCTGAGTACACTTTTAGGGAAATATATCCCACTGAACTGAGTAGTATTTATTATAGAGTAAAAAGTAAGTAGACAATGTCTAGAACTGCACTGTGGACTTTAGTGGCATTGCTTTTCCCACAGTAGTTCCATTAGTTAATAATTATTCACTGAAAATATATCCATATCTCTCTGGTACCTGAGATCTGAAAAGGGTGTTTCAGCTCAGTAAGAACAGTGAACTTTCTTGATTGGTGCATCATAATGTCCACGCATAATCCTTTTTATTTTACGAGTTGTAATCTCTACAACAGTTTTGCTTAGTCTTTTGAAAGGTATTTTCTGTTGGACCCCCCGCCCCCCGTCTTTCATTTCTTTGTTGAAGACTGGCCAGTTGCATCTACAATATTTTCTCCCACACATGCAGTGAGGTTGGGATTTGGATCAGATTCAGACTGGGATCGTATGCTTTCTGTCCAGTCTTCTTACTGTTCATGACCAAGTGCACCCAAACTGTTAAATCCCAAAGGAATTTTAAAAGCATTTATTTATTTGTTTATTTAATATACCATCAAACAGCTAAAGCTTCCTGCCAAATTCAGTAGCTTAAATCCTGTTGGAGTGTTAGATTGCTGTAATTTCTGGTTATGCCAGCAACTGTGCTACTAAAACACTTGTGTAAGAAGGAATCCAACATCCACTTATGAAACAGTTCCCCATTTACTCACAGTAGAACCTCTACAAGAGAAAGCAATATTGGTCTATTTTAGCACTAAAAGAACATAAAGGAATCCAGCAGCATCTTTGAAACTAAGTTGAGAAGAAGAAACTCCTAGTGTAAGCTTTTGTAGATGTAATCTATTCTGTTGAAGTGAATTGAGTCTGTGAAAACTTTTGTTGAAATATATCTTTCCTAGTTAAGCTTGGAGGTGCTACTGGCTTTGTGTCTTTTCATGAACCATGTGTGGGCAAAGCTTTGCATGGAATGAACACCCAAACAAATAGGAAAGTGTTGTTTCATAAAATGATTCTACGGTAGTGCAAGTGATTTTATTGACAGTGATAGTAAAGCTGTAGCTGCCCCAATGACTCAGGGAAAGAGCATTAATATCTTTTGAAGTTAAATGGGTATCATGTACAACTGACTCTGTCTGTTAAAATGAGCGCATCAGCAGTTTTCAGTGCCTTCCTCTCTATAACATTGTAAAAAATGATCAAAGGAAGTACATTTTGTAATTATTTGGATACAAGTATACAAATACAAATAATTTCCTCACAAAGCTTTGCATTTGTTTAAACCATATTAAATATGTTTTCTAATTAAATATTTCAGCTCAAATACTTTGGGTTTTTTGGAACATTAAAGTGTTTTGTTTAGTCAGATTAAATCAAATAAGCATTTGCAAAAAGATCATATTGTTTAGGTCCTATGGTATTGAGAGTTCAAAATTTTCCGGAAAACATTATGAGGATCATGACTGTGAGGAGTCAGGTGACAAATATGGTTTGTTAAATCCTTTCTTCACTAGAATTTGATGGAAGGCTGTGTTGCCATCTTGAATTACATGACAAATATTTGGTTGATGTTTTACTTAAGTTATTAGTGCCTCTACTTGGACTTAAATAATCTTGCTGAGCAAAGATTGTCCCCTAAGCAGCTGTTAATATTATGCCATATTACCCTGACCAATAGAACATATGGTACTAATGCAATGTAATTTTGTAATCTAGCTTTTTTAAGGAATGTCTTTTGGATTCTGCCACTGTTCCTAGTTCTGATGCCAGATGCTTCATCTGTTTGCATGGACGCAATCCGAAATGAGTATCAGAATCTTTTAAGCATCAGCATTAGTCATCTGGTAGGTAGCATTTTATGAATTCCCACACCTTTAAATTAGAATTAAAGTATGTTTGTATGTGGCCGGTTTCCTTCCTGAGCTGTTTCATTCATATTTTTGATGCCGGAAACATCTGTGCCTTTCATAATGGATCAGAGGCCCTTTCCACACTGGGGTAATAAAACGGTGTAGCGCGACCTCTAACGGAGGTCGTCTACACCGTAAAGTGGATTGGGGCGAACTACTTTAGTGTAGTTCCACACCCCAATCTGCACAGGAGCAACCGGAAGTAGTGGTGCCACATGTTTTTTAAAAACCACTTTTGATGAGGTTTTTAAAAAGCACGGAGTGTGCAGCCCCATGCAGCCCCGTCGCAGCGCCCGGTGTAGATTTGCAGGCGTGCGCAAGGGCGTGCCTGCAGATCTGCCGGGGCGGGCTTCCGGCTGGCCAGCTTCTCCGGTTGGTGGAGAGCCTCCGCCAGTTGTAAGCCGCCATTTTGGACGCCGCAGGATGCCGAGGAGTGTGGAGCAGCGAATTCGTGCTGCTCCGCATGGCGACGGACTTACCTGGTTGCTGGTAAGCTCCTTTTCAGCGCATTTTACCCCGTTTCTCCCTCCACGTGTGAAAAGGGCCTAAGATGCAGCATGTGTGATCTATGAGTAAAAGCTATACTATGAAATATATTTAATTATCTAACAAAGCTTAAATATCACCCTTCAACCAAACAGTTACAGGACTGTAAAATAACAGACATGAGAGTCCATGTAGTGTAGTGGTTTGAGTGTTAGACTAGGGCTCTGGGCACCAGGATTCAAACCCCTGTTCAGCCATGGAAACTCACTGGGTGACCTTGGGCAACTTATACTTTCTCAGTCTTTAAAGAAGGGCAAAGGCAAACCCTCTCTGAACAGATCTTGCCAAGTAAACCCCATGACAGGTTTGTCTTAGGGTTATCATAAGTTGGAAATGACTTAAAGGCAAACAACAAAAAAATAACAAAATTGACAGAAAATGAATAAAATAATTGATCAAAACATTAATTACAGTGAAACTTGAAATTTCTTTTTTATATATATTTTTATTAACAGATTTTATGTAATAAAATAAGCGTATCAATACTCCAAAAAAAATAAAAATAAAATGAAAAGTATAATATATGATATACAAGGTATTGTTGTAACACAAAACAAGATATCCAAATATTTAACAGTAAGAACTATTGACGGTTTGTTCGACAGGTTTTCATTTCACATTTATCTTACATATAAAATAGTCTGATCTTTATCATAAATAGATAACCTCTTTTGGTTTCATATAAGCTGAAATATACCAAGTCATTTAGTTATTCACTTGACTTTCTTAAAGAACTTAGCTATACAATGTCTTTTACTTTATCCAGTTTTAATCTGTAAAATTCCCTACCGCCAAGTTTCCCCATCTGTTTCTTAAATATTGTATTAAAGGGTCCCATGTTTTTATAAATGGTCCCAACAGTGTTCCTCTTACTAAGGCAGTTAGCTTATCGGTTACAGCCATATCTAAGAGTTTAATTAACCAATCTTCTTCCTTAGGGATATCAGGTTGTTTCCAGAAAGTTCAAGAGGGCATGAATAGTCTGCACAAAATGCCACCAGCAACATGTTCTGCCTCCACATTATATTGAAAGACTTTTCCTTCTCACACAGAAATTCGTGCAGATTTTTATGTTCATTGTTCAAATTGTAGAGTCCTCCCTCCACCAGAGGCGTATCTAGCCTAAACAGTGCCTGGGGCAAGCATGGAAGTTGCGCCTCTACCTTGGGGGTCACTCCCTCCTCCTGCTGCGCTAAATCTTTAGCATACCAATTGTGGGGTTTCTTGGCCAGATTTGTTCAGAGCGGATTTGCCTCAGGGCATTTCCAATTTCCATGTCTGACTGCAGAACTCCAGTCTGCAGAATCACAGTCCATGTCAGCCCTTGGATATAATGTAATGTATTTTGGATATATGTAATGTAATTTGATATATGTAATGTAATTTGATTTCTATCTCACATTCTCTCCAGAAATTTTTTGTTGTTGTTTGCTTTCAAGACAACTCTAGCTTACACCAACTCAATGCTAGGGTTTTATTGTCAAGATTTGTTCAGACAGGGTTTGCCCTTGCTTCCCTCTGAGGCTGAGAGAGTGTCAGGCAGAGAGAGGGTTTCCATGGCTGGGCAGGATTCTGAACCCTGATGTGTCAGAGTCCTAGCTGAAAATGCAAAGACTACACCATACTGACAACAGTTCCCAAATCTCGCAGCCAGCAAGGCCCTTGAGAGCACTCCCCCCCGCCACATTTCCACATCAAAATCCACTGTGGTTTGATCCTGACTTTTTATGACAGAAAAAGTGAGTGTGTGCCAGAGAAAAAGAATGTGTGTGTGGGGGTGGGGGACCAAGGGAGAAAGTGTGTGCAAGAGAAAGAGAGGCAAAAAGGAGACTTACAAACTCAGAAAAATCCTGGCTTCCTTGATGGGGCCAATCCAGTTTGTGTAGTCACACTAAGCCAGTGCTTGGACTTTAACTTTAGCATGTTTTTACATGATCTTAGTTTTAAAATTTTAATGGTTTTTTAATGGGATAACTTGTGTAATGCTTTTTTTAATTTTATTTTGAGGTTTTCAGCTTAGCTTGTTCTAACTTTTTTGTAAGATGCCTTGGGCCCCATGCTAGGAGAAAGATGGCATATTAAATAAGTTCATCATTCAAAAGACAACTCTAGATTTCCCAATTAAGAATGTTTGGCAGTTTGATTCCCTGCTCAACCATAGAAACCCACAGTGTGACCTTGGATATATCATACATTCAGCCCCAGAAAATCCCATCATACGGTTGCCTTAAGGTCACCACAGGAAACAACTTGAAGACACACAACCACTGCTCATTGGAATTCACACCCTGGATGCTTGAGAGTTAATTTCACTGGAAATATTTAGTTTATTGCAATGTTCATTGTGGCTGCTTTTGAAAATGGTACAGAATCTTTAGTTAGTCCAAACCAGGGCCAGTAGTTTGGAGTGTTGTTTTTAAAAGTAATCTGTAACTCCTCTGTAAAGGCCTTTTCTGACACCTCATCACTGTGTGGAGGTGACCATGGATTCTCAAAGGCTATACCAGCTGAGCAGAAGTTCTGGCAGGTTCTATTGGGCTGGTAAAGCTTAAGAGCACAGTCCAGGAGGTGGGCTGCATGTTAGTCATCTGATGACCACCCCAGCTAAGTGCAGAGAGGCGTGCCACCAAAAGGATGGCCACCAGGTGATGAACCAGCCAGAGCAGCTATGCTTGGAATAGTTGTGGAAGAACAACCCATATTGATAAAATCACAGATCATTTTCTGGCCCACTCTGGACTGAAAACTGACAATAACCTGTTCGGGGAAGAAAAGTTTTTAGTCACAGGTGTCACTCTTCAAAATGGCAAAGTAGAAGAGAAGACTAAGCAGCTCAGCTGTTCAACCAAATCAATGCCTTCCAAAACCCGGTGCTCTCCAGGTGTCTTCAAATACAGCTCCCCCATCCCCAACCAATGCAGGCAATATGCTGGCTGAGGATGGTGGGAGCTGTTGTAGCCCATGCAATACAAAATAGCAGTTCAAGAAAGGCCAGTTTCTTAAAAAATACTAAGCAAGTATTACTTATAACCTGTGTGTATGTACATGCCTTCAAGTTGCCTATGGATTTATGGCAACTCCATGAATTTCATAGGGCTTTCTTAAGAAAAGAATACTCAGAGGTGATTTTGCCAGTTCCTTCCTCTGAAATATAGCCTACAGCACCCAGTATTTGTTGACAGTCTCCCACCCAAGTACATGTTGTTGTTGCATGCCTTCAAATTTTTTCTGACTTATGGAAACTCTGAGGTGAACCTATCACAGAGTTTTTTGTGGCTGAGAGTTCATGATATGCCCAAGGTGGGCTTTCATGGCCAGGTGGAGGATTGAACCGTGATCTCCAGGTTCATAGTCCAGCACCCGAAGCACTACACCATGCTGACTCTTGTCCAAGTACATACCCTGTACTTATTTAAACCTTTAGACTCACAAGTTTAAATCAAGCCCTGAATATCTAAACATATTTAAGTCTTGATAAAGAGTTCTGGGTGGAATGCTTTCTTATCTGATCATTTGTTGTCTTTTGCTAAACAAGTGTATTTTATTTTTTAAAATATTATTTAAAATTATTTAAACAAGTGTATTATATTTATTTCCTGTGCACTATATTGCTGGCTTCAGAGGTCAATGAAATTTATGTACAGTAAACTACTTTATTATGAATAACTTCTTGTTGTGTGCCTTCGACTTATGGAGACCCTATGATCGGTTTTCTTGGCAAGATTTGTTCAGGGCCTTCTTCTGAGGTTAAGAAAGTGTGATTCATCCAAGGTCACCTAGTTGGTTTCCACAGCTAAGTGGGAATTTGAACTGTGGTCTTCAGAGTTGTAATCTAATACTAAAAGCAGTATATTATGCTGGCTCTGATTTGCTATGAATATATCTACTGTATGAAAGTCAGAGTTTGTGAGTCTGTCTGTGTCAGGCTGGTGAAGACTTCATATGATTGGCTGTGTCAGGTGAGAAGACCGCATATGATTGGCTGCCTGTGAAAATTCTATGGAATCTTGAGGTTTGCAGTTCAGGGGGAGACCTTACAGTTCTCAGCCAGAGAGCACTGGATAGGCCAGTTACTATGGAGATGAGGCCTAGCAGCAAGACAGAGAAGGATAGTGTATTTCCTCAGAAACTGAACTTCTGTATGTTAATAACTCTGAATACAGATTGGATTGGGAAATATGGGCAAAAATTACAGGTACTGGAGAAGACAGTTTGGAGAATTAGAAACACAGGATCTCAAATGTTTCTAACAAGCATTACCTATGAGAAAATACAATCCTGGGCAAGACAGGTAAATATGCTAGGGGGGCAAGAGAGAGAGAGATGGGGAGAGAAGAATGGGTCTGTTGTAACATCTGTTGAGAAAAATACTAATTAGCTGTGTTAGGTGATAAATCCATTGTCCTTACTTCTTCATGAAACAAAAATACCCATCGCTTCCTCAGAGATTTTTGCAGTACTGATCTTGTGAGTGAAGAAGTGCAGGCAATTAAAAGCACCCAATGCCTTGGACTGAAAGCCAGAACAAGTTACAACTGTGGAATGTGAAATAAATGAAGTGAAACAGGACTGTGAACTAACATGTGGAGAGAGGAGGTGGGCTGTTTGGGACCATAAAAAGCCAATTATGTCAAGCTCAAACTAAGAAAGTAAAGCAGTGGAGATTCTTCTCTCTCAGCTGGGGAGGAAGTGTCAATTACTGACAATACCTGCTTTAGTTTACAATGCTTGTTTTGCAATTGCCAACTGGAGTAGGACAGCAACTGTCTAGCAATGTGATTTTTAAAAAATGCTTGTACAAGACTAGATACCTGCTTTTATTTCAGCATCATATGAGATTTGCTTTCACCCACCCCTGAGAGTGCTCCTTTTTAAGTCTTCCCCCACATCCCTCTCCTTGCAGGACACCTCCTGCCCTTTTCTCTCTGGCTCCCTCCCCGCACTCCAAAAACAAACATTATCCTCCCCCCCCATCGTGCCCAAATTAGGGGCTATTTTCTTCACCTCCCTCCTACTTCACTTACGTCCCTTCTCTCCCTCCTGCACCCATGGGCGAGGTGAGTGAGAAGGGCCAGTCAGACAGGCAGGCAGCTGCAGCAAAAGGAATAGAGAGATACTCAAGCAATACTGTGCTGGCGAGCTCCAGGAGGAGGAAGAGGAGATGACAGCGGCAGTGAGTGCTCACTGGGGGGGAGGAAGCGGGCAGGACTTTTTTGTGCCCCCCTGGCATTGGCACGTGGGGCTACTGCCCCTTCTGCCCCCGCCTAGGTCCACCTCTGTCCTCCACATTCACAGCTTTGACCTGCATGAATTTGATTATTTGTGAACACAGATGCCTCCCCCCCGCATTCTCCTCCTCCCATTCCCTTATGTTTTGCAGAGCATGGAGAAGGGAGGCAAGCATGTCTGAGAAAAAAGCAAGGGATATGGGGGGGGAGGCATGAGCATGCATTCTCCCCTCTGAAGCTCCTCCTCCCATTCCCATGCACAGAGAACACTTGCTGAGGCAAAAGGTGAAAGAATTGGAGGGGAGGCCCAGAAGGGAATGGGAGGGGGAGTGTGTGTGGGAGTTATTAACAGTTTTTCCACCTTCATGAGGTTTCTGCACCCTGAACCGTTGTGAAAATTGTGTGTGGGGGGGAGCATTGTACATGTTTTAATATAGAGTTTCCTAAAGTACGTATCTTGTATATTGAATAAAGAAGGTGTGGGAATCATCTATTTCTCCTGCAAGCCTCAGCATAGTGTGTTCAGTGGCTTGAACACGGAAGATTGAATGGCTGATGGGAAACATGGCAGAGAAAGTATTTTCCCTCTGATTCCCAGGTGCTTATAGAAACCCTTTTCAACAGGAGTCTATGACACTTAGAATTAGATTATTGTAATGAATACTACTACAAAGCATTAAGAGTTTGTAGAAGTAGATAAAGGATTCCAAATGTTACTAAATAAAGTTGGGTCTGTTTAACTTATGCCAAAAACTGTTAAGAATCATTGGTGCTTTACTTTTAGCTTTTCTACAGTTCCTCTCTGAATTCCCTAGGAGTCATTGATTGAGCTGCTTGTTAGTTACATGGAAGCTTAAAGAGAAGTGTATATGCTTGTTGGGCTCATAATTTGCTGATTTGCTCAGAAGGATCTTTGGTGTTTGTACAAAGGCAATGGGGAATATCTTTGTTCTCAGCAGCTAGCATTTCTGACTTTTGTTCCTCTTGAACTTATTTCCATAGTCAGAAGTTGCTGTTTTCTATAATTCTTTAATACAGACTATGTTCCAAACTAGATGAGGTACTTAATAAATTTTTAGAAGAGGTGTATCATCAAGTAATGATAGATTTCTGTATGTCATAGCCAGAGAGTGGAAATAGCCAGTTAAATTTAGCTGATTATTACATTTAACTAGTTCAATAGCCCTCTTATCCAGTAGGTTGAATATTAAAGCAAGGCTCTCTTGCTTTAATATTTAGCAGAAGATTGATCAGGAAAACTTTCTGTAAAGTCTCATTAGGCAGAACTATGGAACCTCTTCTTCTTTATTCCCAACTGACCCACCTTTTAGCTGATATAGCCCTCTCCTGGCTATTTACTGGTTGGTTAAAACCTAGAGAGAGAGAGTGTGGTAGAGAAGCATTCCATTCTATTTCTGCAGCTAGAGATGCTGCAGCTGGTGTCATCTGTGACCTCTCAGGGATCGATAGGAAGTCTCGCAACTAATTTCATTGATGTGCACCCAGCTGTAGGAATAGAGCTGGGCATTTCTCGTCTGCTGCCCTTGGCTTTGTATTGGACAGTAAATAGTTGTACAGTCATCCCTCCACATTTGCTAGGGTTAGGAGCACAGAACTCCTGTGAAAGTGGGAAAAAACGTGAATAACTCTAGGCCCTCCCGAACCATATTTAATACACAAAAAAGTATGATCATCATGTTCAACCCACCATAGATTCCATTGAGGCATCTGGGTTCCTTCACGAGACAGAAGTGGGTGGGTGGTGGGGCTTACTGCCACCTCTACTGCTGCTCCACACTATTTTTAGTAGGGACTTACTAGCCTCATTCACAGTTTCTCAGTCTCATGAGGCTTGCAGTCTTTATTAAAAATGGGATAGGGGAGCAGCAGAGCTGATAGCAAATAGTCCATGAATAATCAAATTCTCAAAAGTGAAACCTGCAAATGTGGAGGGCTGACTATCTGGGGAAGCCTACATTGGCTAAAAGGTGTTTTTTGTGGGAATAAAAAATAAGTGCATCAGTTCCACTTGACAGAACTCTATGGCAAGTCTTCTGGATTGAGGATCTGCTGAATATTAGAGCAACATGAGCTCTGTCTTGTATAAAGCGTGGCAACTCTGTCCCCCCATGAAGCTAAATTAACAGCACTCCTTAGTCTTATGGTGTAATGAACGAGAGGCTTTGCTTTGTTAGTTGTTGCCAAGGAAGGGAGTGTGACAAAAATAGGAGGTTTACATGGGTCAGTGCTGATTTGTGTCTGAAAGGTGTGTGTGGGGGGATATGCCTAATTTGTATCTTGAGACGAAGAAGCCTAAATCCAGTTGTTAGTTTCAAGTAGACCTGTTGAATCTCTTGAATTTACACAAGTGTTGGCTCCCCTAATGTCCATTGATTAAAAGGGTCTCCTTAGTTGGCGTAATTGTATTTAAGCCAGAGACTCTTGAAGACTGGACTGGAGTGTGTTGAGAAAGAGTGAGGGAAACTGAAGAAGAGAGAAGGACTGGAATTGTTGGCAACTAGAAATAGCAGTGACTGAACTTGAAAACCTTGGTCTCTGCATATAAAACATCTGCTTTGATATCAATCACTTCTGGTTCTTTTGTGGGGTAGGGGGAGTTTCTGTTGGGCCTAAAACATTGCCCCCAAAACTTCCTAGGGAATGTGAGGGGACACCTTAAAAGTAGAGAAATTGAGGTGGGTCGCATGTGGCTCCCACTCAGCACATTCTCCACGCATGCTGTAATATAATAGCTAAGATGATAACAATTAAGATGTGAGGTTAGAGGAGAACTCAAAAAAGGTGGTACTGTAAGATGTGGAAGCTACAAGTTGAAAGTTGGTGGAACTGGTCAGGTAAGGTAAATAATGAGTGAAATGAAATATGCTAGGACTCAAGCCTGCCGCAGTAGAAATATATATAATATAACACTTGGTACTTTTTCTTGTTTTGGAAGAAATGCTCTTCCAGTTCCATCAGTAATTTTTTTTGTTTTTTGTTTTGTTTTTTTGCTGATGTTTGTCTTTATTACTAAGAAATCTTGTTTGTGGCCTGGTAATATTGGAGTTTTTTTTTAATTGGTCTTATTTTGTGGATATCTTGAGATTTGGGAAGGCAAGTGGTCTTTAGTGGAGAAGGATTGACTTCTTTCTTTTCCTCTCTTCCTTGTGTCCCATGTCAGGACAAAGATGGGATGCTGAATGAATGAATGAATGAATGAATGAATGAATGAATGAATGAATAATGAATGTCTCATGGGCAAATGTCAGGAAATGGCTGACTGAACAACTGCTGCAATATATAATAGTATTACCTAAAGCAAAGCTAGAGCACTACCCTCCTTTCATAGCAATGTTTATCTCCCGTGAAAGTAAATTTTAAGACTTTGGGAGGCAAGGCAATATGGGAGGCAATATGAAGTGGCCAAGGATTGGCTTCTCTCTTATATTCTTCTCTCTAAAAAGCCTTGACGTTCTTGGGGAAAGAAAAATGCCAGATGGGAGATTCTGGAAGTTGTAAATGCCACAAGTAACTTTTCCAAGCTCTGGCACAGAATGATGTCCAGGGTCATTCTGTCCTGGGAATTCTTCTGCATAGTTAAGGCAGTTATTCTTGAAGTGGCCTTGAAGTTATTGGGGTATGTGTGAATTCACCCTTGTGAATTCCTTCATATTTAAGAAGTAACATGGGAACATTAATCCTTCCCCATTCTGGTGCTGTCCAGATGCACTGGATTGCGGTGGTAGGTTGCTAAGGAGCAAATTGCCAGGAATACCTCTAGTTAGGGAGGAGCTATAGTTTTCTTTCCAGAAACTAATCCATGTTATTTGCTTTTCTGTGGAAGGGGGTTTCCACTTGCTTATGTTCACACTTCTTTCCCAGAATATTTGAGTCCATTGCCCAGAAGTTTAAAATGTGATGCCAAGAATAATTAACTGCCAAAGAATGAATGAACAGCTAGTTGTTTTGAATCAATAAATGGGTCATTTCTAGGTGCTAAGATATGACAGGATCTTATTTTACACATACTACAACCTATCTTGCAATTATTTTCTGTACTTATGCAACTCATCCCATATTCAGGCTAAATATGACTTGCTTTTAGCTGTATGGTGATCATTAATTTTTAGAAGAATTGAATATGTCCTGCATATTTCAGTTTTTAACTTGTTCTGTCAATTTTATATTGTTCAATTTTTATATTCTGTTTTATATGATTGGTATCTTTTATTCTAATGGTCTGAGACCAAATAATAAAAATGTGCTTGCTTGCTCTAATTTATTATAGACTGATACTCTTGGAAGCATCACGCCCACAGTAATTTCCTGCAATTCAACTAAGGTAATGTTGAATTTTATTTTATTTTTTTACTGGAGTTAATCTTTCTATAGATTCCCTTTGTATTGACTACAGTGTGTTTAGAATGTTAGCAATTTGCATATATCTGTTCCTTCAAATCTCTCCAGAAAATCATCTGGAGTAGTTACTCTCTATGTTGATGGATTTGGTGTTGTCTCTGTGGAACAAACTAACTATGGCTAAGGAATAGGGAGGAAGGACTGAGATGAGGAACATGTTATGATTGAAGAAAGGGCTCATATAACCTTAAGACACTTAGGCCTTTTTCACACGGCATTTTCCATGCGAAAGAGGGCCTGGAGTGTTTGCGCGATTGTGAGGAGCAATCTACACGACGTACTCACAATCGTATGATGTTCCAGGGGCCGGCAGGCACTGATCGCACACCTTTTCATTTTTGGCTAGAAGCCGAAAATGGTGCATGATCACACATTGCTCCCGGGCCTCACATGCACTTACCTGGTGTGCAGAGCCTCCGGAGCCGCACTGGTCATGCTTCCTGCCCCAGCACAGCCTGGGAAACTCCTAGGCTGCACTGTGGAAGAAAGAGGTGGGGCTCTCACGTGAACAGGCAGCTCGTGCAGAGCTGAAGGACTCCAGATGCGAGAACCTCTTGCCAGAGGCTGCTTGCACGATCCCCGCACCCGAGTGCTGGAAGAAGGTAAGATGCGGAAAGGGCCTTAGTTTTGTGTATCAGAAGCAGGACACATGAAGGCCTACCACAAGCAGCCTCCTGCAAAACAATAATCACAGCATGATTTTGTTTTAAGACACTAATACTTCAAAATCAGAAGTGAACAATGCAAAACAGCAGATTTTGAATATTGTTCATTTGAATGTCCTTTGAATGAATATGTAGTTTCTAAACATATTTACTGCAAAAATTTCTATCTTCTTGAGATTATAGAATCACTTGTTTAATAAGAAAGTGAATAACAATGGATGAACTAGCTTTATTGTCCACTGGTTATAATAAATTGGACATCTATGACATGCTAGTGCCTGGATGATTGGTCGGATATTTACATACCTGCTTAGCTTAGCAGCAATTTGCAAGACAAACAGTTGGACGATTTATTAGCAGAAAGCTTGCTTTACCTGAAACATTATTTAGACATACCAGACATTTGTTTATCCAAGTGTGTGAATATTGTTGTTGTATGGTTTCAAGTTGTTTCCAACTTGTGAGACCCTAAGGCAACCCTTTCAGGGGGCTTTCTTGGCAAGATTTGTTCAGAGGCGGATTGTCCCTGCCACCCTCTGAGCCTGAGAGAATGTGACCTACCCAAGCTCTCCTGCTGGTTTCCATTCCTGAGCAGAGATTCAAACCCTGGTCTCCAGAGTCATAGTCCAATGCTCAAATCACTATACTGTGCTGGCTCTCAGCCTATGTGTAAATATACTTATACAGAATTTAAACCATGTATGAAGAATGTAAGAGTTGCTTGACCAAGAGGTGGTGCAAGTTGTGGCTCAAGTGCATAAACTCTATTAGGTCAGTTTCTAACAGACTACTGGGATATAGAAGCAAGCATTATCTGGATGATTTAAAATAACCTAGGAGAGAAAGAAATATTTCATAAGGGAAGTTTTGATCCAATAGGCTAGTAAGAGGGAATGATATGAGTGTCAGAAGTTTTTTAAAAAGACATATACAGTCAGCCTTTCATATTTGCAGGTTTCACTTTCACAGATTTGATTATTTGGGAATTTCTTCAACCCCTCTTCCCCACCTCAAGCACTTCTTTTCTGGGGGAATTTTTTCTCTCAGTGGCTCCAATCAGGCCATGCAGCCCTTTAAATTCTGCCTGGTCCTCTTCCACTCTCACCCTCTGCTGCCTGGCTAGCTAAGGACAGATCTCAACCTGATTTCTCAGCACCATAAATCCTCTCCCAATGTCCCCGATACACCCAAGGAAGGAGATTGGCAAGAGAGAGGAAGCCATCATAGTGACCCACTCCCTTTCCCCCTTCTTTCCCTGACCTGATTTGGACCTTATGTACCTGCTCTCCCTACCATACCTTGGCCCCCTTCCCACAGACACACACACACATTTTGATAATTGCAATTTTTCCACTTTGTGGGTACCCTGTGTCTCTAACCCAAGTGAATGTGGAGGGCCAACTGCATACATATCTGTTACCAAAGAGAAGATTGGAAGCAGAGGTAAGATGTCTTGTCTACACACACAGGAAGAATCTTTAGATCAGGCGGAAATTGTACTCAGCAGAAATAGGATTTGGATCTTCGAAATCTGAGGGGGAAAGACTTCAGCTTAACAGCCACTGTGATATACTATCAATGAATCAGGCAACATGAGTATATGTCAGACCAAATCAGTTCCAGCTACAGAAGAGAAACCTGGATCAATATAAGTGGTGACATACTTGCTTAATTGTGAGGTATGTGAATAGGAGATTTGATTGCTCCTTACTGATTCAGTTAGTCAATGATAGCCTTAATTTGTCCTCCATTTATACAGATGAACCAATATGTAAAAATGGCTGAATATGTGATATGTTTACATGATTGGATGTGAGAAAGTGCATAGAAAGGGACATGCCAGAGCTCTCTTTCAGTACAGTTGACATTCAGCCACAAATAGTGGATCAGTTATGTTGAGTTCAGCTATGCCACTGAGTCCTCATTAGCTGAGTTATGTATGGAACAAAACATGGTCCTTCAAATATAGTCATTTTGGGAGCAAATTGAAGAAAGGAGACACGAGTTAATGATGAGTACTTTGGAACATATCAAAAGAATTTGCAGAT
>CAOLHI010000257.1:600000-750250 GCA_948474755.1 Ctenosaura bakeri | reverse complement strand
ATAGCAACAACGTGCAATAGCATGGTTACTGAACCAGAAAAAACCCACTGCTGGTTGCACTATAGCAACATTGTGTGGAATTCTGGGAACTGTAGTTCAAAAAGTGACTTTTCCAAGCTCTGGTCTTAGCAAGAAAACAGCCAGCTCATCCTCTCTGTCACATCCACTGATGGCAACTTGGTGGGCTTTTGGGTTAAGGGAGATGTTGCAGTGACATTTCCTTGTCATTGCCTTGCTTCCTTGGCTATCTCACAATAGCCACAGTGTCCGCATGCCTTCCTTTGCATCCCACTGTCCTCTTCTACCTTGTCAGGGCCCAGCAATGAGTATTCCTCACTCACAAAACCCAGCTCCCCACCCCTCCAAGAGCGGCACACACCAAGGGCTGTGCAGCATTCCAAAGTGACTTCATGTCCTGTAAGCTTTGGTGTCATTGGACCTCCTCTGTATGTAGCAACAAGAGCCACAACAAGGGAGCTCAGGATGGAGGAAGCCAACCAACACAGCTTCTTCCCAGGTTTGGAAGGGGCCTGCCTGTATGTAACTGGCAAACCACCTAGTGCATTCTTGAGAGCTTCCATGGCCCCTTTTTTTCTAAACTCAGGATTTTCTCTTGACTGCCTCTCAACGAAACCATTTTTTTAAAAAAAAAATCCATTACTTATAGTTACATCTGTCCCTGCAGAATAATTAACACACTCATCGCTCTCCAGCTCTTGGCAAAGAAAGACCAGGCTTCATGGAAGCAAGGTCCAAGTTTTCCTCCTCCAAAATACAGACCCCCCCCTTTTTTTTAAGTTGCAGATGTAAGATTGGAAATTGGACAGGTGCCCTGGGAGAGGCCAGTCATGTTGAGAGCCAGATAAATAAGCCAGTGATTCTCATCATGCCCATAAAACAGTGGCATTTATAAACTGTGGATTCAAAGGGATGAGACTGCATAACTATATCTTCCAAATGTCCCAATTTGGCAAGGAACAACTCTGATGAATTTTCTGTCATCCTGTTTTTTCAGGTGCTTTTAAAATGTCCTACCTTCTCTTTCCTTTTCCTATTTTACCCCTTTGTCCTCAGTTTACTTCAATTGCTGCAAACTGAGTTTAAAGTGTAAAAGTAGTTTGCACTCAGTCTATAGTCAGGAGAGGACGGGAGAAGATGGAATGCTGCCCTTTCCTATAGGCTCAGGCAAAAGCAAACTGCTGCAGCTTCTTCTAGAATAGTTTGTCTGTTCTTCCTCATTAATATCCTTTGCCACACTGTGATGTAGCTTGGCCGTATGTCTCCTAGTTTCACCTCTGAAATGTTGGAGGGTGTGCATAACCATGTGCCTTGTGGGCTCTCTTGACTTTGAATCAGCTTGAGATGTTCAAGCCACAGGATTCCATAGGATGTTGAAAGTGGAATAATAGCACTGTAACAGTCTAGTGCAGAAATGGCCTAGGAAGGCTAGGATGACTCTAGGCTTGTTGCCTGTCCCATCAGCAGGCAATGACATTTCTGCTGTGATAGGCTTTTGAGAACAGTCAGTCCAATTCACATATGCACATGTGCAGGGCCAGCCCAAGACATTTTGTTGGCTGAGACAAATGGCAAAAGGTGTACCTCCTCCCAGTTCCATATAAAGGGACTGAACAGGCTTCCTGCTGCTTTTGTGCTCTGGGATTCCCTCTCTAGCGACATTTCTGCACTAGACTGTTATAGAGCTATTATACCACTTTCAACATGCTATGAAATGCTGGGTTTTGCAGTTTAGGGAGCAGCCCTTGAGGCCCCTCCCTAAACTGCAAACCTGAGGATTCCATAGGATGTTTAAAGTGGAATAAAGCACTATAACAGTCTAGTGCAGAAATGGCCTAGGAAGGCTAGGATGACTCTAGCCTTATTGCCTGTCCCATCAGCAGGCAATGACATTTCTACTGTGACAGGTTTTTGAGAACAGTCAGTTTTTAAAGAAAGAGGTTTTAACAGGGTGCAGCACTGCTTTTAACTGTACTGTTTTACAAATGCTTTTTATACTATTTTTTATTCTGTGTTTTAAATTGCTTCTAATGACTGTTTAATTATACTTTAATGTTAACATTTAGTGTGTTTTCATTATAACCTATTTTGTTTTAATTTGTAAGCTGCCTTGAATCCATTAATAATAATACTTAGATGGATCCCACAGAACAACATCCTTTGCTGCACTGAAATAAGCAGGCTAGCTTAAAGGTTAAAGCAAGATTGGCAAAAGGACATTCTGGCAGCTGCAAGCAGCTCTCAGACGTAATTTGGTGGCCCATGAAGCCCCTAATCTTCTCAACCCCTTCTCCAATTTTTTTAAAAAAATTCTTCGTACTAATTTTACATATTTTTTTTTCTAAAATTGTCCCCAAACTGGCCTCATATGTTTCAGTTCAGTCTCCTGATCCCAGAATCTTCCCCTGCTTTTAAAAAAGGTCCAAAATCAGACAAAAGCCCTCCAGCATTTTACAGATAATGTTTGACAGTGGAATATGCTGCCTCGGAGTATGATGGAGTCACCTTCTTTGGAGGTTTTTAAGCAGAGTCTGGATGGCCATTTGCTGTGGGTGCTTTGAGTCTGTGTTCCTGCATGACAGGGGGTTGGACTGGATGGCCATTGTGGTCTCTTCCAGCTCTCTGTTTCTATGGTTCTGTGATATAAAAACCAACACACAGATGGTCAAGCAACATCAGAGTGTGATCAAGATGGCAAAAGTTATTAATGAGCTAGGAGAGGTTGCAGCAGTTTACTTTTGCCTGATCCTACTGGGAACCTATACTGAGTTAATAAAGTGCAAACTGCTTTTGCTCTTTGAATTGAGCTTGCCCCAAGGGAAAATGTGAAAAGAGGAGAGAGAAACTGGGGCATTTTAAAAGTAGAGAACTAATTGGGACTCTCCCTGCCAAACTGAGACAGTTGGAGGATGTGCTGGAGATGCAATGCCATCACTGTTAGGCCCTTTCCGCACGATGTCGCTGTCGCGTTTTTGCCACAGGATGGCAGAGGTCGGCAGGTTGCGCTTCTGCATGACGTCGTTGCCGTCCTGCTGCCATCCTGTTGTGGAGTGTCATGCTTGTGCAGTTCCCATCACTTCTGGCCATGCGGAAGATGCGGAAGCACATTGGCGACGCTTCCTTCTTTAGCATAGCAATGGAAAAAGCCCAGCTGTGCTGCGGAAGGAAGACATGGTGCCATTGCATTCTCTTCCACATGGACCAAGCAGGTGCAGACGTGCTCCCTTCTGGACCTGGGACTTCAGCGAGACAACGTGGAAGAGCTTCGTCATGTGGAAATGGCCTTAGTGTGCCCGACTGTGGTAGAGAGGACTAGGATGGATTCCAGGGGCTCATCCCTGCTCAGTTTTCCACCCCTGGGTTACATGGAGGCAGACGCCACTCTCTCCTCCAACATCTTGTCACCTCTTTTGTATCTCTTGTCTCAGGCAGCTGCCTCATTCTGTCTTCTATCAGGGCTGGTTCTGCACTGACAACATTCTGTGACTCACAACTGAATATGCCAACTGCCGCCATAGAAACACATTACAGCCAGTATGCCCTTAGTGACATAAACAAGCTTAGCATATCTTATACCCCTGTATACTTTTTGTTGGTCCTTTGAGGAGGCTGGTATTCTCTTCCACTCTCCACAACAACTAACTCTACCCCTTGACTCAAGGTTTTACTGTAACAGCCCTTTTGAATGGCCATTTAGTGGCTGGTGGAAAGCGAAAGGTGGAGTCAGGTTAGTGTCTGACTGTGACCCACAGCCAGACATAATTGGAAACATAATCTGCTAAAACCCCAGCAGAGTCAATGGAAGATGCTGCCAATCTGCATCTGATTAAGGGGCACTGTCAGATGCTTCTCCAGTCCTCTTCCAGCAGCCACGGATCTGCTCTTGGGTGTGTGTGTGTGTGTGTGTGCTGTCACAGCAACACTGTGAGTCCTGTGTGTGTGTGTGTGTGTGAATGGTTAACTGTAGTAGAATGTTACAGTACACTGGATAACATAGGATTTTGGTCCTTATTTTAAAAACAGTGACACATTGTGACACAAAACCAGAGATTGCAAAAGTTAATTTTGTTTCAACCAGCATATGATTACCATGTTGTTGGTTGTGGATGTTGTAGGCGATGCAATCATGCTGGATTCTGAAATAGCTAAGTATGCCAGAAATATCAAATCCAAGTAATTTATTGTGTCTTCTCAGAAAACAAGCACCACCACCGTATAAACATTTATTGAACTGATTATACTAGAAGTAGCAGAAATCAAGCACACTCTCAACATAGTGAACTGGAAAGCATTCTCAGATCTTGCTGCTTCTACAGAACACACCCTCTTTAGCAGTTTCAGGATGCTCCGCCACGCTCACAGCTGATTGTTATAGGGAGGATTCAGGGCGGCAGTGAGGTCGTAAATTAACATGCAACTGTGATCCAGGAGTTACCTAGTCCCTCTTATTCAGTTACTCTCTTTTTTTTTCCAATTACAGCTCACAGAGTTTTCATGCTTCCTCACCCCAGAATTAACTTTCTGAGCGATGCTGTTATTCCTGATAACCATTAGGAATGTGTGGCAACTCCCACTACTGCTCTGTTTTTAAACAAAAAACAGACAGAGAAACTAGTATGTACCCTACTTTACAGAGGAGATTTGGGAATGAAGAAATCTCTCAGTTTCAGATTCTTTTGTGTACTGGTATGTGTGTGTGGAGCATGCGTCTGTGGGTGTGTTTTCCACTTTCAAAATCATTCTACCCTGTTCCCTCCTCAGTTTGTATCTAAAAAGTTCTTGTCAAAATTTGTATACATTTTGACCAGTTTTCTCTTTCTCTGTTCCTATAAGTATGGCTTTTTGTCTAGGATAGACATTTTTTTCAACCAGTTTTGCTTACTCAACAGAGAGAAGTGTAAGGTCCTACACTTAGATAGAAAAAATGGAATACAGAAATATAGGATGGGGGACACGTGGCTGGATAGCAGTACGTGTGAAAGGGATCTAGGAGTCTTCATAGACCACAAGCTGAACATGAGTCAGCAGTGTGATGCGGCAGCCAAGAAAGCCAATGCAATTCTCGGCTGCATCAATAGGGGTATGGTGTCTAGATCGAGGGAGGTACTGGTACCACTCTACTCTGCTTTGGTTAGACCTCATCTTGAATACTGTGTCCATTTCTGGGCATCCCAATTCAAGAAGGACATTGACAAGCTGGAGCAAGTCCAGAGGAGGGTGACCAAAATGGTGAGAGGCCTGGAAGCCATGCCCTATGAGGATAGACTTAGAGAGCTGGGTATGTTTAATCTGCAGAAGAGAAGGTTAAGAGGGGACATGATAGCCGTGTTTAAATATTTGAAGGGATGCCATGTAGAGGAAGGAGAGGGCTTGTTTTCTGCTGCTCCAGAGACCAGGACAAGGAGCAATGGATTCAAGCTGCAGGAAAGGAGATTCCACCTGAACCTCAGGAAGAACTTCCTGACAGTCAGGGCTGTCCGGCAGTGGAATGTGCTGCCTTGGAGTGTAGTGGAGTCTCCTTCTTTGGAGGTTTTTAAGCAGAGGCTTGATGGCCATCTGTCGGGAGTGCTTTAAGGGTGTTCCTGCATGGCAGGGGTTGGACTGGATGGCCTGTGTGGTCTCTTCCAACTCTACATTTCTATGATTCTATGACTTTGTTGTGCATTTTGGTGCCAACTTCTCCCTTACAAGCATATTTGAAGAACATTATCAAGATCTTGGGGGCAGTACAAATATGGAAGGATAACAGTGGTTTCATTTTACAATGTTGATTTGTCAGTAGGACAGGTAGAAGGTCCGCATTAAAATGCAAACTGAATGCACTCTATCCTTTCAGAGAAAAGGGGGGAACCAGGCAACTTGCCCTGGGGCTGTACATAGCCCTCTAAGTCTTTCTCTCTCTCTTTTAAGCTTCTCAGCCTTCAAGCCTCCTGGACCAGGATCTGTCTGGCCAAAGTAAACAAACAAAAAAGGATGAAGTGCCAATCATGGAAAGCTTCACAAGCCGTATGCAACTTTCAAACGTATCATAGAGTCTCTTTCATGACTTGACATCATCTTCTCCCCCAAAAAACCCTAGAAGTGCACATCTGCCCACTTCTCCCTTCTCTCTTTTTACAGTCTGTACTCCACCCCCTGCCAAAGGTTCCAAGGAAGGAAATGTCATTGTTGATTTATTCGTTTAGTTTATGTCCTGCCTTTCTTCCAGCATGGGGCCCAAGTCAGCTTACAAAAAAGATTAAAGGAAGATACAGCTAAAAACTTGATGATGAAGACTTTAAAAAACAAATTAGCAATCATATTGTGGTTATTGTGCGCTGTCAAATTGTTTCTGACTTATAGTGAGCCTAAGGCAAACCTATCATGGGGTTTTCTGGGAGCTGAGAGTGAGTGACATGCCCAAAACCACCTAATGGATTTCCAAGGCTGAGCAAGGAATCAAACCTTGGTCTCCAGGGTTGTAGTCAAACACTCAGACCATTACACCATGCTGACTCTCTAGCAATCATACTAAACCATCAATAAATTAAAATTGTATGAACTTATTAAAAAATAACCATAACAATGAGGGTGAAAGCACAACACACGTACCTCATTAAGAAACCTTTTCTTCATAGTCAGTTAATCACCAAATGTTAAATAAATATTTCTTGACCTGCCAGTAGAAGGAGAGCTGAGAAAGGACCAGCTAGACTGCCATGGGAGCAAATACACCCCCTGGGAGCAGCCACTGAGAAGACGCTCTCCTACATCTTCACCAGACAGACTTGTGACAATGGTGGGACTGAGTGAAAGCCCTTTCCTAGGGATTGTTAGACTTGGGCAACCTTGAGACTTGAGACAGATACAGTCTTTCAGGCAGTCTGAATCTAAGCCAGAGGAACAGCCTGTTCTTTAAATGCATCTTCTGTTTCACAGGTAGGAACGCTCCGGACTTCCACATGTTGTTGATTTCACCTTCCATCAACCCTAGATCAGGGAGGATGGGAACCAGAATCAAACTACATTTGGAAAGTGGCTTCCCCAGCCTTTCTTGATTTTTCAGTCTTTCCACTAAGTCTGATTTAAAACCGGGGGACAAATGTGCTGAAAATGTGCTGAATGAATGAATGAGCTTATATCAGTTTTATGGAGATCAATGGCCTCTTTTGTTTTCTTTTTGAATGATGCATTTCCCCCACTTTTTCCCTCCCAGTTGGAAGTGGCCACTCCAAAACCAAGCAAAGGTTGAATTTTGAGTTTGGGGTTTTCAGTGGGACTATTGGGTTCAAATTGTTCCTCATATTTAAAATAAAATTGGTGACTGTAGGTCAATCTCTTGTTCATCCTAACCCCCAACCTTGATATTGCTTGCATGTGTGGAATGGCGGCAACAGGGAGCAGGAGCGGAGCCAAGAGACAGATGGTATTGGCGGTGGACTCTCTATAAAAGTGTGGATCTCAGCAGGTACCCAGTGATATCAACTCCTCATGATGACTCTGAACATGATAAATAGTAGTAAGGACCTCTTTTATTTAAATTGAGTTAACTTGAAAGATACAAGGAGGAGGAGCAACATGGTACGGGTCTAGCTGATGCCAGGGTCACAATGTGACAACCTGCTCATCCTACTCATGGGTGATAACACCTGAGCTCCAGGGGCAATCCAAATTGCTTTGGTTGCTCCCCCATCCAGCATCTTGGAAGGTAACCCAGGGACTCCCACCCAGGCTGCACGGCTCTAAAAATGTGAGTCTTATTCCCAGGTTAACCTCAAGGGTAGCCTCCTTCACTGAACCTCCTGGGACACAGGGCCCTAAAGAGGTGGTTCCAGAGCCCTACCCTCTACCAAGTGGGTGCCAATAGGTGATCACTGAAGTTTTATTATCCCCCATTATCTGCCACAGAAAGGGGCAAGTGTCTGCTTAGTTCCTTTCCACCCACCAGGGCAGACAACCCAGCCGTCACCCCCTCTCAATTCTTCCAGGAAAAACAGATTCCCGTGATCAGACAGGTGTACCTCATCTGCTAAGTAGAGGTCTGGCCACCCAAACAGGTTGCCAAGATGAGGAATAGGGGCCCAAATCTGGTTATTCACCATTCTTCTGGCACTGTCAATACATTTGGGGTCTTCACTACCCCACCAAAAAGCAGTGTCATTACTGCCAAGGTGAATTACCGAAACATCAGCTGGAGGCCCAGAGCACTTCAAAGTCTTGGAGTCAGCAAGCCTAGATTATTACTGCTAAGGTGAATGAGCAGAACATGACCCCTATAGGAAGTGAACTGCTTCACTCTCCTTTGCCCCTATCACATGTCTTGATTTGGTGCTTAGGAGAAATCAGACATAACACTCTGGTCTTACTCCATGGAGACCATCGAAAGCTTACCTTCCCCTACAGTGACGTTCGTCATGCGAGTCCAGAGTAAGTATTCCCATCAGCTGCTTTCTGATCTTTTTAGCTAATGATGCCAGGGACTGAAGTGAGACCTCATGTACTGTGCCACTGAGTTGTTAGCCCTCTCCTAGTAACTGGCTTGGGTCCAGACTATCTGAAAGCCCAGTGCCTTCTCATTTAAGCCTGCCTGAGACTTAAAATATTCAGCAGAGGGCCTTCTCTCCATCCCACCACCATTGCCTGCTTGTCTGGTGAGGACACGGAACGGAATCTTCTTGGTAGCTCCTCTTTGGCTATGGAAATCCTTCCCAAGGAAGGCTTGATTTGGCCCCCTGTCTGCTCTCTTTTTGCTTATGGGCAAAGACCTTCTTATCTGATTAGGCCTTCAGCCTTTAACTAGTTGGGATAGAAGGAGGCCCAATGGCAATTTTTTTAAAAAAAACCCTTCAAAGTAGTTATCTTCTTTGACCATTTTATACTTGATCATGAAGCTGCTCACAGAGCTGGAAGTAATTGTGGAAAAAGTTTAGCCCTACTGTCCAACATTTTACATGTGAAAAATAAATGGAATACATGTAGCCAAGCAATATTAGAGTATAATCAAGATGACAAAAGTTAGTAATGAGGAAGAATACACAGGCTAGAGGAGGCTGCAGCAATTTGCTTTTGCCTGGATCTACTAAGAAGGGCCTTTGTAAAATAAGACATGTGTCCATCCTAGAAGTCAGTTCTCTAATACAGTGCTGTTATTAGGCTAGAGTCTGACAATAGCAAACCTAGTCCCAGAGAAGAACACATCTTCTGCAGCTTGATGCCAAGCCAACAGACAAAGCAGTGGTCCTCATGTTTTCCTCTGTGATATTTCTGGGAATCATTGGGATGTTACAGATGAAGTACTGGTGGGCACAGAAGAATGTTGGAATAGGTTTTCACACTGCCTGGAGCTGCACTGGGGAGTGTAATGTTACTCTGGAGTGCCAAGGCCTTTTCCATTTGAAGCATACCTCTCAGAAGACACAAACCAGAGTTTCATTCCAATGGTTTGCACGAATTTCGTAATGTGTATGTATGTGTGAGAGAGAGAAAGAGAGAGAGAGAGTGCCACTGCTACCATACTGCCCTGAGTACAGTGAATGTCATCTGAAAGGGTGATCTTTGGCACAATTGTATCACTTTGATCCCACTTTGAGTGCTGTGCATTCATCCTGTGGCGTTTTAGGATTTGTGGTTTGGGAGGGAGTTAGAATTCATCAGCACATTCCCTTGTAAAAAAAATAAGAGGAACTCTCTAGCAGAGAATTCTAGGTTCTGTTCCACAAAGTATCAATCCCAGGGTTCCATAGAAGTCCTGGGATTTGTAGTTTCAGGAGGGATTTCCTTCCATGTCCCTGAGCAGCAGCACTAGAGGGATGCTGTAGCAGAAATTTTTTAGTTCTTTTCCACAAACAACAAATCCCAGGTTTCCATTGGAGGGAACCATGGTAATTATAGTGGTATCAAAGTGCTATAATTATGTAGTGTGGATATACTCCTAATTAGTCCTTAGATAGAAGCCCACCAGGGAATGTAAAGCCTCTGTACATAAGGCTAGGAAAGAATCCTGAGTGAAACCCTGGAGGACCACTTCCCCCTGTCAGAGTTCACAATATAGGGCAAGAGAGAATGAGATGAACCACTATGTTCCTAATCTGTGGGGTAGAAATCAGTTTGAGTTGCATTGGCTTTTACATAGGAAGTGATCTCTTAAGCAGCAAGCAGATTTCTGAGGTAGTGGAGTTTCTAGAAATGCTAGTATTTCACACAATAATGAGTGTGTAAGCTCTTGATCTTCTCCAGGTGTCTCCTGTTGGGTAAGGACAGGCTTCATTGAACCATGTGAGGAACATCTGAAGGTGCAATGAGCCAGCCTTGCTGAAACTCTGATTTTGTGTGATAGTGTCCAGGTGAACATTGCTGAAATCCAGATCCTTCTGTCTTGGACTGCAAGAGAGTCTGTTAATTTGTCTAAACAACCTTGATCAGAACTTTATAGTAACTAGTTACAAATAACTGGATAAGTTTCTTATAATTTATTCTATTTGCTCAACAACTATGGTATAACTACCTTGCACTGCGAATGGGATGGAATTGCCTTGCAATTGTAACATTTAAATTACCTTTATAGTTACTGGAATGTGACTTCACTGAAAGATGAAGGAGGAGGATCACCTGGTTCATATTCTGTTCATCCTGTGCCTTGTGCTACTGTGTTGTGTTTATATGATTATGAACGGGGAGAAAGGAAAGTGTTTTTTGTATCACAGCCTAGTGGCTTGTGGAATTCATACTTTTAAAGGTAACTGATAGTAACAATTGTAGTTACTTTTAGGAAATGCGAAATTAGAGCCTTTCTTGAATCTCCCACCATTCAGCTTCCATGAACCCTGGCTCCCACCATTATGGCTGAGAGGTGTCTGAGGGAGGTCCACATCTTCCAACAGTTCCCTGATGAAAAGATATGGGGTCAAGTAACGTTAGAGTGTGGTCAAGATGACAAATGCTATTAATGGGGAAAAATACAGAATATAAAAGAGGCTGCAGCAGTTTGCTTTTGTTTGAGCCTCCGGGGAAAGGCAAGATTCCATCGTCTCCTCTTCTCTCTCAATGCTGAATTAATGGGGTGCAAGCTACGTTTGTACTTTGAACTCAGTTTTTAGCAGCTGGAATAAACTGAAGACAACGTTGGAAAGTGGGTGGAGGAGAGAAAAACGGGGGCATTTTAAAACCAGTTGAAAAAGTAAGACAACAGAGAATTAATCAGGACAGTCAGTCACTGTCAGCAAGAATGTATGGATGCTCAAACTGCCCAACCAGTAGGGCAGACCCTGTTTTCAACTGTGACTACAGTTGTATCCATGCCTGAAATGTCCCAGTTCTAAGCTCTGGCATCAGAGAGCAGGCAGGTACTGTTTCTCTTCCAGCCATCCTTTTAATTGGTTTCCCATGGCTTTCTCCATCCAACTTTCCATTTTCCCACAAGCCACCTCTAACTTTGGCTGTGCAAGAAAACTGGCCCCAGGCGGCCTCTTGAGGACACTCAGGATAGCCATAAACTGTTGATATCCCACTCACCGGCCCCCACCAGCCATCAGCCTCTCCTTCCTGAGATCCTGCAGTGCACTCCCAAATGTTTCCTAGCTCAGTTCCTTAAAAATAGCTCTCACAGCGTTTCCACCGCTCCTGTCAAGTCAGCCTGGTTTGTAATTTCCGCTTGTGTCCCCAGACATCATTATATAGAGTAATGGAATTGAGTTAGTTACTCCTCCATCCTTGGGGATCGTTCTATAACATGCCAGACCTTGGAAATGTCTCCAAAAGCTCCTCTGCGTCCACCTCAGGCTTCTTGCATGGATGTAAATATATGTTCTTGTCCTTAGTTACTATGTCAGTTTTCAGAGCCTCTGACCCCTCTGAATCTATGCTTCCTGTGTTATCAGCACAAATCCTCTTTTGTCATCTGCCGTCTCCAGAAATCTGATCTCTCTTTTGGACAAATTACTACCTTCCCTGTCAGAAAAGCATGTGCAAAAGTCATTCTCTCATAACACTGCTGGCTCTTGCTGTCATTGTTTGTGATCAAGTGTACTCCATTCCTTCATCCTCTCAGCCATGCGACTTCTGCTGCGTACATACAATTGCTTGCATATACTTGATCTGGCCTTACTCAATCTAGCACCTTCCTGACGTCTTGGACTGGAACCTCCATTATCCTGGCCAGAACTGACTGTGTTAGCTTGGGATGTTGGAAGTTCTAGTTTAACACATCTGAAGAACACCAGGTTGGAGAAATCTGCCTGGAGTTCTTGATGAACGATTAATGTGTGGCATTTCTTGATTTGGCATGGTGCCCACGAGTGATTACTGTACCTCATTGACCACAAAAAAATCAGAAAAAAGTGCATAGACATGTAAACTCTTTCTCTTACCTCAGTGGTGGGAAATGTGTGGGCCCCCAGATTATGCTGGGCTGCAGTTCCCATCAGCTCTGACGTGTGGAGGGAGGATAGGAATTGAAGTCCAACAATGCAAGGAGGGCTATATGTTCCCTATAGCCACCTTACATCTTTATGGTATATTTCAGGATTCTGGTATATTCCAGAATTTATAGATCTGATGAGAAGAGGGCAATTTCAGTATACCTGTTCCTTTTGATCGGTGCCGGTGTAAATAATAATGAAGTCAATATCTGTTGCCATTTTTATGGAGCACTAATTGATCTTGTGACTGCTCCATACTTGTTGGGATTTTACATTTATAAGCAATGCTGTATGGTTCAGAGAAGATGTTGCTAGGTTCTTGTGATCTTGTAGGTCTGGATATGGTATAATAAATTGCCAATGCAAATGCAATCATGGGACAACTGTTGGAGGCCACAGCAGCCTGGAATGGCCCATAACTTCATCCTGCTCCTCCCAGCTCCTGCTCCCTCCCAATTGCTTGGGATGCCATTGTAATGTCCTAGAACACTCTGGGATATTACAGTGTTGAGGGCATTGTGGAAAATTTGAAACATCATTTCTGGTGTTGATCACAGCTCTGCTATCAGTGCTTTATACTGGTCTCCATTTCTTTACTTGGTCCATGGCACTTCTTCTTGATAAGTGTCTTCTAGAACTGGAATGATTCTTGATTCCCTCAAACTTTCAGGTATACTCTGCATTCTTTTTTACTGCCGCCCAAGATAAAACAATCTGGATTTTGTAATCATTGGCAGATTTTACGTAACATGTAAACTTATCTCCAGAGCCAATAGTGTAAAAGGCTTCTTGAGAAACTCACTGTACTCTACGTACAAAAGGCCTTGTATCCTCGCACAGAACAGAGACAGCCTTGATCTCAAGGAGCATTTACTTTTTCTGCTACCAAAAGAGACAGATTTTTTTTTACTTGGTTTTACTGACTTTGTCCTCAGGTCTTTCATGAAGGGCTGGGGCTCCTGTCTGTATCAACCCTCCCTCAGTATCACTTTAACATCTCAAAGAAGATGCAGGCCTGTGACTCTGTCATATCTTTGCCTGATGAAGAGACCAGTTAGATTGTTGTGGGTTTTTCAGGCTATGAGACTGTGTTCTAGCAGTATTTCTTTTTGATGTTTTGCCTGCACCTGTGGCTGGCATCTTCAGATCCTCTGAAGATGCCAGCCACAGATGCAGCGAAATGTCAGGAGCAAATACTACTAGAACACGGCCTCATAGCCCGAAAAACCCACAACAACCCATGGATTCCGGCTGTGAAAGCCTTCAACTTTACAAGAAACTAGTTAGTTTGTAAGCTAGCAACAATGTACTTTGTGTATTTGGCTGGCCTAATAAGTATATTACAGCAATGTGTATTTTGTTGTATTTCACTGCATGGCCTCTGCCTGGGGGTGTGTGTATGTGTGTACACACACATTTGTTGTCGTCCATATAAGTAACTACTTCAAGCTAAGTTTTCCCTTAACTGAGTGCTGTATTGCCTTTCTCATTGCCTCTCAAATTGTTTGCCTCAGATCTGTGGGATGTTTTAAATGGGCGAGATCACTTTTGCCAGAAGGCTTCTTTGCCTTCTGAAGGATGCTTGAATTGATTCCAAGGGGCTATCCATAGCATGGCAAATGAGACTATTGCTGGTGTTTGCAACAAGTGCAAGAGACTGGTACTTCTTTAGTCTCTTTTGGAGGAGAACCAGTACCGGTCTAAGTATCCTAAAGGCACCAGATCCCATCTGTTTTTGGAAGCTAAGCAGGGTCAGCCCTGGTTAGTACTTGGGTGGGAGACCATTGACAAATACTAGATGCTGTAGGCTATATTTCAGAGGAAGGAACTGGCAAAACCACCTCTGAGTATTCCTTGCCTAAGAAAACCCTATGAAATTTAAGGGGTCACCATAAGTCAATAGGCAACTTGAAGGCACGCACACACACGCACACACAGAGGTCTCATTTTTCTTCCCTTTGAAAAGAGAATATGAAGGTAACATTAGAAATGGCATAGAGAGCCACTGCAGTTTCACACACTTGCTTAGGACTGATGCTTTCAAGAGCTATGAGATAAACCCTGAATATGATATCTTTTAAAAAATGTACAAATGAGCCCTATTAGGTCATATTGCAGGCTTTGCAGGCTCTGCTGCTGACTTGTTTGATCATATCTGAAGAAATGAATGTACCTCCACACTGTTTTTGTTCCCCTGTCAGTTCAGAACAACTTATCTAGGCTGGAATCCTGTTGGTATCTTACATATAATGTGATTTCCCCTGCAGAAGTGATAGGACATTTTTGTCCTATGTGGAACATCTAACTTCAGTTCAAATTTGTGGAAATGAGGTTGCGATGAGGTGCCATTGTGTGTGCAGATGCTCATTCTCCGTGGATCCCCATTACACACAGAAGGGCATACACACTGGTGTGCATTTTAGTGTCTTGCTTCAGTTGCACAATGTTGTCTTCCCAGGTATGGGCTGTATAATGTATCTTTTTCTGGGGTCTGTGGAGCCAGCTGTAAATAAATGCTGCAAAAACAGTCACAATTTAACTACATTTTTAAAGCAAAAGTATAACAAATTATATACTAGACTGAACACATCGCAGTTGGCATCCTGTTGGTTAGTCACAAATAGAGTAACTCCATGGAATTAATCCTGGAATGATGAGTCAACATGTTGGAAAATTCCATTGATTCAGTGGGTCTACTCTAGTCAGGACTCACAGCAAGATCCAGGTCATCAACTGTTCCAAAAGTTTCATACATCCAAGAAAGTGCCAGCGTAAGGTATAACTGTAGCACTTTCCTACATATGCAGCTCAGTTGCATTGCAACCTTGGATGCAGACCTTAAAGTCCTAAAGAAAGGATACAAAATAGGCATAATTGCGTAAGGGAAATTTTGCCATAAAGAATTTACCCTTCTTTGTAGTTATTTGCCAACAAGTTGATTTTGACTTATGGTGGCCCTATGAATGAGGAACCATGGTAAATTGCCTTACAATGGCAAACTCTGGTCTGTGGCTTCCTTGATAGAGTCAATCTGTTACCCTGTATGTTGGGGGTCCTGGGAGGGGTGCCCAAATAATCAAATAAAAACACAAATTGGGGGAATTTAGCTTGAGCACTTTCTCGGCTAACGAGAGGCAGGGTAACTTTGCAAGGATCTTGAAACCCAATGTCTATGGCTTCAGGTCAGGGAACAGGCACGCAAGTTTAAAGGTAACCAAAAATAACAGTTTTATTGAGAAACAACAGAAAATAAATAACACACACACTAACTAACTGGGAAGTGGAATTGGAGAGCTTAAAGATAGCCAATATGACACCTGGTCTCGTTGTCCTGGCGAAGGAAAGATGGGGTTCCGAAGAAGAAAGCTCAGCGTGGCTGGCTGAGGGGAGTTCCTTAGACAACCGGCAGCAAGGCGGGATGGAAGTCCAGGGTGATCCAAGGAGTCCGAAGGCCGTTTGGAAATGAGGGGTTTTTATAGGGGAGAAGGTGCCTGCCGGCTATGGCAAGCCAAGTAAGAACAAAAGGAGTTTTGGTGCTGGACAAAGGATTTGGAAAGGTCAAATTTAACATGATGAGCTTAACGCTTGATGACAATAGTTTAATGTCTTGTTTACCGGACTGACTTGGCTGAGAGCTGCGCAGCTATTGTGAAGTTTGCAAGTGGAAGTTCCCTGAAGCTAGGAGCGAAGCTTGGGTTGCTGGCCTCAATAGAGTCTGGAATGTGAAACCATTAGCGGCCGCACTCATGTCCGTGCTTGTCCGGAGAACCTCGCAAACACGTGGAGTGAGGTGACTGAAAACTAGTCCAGCTAAGGCCGAATTAGATGATATCAAAGTGATATCTGGGGTTCCTCACCTACCATGCCATACCAGAAGTTACAAATCCACCTGTAGTGTAGCCTCCCTTTTACTCCCTTGTACGTACAGTACATAACTGCAATTCTGCTATTTTACTCAAGGTGAAAAGGACCAAATGCTTATCCCTGAGACCTGCAGCTTCTCTCCTTTCCAGCTCTCCTTCTCTTTTTGAAATGAACTGCTACAACAGCACAGCCTCTCCTTTAGGGTTTTACCACCCACTGGACCAACAATTCATAGGAATTATTACAGTAGCATAATCAATATATAACTTGCAATGCACAGATTTATGCTATGCAACCTTCCAGCAAGATCTTGGCCCTGGTCTTCATCCCAGTAAAAACATGATCTCCACTAAAATCATACTCCTAAGAAATGGCAGCCAAAGAATGGATTTTGTATATATTACTTTATGATTTTTATGTCTGCACAAGAAACTGGTCAGTTATTGTCACCCCCTGCACCATCTTCCAACACTTTGCCATTGGATGAATGGAAATGGGAGGATGGCCTGCATGTTCCTGAAATAAAAAGAGGAAATAATATCTCAAGATGCTGAAAATGCATACCGTCAAACTGTTTTAATTTCACAGGGACAGTCCCAAATAATTCCCTCTTATCCTATTCTTTCACCTGTGTTTAAATTGCCTCAGTTTTTCTCTCCTTCTCCCACCTCTTCCATTTGTCCTCAGTCCTTATTTCAGTTGCTGTAAACCAAGTTCAAAACAAAAATGTGATTTGCACTCATGCACATGCAAAGGACAGGATGGAACAAATTCTTGCCCGTCTCAGTGGGCGCAAGCAAAAGCAAACTGCTGCAGCATCTTCTAGTTTGTTTAAACTTTAACAACTTCTGCACAATCGTGTAGGAACATGGGGCAGAAGGGACGATTCCCCCCCCCCACTGGATGGCAATGTTTTTGGGGCATCCTGGCCCATAGCCACACCTCTACGCTCCTTGACCACGTGCCTGCCTGCCCTGGCCACACCCCCACACCGCAGCCATGCCCCCGCGCATAGTGGCCATGCCCCTCATACCGTAGCTCCGCCCCCTTCCCCCCTCTTCACATACTCCAAGCTCCACCACTGCTTTTACAATCTTGACCACACTCTGATTGTTTGGCGACAAGTGTGCACTTTTCATCTGTGAATTGTTAGAGGATATGAAACCTATTTTTGGTGATCCCAAAGACAGATGTGTTTAGACCTGAATGTATGTTAAGGCCTATGATCAAAAGGACTCTAATATCATTTACTGCTCTGATGGAAGGCCTGCAGGCTGAAACTTGTTGGGCTTTTTAGCTATTAAACATTCTATTTCACCTTTTTGTGACATGTCTTCCTTTTTCTCATAGGTTCTACTGGATGCTGTCTTTTTTTTTGCTTTTCCCTGGAACTCCCTGTGTCAAACTTCATGAGCTTATGTCATGGGAATTTGAAGCAAAATCAGGGTTATCCAGGACTCTT
This sequence comes from Ctenosaura bakeri, assembly GCA_948474755.1. Taxonomy (NCBI): domain Eukaryota; kingdom Metazoa; phylum Chordata; class Lepidosauria; order Squamata; family Iguanidae; genus Ctenosaura; species Ctenosaura bakeri. The sequence goes on along the minus strand of CAOLHI010000257.1, from coordinate 732,511 downwards.
AAGAGGGCCGGTAATTAAATGTTGTATTTAAGATGTGGATATTATTGTTGATGCCATTGTTAATAAATAAATAATAAATTAATAAATCACATTTATTACACTATTAGGATATTTATTAAAATTATTAAATTTATTTATTAAAATTATATTAACATTTTAGATGTTCAATAAATAAAATAATTAATAAAATGGTTATCTTTTTTAAGTGCCTTATAGATAAAGTATGCAAAACCCGGTCTAATATATAAAAGTCAAAGTTTATGAGTTTTTGAGTTTGTCTGTGTCAGGCAGGCAAAGACCTCATATGATTGACTGTGTTAGGCAAGAAGACCTCATATGATTGTGAAAATTCTGTGGAATCCTGGGGTTGACAGTTTAGGGAGGGGCCTTTAGAATTCTCAACTGGAGAGCTCTTGGGCCTCAGTCCAGTTGCTCTGGAGACAAGGCCTAGCAGCAAGAAAGAGGAGGGCACTGTATTTCCCTCAGGAACCCAACCTACATATGTTAATAACTCTGAATACAGATTGGATTGAGGAATATAGGGGAAAGTTACAGGTACTGGACAGGACAGTTTGGGAAATTAGAGACACAAGATCTCAGATCTGTGCATTTCAACGACATCTCATTCCTAATGTAAGGTAAGGTAATTCCTAAGGTATTTTGAGCATGTATTACGTATGAGAAAATAAAATCCTGGACAATGCCAGGTGTTACTGTAGTTTGTAGTCTGGGCCTGTGGTATATTAGATATCATTTGATATCAAGAAATTGACCATCCCAAACCGTTCCTCTCCACGTGCTTGTGAGGCCCCCAGAGAAGCACGCACACAGGCACGGCCGAAAATAGCTGAACAGTACAAAAAAAATCCAGGCAGGCCAGTAATTGCCGGAACGCAGCTTCAGGAGACCTCCAGGCAAGTACACTTTAAAATCACATTATGTATGCACGCAGCGTACAAAAGACTCCTGCCCCGAGCAGGCAGCTTGATGAGCCGAATATCCAATTGTCTGCGCTATTGGCAACTCTGTCATAATTCAATCATGCAAAATACTGACCTTTCGGAGGCTTTGTCTCCAGCCCAAAACCCATTGTTTTCCCCGGGAACGGACAAGCCTACAGGCACATTTTCCCCTATAAGACCACCTGATTTTTAGCGCTTCTTCAGATCGCTCCTGGCTTCTATCCCGCCTTGCTGCCGCTCTGTTCGCCGAGCCTTCCCCTCAGCTTCCACGTGCTAAGAATCTCCACTCCAACTGACTTTTCTTCTGACTCCTCAGGCTTCAGGAGCAGGTGTAGTATTTCCCCTGAGAAAGCCCTCTTAAAATCCTCTATCAAACTCCTACCTTTCTTTCGCTAGGTCTGTGTGAATGATTGCATACATACGCTTTGACTGTATTTCAAAATAAAGAAAAACAATTATTATTTACTTCTGTTTGATTATTGACTCAGTCTGACCCCGTAAACATTGGCTCCAAGATCTCACTAGGTTTCCCTGCCTCTTGCATTGCTTGTGCTCTTGCTAGTTCCCATTCCCCATTATTTGGAGCACATTGAGGTGTCCCTCACGGGACCCCAGAAATCAGGATAACCCAGGTGAATATGCTAGTAAAGCAGCACTATCCCACAAGAACAAAGTATGTGGATAATCAATTAACATAAGGCCATTACAGGCATCCCTTGCTTTTCAACAACTCATTTTTCAATGTTCCACTCTTTCAACTGTTGCAGATTATAGACAGCTACTATTCTCTGATGTGGGGTGTGCTCTTTTGTCCATTGTTCTCCTCTTGTCTTCTTTCTATAGGGAACATGAGGCCAAGTGAGTCTCTGTAATTCACTGATGTTCCCTACAGGATGAAGGCAGTAGGAGAAGAACGTATGAAAGACTAGGTTCTGCTTTTCAACCAGTTCCGCCCTGGTCCCTAACCCATCAGATAAGCAGAGGATGCTTGTATTTTGAAACTGGTCAATCACATCTCATCAGATATTGGGATGGATAGAAACATCTTTGGCTGATGATGAAAAGATGGCAGTGCTGGGGCCAGATGGGCCACCTTGAGGATAGCATAAATAAATGTGAGGTGACATGTGGTGGGAAGACCTCACTGAATCAGAAGGTGATTGAGGGTCAATTGAATCTCAAACAGGGTAGACAGCAAAGGATGAAGGCTTGATAGCTCATGTGACAAATACCTACCAAACAAAGGCGATTTGCTTGTGAGGAAAAAGTCATGAGAAAGACACCACTGATGTGGTTGATCATTGGCCAACAGGTAACATTGACAGCTTGGTCTTTGTCCACTGGTGGAAGGACAACAAGGGAGTTCCACCACCTGGGAGCAACTACCAGGAAAGCCTTTTTTTTTCTTGACAAGAACATGTCATCAGATCATGGAAATGGGGGAGGGATGATGTGTATATGATTGGACAGTCTCATTTCTTTCTCTCATGCTATGATGCCATGTGGTCTTCATTATTTGAAGGCAGTGGGTCTATTTTTTTTCCTTTTTCAAAGGTATTTTTATCATTATTGTTATTATTAGGACATAAGCGCCAGCAAATGTTATCAGAGCAACTGGAGAGTAAAATACTGCTGAGTTGCTGGTCCTGCATTTTTTTGTAGTCCCAACTTGCCTATCAATGTAACACACCTCATCAGCATGAAATTCACTTAGGAGCAAACTGGAATAGCAGAGCTCCCAGTTCCCAGCATGTGCTAAGTCAGCTTCCTGCTGGAAGTCAGCTGTTTATAACATCTGGGTCAAGTGAGAGTTTCATATGGAATAGTTCTCTTCATCTGAAGACTGACAAAAAAGAATTTTTTCCATTACAATTCAAGAGCCTCTCAGTCAAAAAAAAAAAAAAAGCCAAGGAGTGGGAGGCTGTTCTCCAAATCAGCAATCTTTGGCTTTTTGAGGCCTGTGTTTTCCACCTGCATCATGGGGCCAACATTTATTTGTTTGTAATCTACTGTGGTTTTTACTGTAAACCTGTACCTTTCAACATTTCACAGATGAAAACCAGGACACACCGAAGTGTGGTGAAAAGACTGTAGCTAGGCAACAGGAAGGCAAAATTTATTAATGGGGAAGAGTATGCAAAGATACTGTTTTAAGAAGAGAGACTTCAGAATTTTAAGTACTGTTTTTAGGAAAACCTGAAGAAAAGAACACAAGCCAAATAAGTCTACTGGAAAGGGCACTCTTCTCTTCTCCCTCATGTTGGGTTAACTCAGTGCAAACTGCGTTTGCATGTTCAACTTCATTTGCAGCAACTGAAGTAGGCCAAGGATGGAGGAAGGTGGGAGGAGGAGTGAGAAAACTGGGACATTTTAAAAGCAGCTGAGGAAGTGGGACAGCAGAGAATTAACTGGGACTGTCCCTAACAAACCAGAACAATTGGAGAGTATGCAAACCCTACCAACTAGAAATGGGCAGAATGGGGGAGCAGGTGGGGGGTAGTGCCTGCAGGAAGAGAACTCCAGAGCTTTTTTTTATCTGCAGGAATCAGCAGGAAGCACATATCTAGCTCTGTGGACATAGTGGCAATCAGGATCCCATGTAGGCAATAAAGAAGCACAACTGCACATGTTGGCAAGAAACTGTTGTTGTGTGCCTTCAAGTTGTGTCTGACTTATGGTGACCCTAAGGCAAACCTATCGTGGGGTTTTCTGGGGGCTGAGAGTATGTGACATGCCCAAGGTCATGGTGAGGGTTTCCATGGTTGAGTGGGAAATTGAATCCTGGGCGATTTCTGCACTACAGTGATATTATTCCCCTTTCAACATCCTATGGAATCCTGGGGTTTGGAGTTTAGGGAGGACCCTCAAAGGACGCTCCCTAACCTGCAAACCCCAGGTTCCGTAGGATCTTGAAAGCGGAATAATAGCACTAATAACGGTCTAGTGTGGAAATGGCCCTGGTCTCCAAAGTTGTAGTCCAGCACTCAAACCACTACAGCATGCTGGCAAGAAAAAGCTATAGCTTTATTGGTTACAGATATTGTTATCACGGTTATGATATGTCTGGTGAGAGCACTAGATATCCTTTTGATATCAAATAATTTGGCCTTTACTTGGCCTTTCTCTGCCACCCTACTCCACGTGTTTGCAGAGGTCCACCGGACAAGCACGTATTGGGCGCGGCCGTTAATGGTTGTACTTTCCAAAACCTCATTCAAGCAGGCAATTTAAGCCTCTCCGTTGCTTTGGGGAAAAACCTCCCTGCAAACTGGCTTTGCTCGGCGCGTATCTTCACAAAGCCGCATGGCCAAGAGCTGAGCCATTCCTTTATGTCGGGCCATCAGCGTCCTGGCCATACTATTGTCATCCAGCGCTAAGCCCATCATGCAAAACCTGACCTTTTCCAACTCCTTTGTCCAGCTCTAAACTTCCTTTGTTCTCACCGAGCATAGCATAGCCTGTAGGTAAAATCCACCCTATAAAAAGTCCCCACTTTTGGAACACTTTGGATCACCCTGGACTTCTATCCTGCCTTGCTTCTGCTCTGTCCAGTGAAGTTTTCCCCTCAGTTCCCAATAACTGAGTCTGCCTCCCTTCTTGGAACCTCCTCTTCTCTCCAGGACTACGAGACCAGGTGTCGTATTACCCATTCCCCAAAGCTCTCTATTTCTATTTCTAGTTAGCTGTGTGCATGTGGTGTCTTTTATGTTATTTGTTCCCAATAAATGTTATTTTTGGTTACTTTAAAACTTGTCTGGCTGTGCTCTCTGACCTGAAGCCGTAGACATAGGGTAAAAGATCCTAGCTGAAGTTACCCTGCCTCTCGTTAGCTTAAGAGAGTGCTCGAGCTTGATTTCCCCAGCTTGTGTTTTATTTGGTAATGTGGGTGCCCCTCCTGTGACCCCCAACATACAGGGTAACACTATGGCGGCTAGGTCTTTCTCCTGGGTTCAGATTCAGGCATCAGTAGATCTACCTGCACTAGGGATTCTCCAAAGGTGCTTTTAAAAAAAAATTAAAATGGAGTAGAGTTTGCTGACATGGCTGTCTGGTTAAAAGAGCAAATTTTCTTCAAAAATGCTTAGATTTATAGTATTAGCAAGCAGAAGTGCCATTTCTCTGGTGAACTATAGCACTATAATTCTTTAAAAAAATAAAAAGAGGAAGAGAAGGGTACTAAGAAACTGTCTCAAGGGTGGAGAATAAAATGCTGCAGCCAGCTGCTGGGCATTGTCAGAAAATTGTCTGGGACAACATCATTTGGATAATTACCCCCCCCGAGAACTACAGTAACAAATATTGCAACCTCCCAACACATTTACCCCATCTGGAGGAATCTTACTATCTTGGCAATTAATTTATGACTTTTTTTTACAAGCTCAGTTTAAGAGAAAAAAGAAAACTCTTAAATGCACATCTTGACAAAAACATGAGAACTGGCCTTGCTGCAAATCAGAGAATCTGACTACTGAATCAAGAAAATCTAAGCCATTGGGCTTGCAATTATTTATACCACTACATGAGAATAAATCCCAGTGAGGTCAAATCCCAGAGGACTTGGCTTCTGAATAACCAGGTATAGGATTGAGCTGTTAGATTTTTCTGTAGAAAATCAGCCTGCGCTGTCATAGATATCCAGAGAATATAATGACTGAATGAGCTCAGTTCAGTTCTAAGTTTACAGCATTCCCATCTCATGGACAGTGACACAGCAGTTACATTACAAATGCTCATCTATATTGAATGGCCCTCGGCTAAGCAGAGACTGCAGATGAAATATCACACCCAGAAGTATGCTAAAGGAATCTTCTTGAATGCATAGAGACACAGACAGGCAGCAACAAAGAAGTCTTAAGTAACAGAAGCTAGTTGCAAACTTGAATCCAGTTTAATGAAGAAAAGGAGTTATTCTTACATGGATAGCTACAGTCAATGCTGCAGTAGACTCATGGCTCATAGGACTTTTCGATTAGCAGGGACAATGAAATTGTCACTTCATCCATGTCCAGGTGTAGTTCCAATCAGCATATTGCTGGTGATGTATTTCTCCAGTAATAACCAGTTGTTGAGAGCTATCTTTCTTGTAATTCGCAGGGATGGCTTAGTCTTGAATGGGCAACTAAGATCCGTTAATGTTACAAAAGGCCTACTCCTGCTAGAGATGAAAACTGTTGTTACAGGTTTGTTTCAATGTCCGAAGGAGAGAACTGATAAGCACGTCTGAGAAGTGGAGGTAAACAGAAATCAGAGCTCCATGTGCTGATTGATGGTCACTTGCTTTATTTGTTTTTAAAAAGCCCTACACGTTTGGCCTCTATCAAAGTTGGCCTTCCTCAGGGGCTACACTGAAAAATACAACTATAATTCTATATAATACATTGAAGACAACACCACATTAATTATAATCTCTAAAACATAAAAATTACATTTTTTTCAAAGCAAAGTGTCTATGCCTACCATTATCAGCATTTTGGACTCTCTTTGGGAATGTGAGTATAGGGACTGTCAGGAAAGATGTCTGTATTCCAAAATTTATCTGTACACCACTGCCTACAGCAGGGGTGGGCAACCATGTTGGGGACAGATGCCATTTTTCACCCCTACAAGGTCTTGAGAAGTAGGTGAGACTCATAGGCTTGAAGCTACCAATAAAGCTTTTTGTTCTTGTAGCTGAATAGGATCTTGAAGTTGGGGTCTCCCCAGTCTCAGCTTTTGTGTATTATGATGATGTTATATAAAATTCTATGTTGTGCTGTTACCCCAAAACATTGGTGACTCAACAGTCCACCCATGATGCCAGTACCTCCACGTGACAGTAGGGAATTAATTAGCTCAATTAGGAGGGGTAACCTAATGAGATCTTTCCACCAATGTTTACAGAGTTTTGCAGGAAAGGATCAGTCAGAGATTCCAAAATGTAAACTAAAATTTGTTTTATTGAAAGTTCACTCACACATGCAAAAGCACAAGAGCTAGCCGAAGGACAAAGGGAGGAACATTGTTGATAGAGGGGTTTTAGAGAATGGGTGATAATTACCAATCTGGAGAGTAGTGAAGAAAGAAGTGACGTGGTTTAGACAAGCACCTAAGGACAACACTCATTTGGGAATTGGAGTGACAGTGTAGCAACCAGCAAGCGAAGTACTATGCTGAACCACTCAAAATGGAGGGTTTTTATACCCAAAATCTACCCTGAGGGTAAGGGTGTGAATGGCTCTCCTGGATGAGTGGACAATGGGCGTTGCGACATGGACAAGGGATTTGGATGGAGTTAACAGTCTTAGTATTTAGATGACAAAGGAGTAATGGCTGTCGTAAGAGCTCTGTATTGTGGAGAGGTTTGGGGGACAATGCAGGGAAACATCCAGGTGTAAGGGAGCAGGGTTGAAACAATCATTGTTTTGGTGGGAACTTCCCTTGACCATTGTATGCTCAGAAATGTTCCAGCTTCAGCTTGAACCTATTATCTCTGGAGTTGCTTGGTAATCTGTCTGACAATGACTTTGGCTACATCTAGCGGGGGTTAGCTGACCTGCCTTGCGATCACATATGTTCAGTTAGTTATTTTCCTCTGCCCAGCTTGAACTTCCAGTCACCTCAGGTTCCATTTTATATTAATGCTAACTAATGAATTTTCCAATTAAATAATATTTTGCCAATTAAAATATCAAATTTCGGGTGTGTATGGGTCCATAACAGTGCTCTATTTATGTCTTCAAGCCAGTGTGTTTAGAGTGTTGGACTGGGACTTGAGAGACCCAGGTTTAAGTCCCCACTCAACCTTGAAATTCAATGGGATGATTACATCAGTCACTCTTGGCTTGACCTACCTCTCAGAGTTGTTTTGAAGATAAAGTGGGCAATGGAATAATCATGTATGCCACCTTGAGCTCCTTAAATAAATAAATAAGACCCCAGGGATAGGAAATGTGTGGTCCTTCAGATGATGTTGGACTGTTGATCTATCATCCTTCATCACTGAGTGTGCTGGTTGATGCTAACTGTGTTTGTTGTCCAACAATCTTGCTCAGAGGTCACACCTTCTTCACCTCTGTTCTTCTCACCAGTTCTCAATCTTTGGTCTTTCAGGGATTTCAGACCCCAGAATCTCTGACTATTGTCCATGATGGCTAGGGCCTCTGGGACCTGACATCCAAAACATCTGGAGGACCACAGGTTGGGAATCATCCTCTAACCAAAGCACTTGACAGTGGCCACATTAGTTTTACAGCAGAAAGAACAGCTACTTTATAAAAAGGATTGTGTTCCGGAAAAACAGATTGTCCTTATAAGCCTGTCATTTTCTGTGGGCTCAAAGATTATGTCTACATCACTGTTTCTCCATCCCACCCTCTGTGTATTTCATGAATCTATCTTGGAATAGGAATAAAATCTAGGAGGCTACCAGTCTCTGCATATCCTTTTCCCAGCACAAAGCCCATGATGATATTCCCATTATGTGCCAGAGCTTCAAGTCTAAACTAGAGCCACATGTTGTTTTCTTCATGTAGCTTCTAGGGCTGGCTTCACACTTTCGCCCAGCTGTCCAAAGAAACCACATCAAAGTGGGACGGAGTGACGTGACGGATACACGAGCGCCGAGGGCCTCTAGCCAGTCCTTCCCTGGTTCTGGAACAAGACATCAGTGGTGTTGGATTGCAGTTCTAAAGGAAGGCAAGCTGGCTGACTGATAAGTCATAAACAGGTGAATAAAACTGAGGTAGTGGAAGAAACGATACCTAATCACAATCTGGTGAATCACTGTGGTTCTTTGGGAGATGTGCACGTATGCCTTGGTCTACATTTTATGTCCTTAGGAAAACAGCAGAATGTCTTGTGGTATCATAAAAACCAACACAGTGGACCAGGTCCCATGGCATCTGTTGCTGTTGGCTTCTGATTCATGAAAGTTTATACCATAACCCATCTGTTAGTGTTAAGTTGCTTACCTTAAAATAATAACAGGCATAAAACTCTCTGTTTTGTAGCAGCTCTAGAAGAATGACAAAGCTACTTCTCTGATAGTTATACAGAATGCAGAGGCAGCAGTGTTGCCCATCAAACTAAATCTGATTATGGTGCAGTAAAGCACAAAATTGCATACAAGCTTCCGAGATCACCAAAATGTTGGAAAAGTTACCGTAACTTTGCTCAATCAGTAAATCAATCACTCTGTAATTCTCTGCTCATATACCTGGAATAACTGCTATTGAACTTAATGAGGCTTACTTCTTACTAGATATGCACTAGATTGTACTATTTATTCATTGTTTGTATTTTGTTCTTCTGTTCAATGGATCTTGTTATTTATCACCATCAACATCTGTTTATATAGCACCATTTAGATACATAGCACTGTACAAAAATTAGGGATGGTCTGAATCCAGAATTTTCTGAATCCAAATCCAAATCTGAATCCCTGGAAGGTTCTGGGAATCCATGAATCTCACAAATTGCAAATCTTTCGAATCATTTTTTAGAAAAGAGTTTAAAAAGCAAGGGAAAGAAGGATAATCTTGGGCAAGACACACTCTCTCAGCCTTAGCAAAAGCCTAGGCAAAGGCAAACTTCCCTCTGAAGAAATCTGGCCAGGACAATTGTCATAGTTTTGCCTCAGGATCTCCCCAGATTGAAAATGATATGATAGCCCTTTCCACACAGGCAGGAAAATGTGGATTAATGCCACATTTTCCTGCCTGTGTAAACAGGGACACATACTACAGTAGAGAGATAACCCAGGTCAAAACTGGCTTTTCTTTGCATAGCTCCTTCTGGCATCCTGGGGTTTGTAGTTTGGTGATGCACCAGCACACTTTGTCAGAGAAGGCTGTGACCCCTTGTAAAACTCCAAACCCCAGAATTGTGTCTGAAAGATTGCTATGGGAGGAAGGGAGCTATGTAAAGGAATGTTGGAGCTGTCCTTGAAATCTCAAGCCTGTAGCTTCCAGTCAAGTACTGAATTTAAATATGAAATGTTCATTTTAAATATCTTAGAATACAAGCCCAGATGTAATTTGCAAAGGCCATTATTAGTCCAAGGGAAAACCTCACCTATTTACTGTCTTCCCTTGTATGTATGGTCTCCCTGGTTTTCAGGTGTCCCGGTCTCCAACAATCTATTTAGCTGGCGGATTTGAAAGATTCGATTTGCCAATTTTGGCACAGGGATTCGGATCTGGGAACCTCGAATCCTTACTCAGGATTCGAGGATTCAAGGATTCAGTTGGCCCATTCGTAACAAAAATAAAGCAATAAAACAGACAGACTGCCCTGCAGAAGGTCTACAATCTAATTTTAAGAAATAATAGAGAAAGAAAGCACTAATACAAATTCAAAACCAATACAATAAAATTACAAAAACAAGCTATCCGCTTAGAGTGGATTCACTGTATAAAAACCAAATACACAGTCAGGGTGTGAACAAACAGGATAGTCTCCCTGCAGGAGGAGAAGTGGACACAAGTCAGACATTAGGAATAACAAAAAATCAGTTGCAGAACATGTCTGCCCTCCTGGGCATTCTGCCTTGGCTCTCTAAGCAGCAGTTCTTGATTTATTTATTTTTTTAAGGAGATTGGAAGGAGGAACCACTGAATTAGCATATAACAGCAAATACCAGTCTTTTGGCAATGCTTTGAACAGAGGCAATGGTTTCTTGGCACACTACACATTTAGCATCAGAGCTACTAGGTAATTAAGTACTAGGTAAGTACTAGGTAAGTAAGCTTGCTTTATTGCAACACTTTGCTGGTTCTGTACCAGTGGCGGAGCTTGGAGTGTGTGGAGGGAGGGCAGGAGGGGTGTGTGGCCGCAGTGCATGAAGAATGGCCACGCTGCATGGGGGCGTGGCCAGGGCATGCGGGGTTGTGGGTTTGAGCTGGGATGCCCCCAAAACTTTGCTACCCGGGGCAAAGCGCCTCCCTGCTCTCCATTCCTCTATGACTGTTCTGTACCCCTACCAATGCACTAGACCAGAAGAATCTCCACTGTTCATATTGTTCACCAGCTTTCTTGGTTTGTATGCAAACCTGTCTTCCACCTTGGTCCATTTAACTGCTCTTTAGGACCAGCACTGAGATCAGGGGATTCTGGAACCATTGTAAAAGTAGAAGGAGCCCTCAGTGTTTGCAGGCAGGTTATTAATTTTACCTTCTTCCAGATACTTCCAAGGGAAGGGAAATTATTTTCCCTATTCCTTACTCTGAAATATTAAGACTGTTGTAAGCATGATGTGCTGTCTGTGTGTTCAGCGTAGCCTACTGCTAACTAAGTGTGCACAGTACAGATAGCAGGCAGCTTCTATTACTCCTGGGAGGGCTCCATGACAATCGCTGTCTTAGTGGTCGAATGTTTAAAGCACTTCTGGTAGTTAACACTTTGGGAGGCTTAGCTACATAGGACTCTTGGAGGTCCATTTTTCACCAGATCATTTTAGGGAGGGTTAGCCTCCAGCTTACTTTTGGGAGATGCCTGATTTCCCCTTGTTTGGGTGTCCATGGTTGAGACTAAACTTCATCCCATCATCATACCCCTGTTTTGTATTTCTGTTACAATTCAAACTCAGCACACAAAGTTTAACTGTGTGTGCATGCATACATGTCTGCCCATACAGGCTTCCCTCCATGTTGCTGCTGCTGTTGTTGTTGTTGCTGTCGTGTGCCTTCAAGTTGTTTCTGACTTATGGTGACCCTAAGGCAGATCCATCATGGGATTTTCTTGCCAATATTTGTTCAGAAGGGGTTTGCCCTCGCCTTCTTCTGGGGCTTGCCCAAGGTCACCCAGTTAGTTTCAGTGGCTGGGGGTGGGATTTGAAACCTGGTCTTCAAGTATCCTAGTCCAACAAACTACATCCGCTACATCATGCTGGCTCTCTTCATGCCTATGATGAAGGAGATAGATGTCCACAAAAGCTTATGCTGGACATTTCTTTTTCTCAGGCTATTTCCACCCTATAGTGTTATAGTGGAATATTAGCACTACTTTCCCAATCACTGTGCCACACTGCAAACAACTTCCTTCCAGAAAGAACCTCTACAGATCTATGGTGTTGGCTTCCTTTCTAGGAGGAGACAAGGTTGTCTTCCCAAGACTCTGAGTTGCTGGAAGACACTCTGGAACTCTTCTGCACTACAGCTTCATGACTCTAGGAAATTACCCAGAATAACCTACATTGAACAGACTGAACTTTCTCCTGATTCAATAACCATACAACTGACTTATTAAAGTAAAACTTGTTGAAAATAAAGTCTTTAACCAACCTTCTCCAGCTGATGTCCTCCAGATGTGTTTGACCACAAATTTTGTCATCTCCACCATGAGATGGTTAGAGATGCTGTCCACTACATCTGGTGGCCATCAGCTGGAAAGAAGTTTGCCATAAATAGCTAGAGATGTCTCTAACATAGTACAGCATGGCTATAAGGAGCATTGATCTGTCTTCTCTCTCTCTCTTTTTCTCTCTCTTTCCCTCCCTCCCCCACCTCTCTCTCTCTCTCACACACACACACACACTCGTTCTCACTTGCACAATTGCACACAACACACTTCCACAGGAACACACAACTACAATCCCTTTCAGGCCTCTGCATGCCTCTTTTGTTTAGTGTTATGGAACAAAATGTTCCTTCTGGGGTTGTTGGGGGGAAGAAAAGAGGTGGATGTAGCAAAACATCACTTGAGATCTTTTTTATGTTTAAACATAAAGAAAGTAACCATTTATGTTTAATTTGAGAGCAAGCTGATTTCCACTCAGAATTGCTTCTTTTTAAACAAAACAAAACAAAACAGTTGAATTGTTCTTCTCCAAAACCATTAATAGAAGGGCAAAGGGAATAGCACAGGCTGTTCTTGGTTTCAGCCATTCTGTTACACTGCACAAAATTGTCCTGAGCATGTGCAGAGTTTATACAATAGACGCATTCTGAAAACTGTTTTCAGGCTAGCAAAAGCCCCTTTCTAAGGTGCGGTTGCCCCTCCCCATTCACTGGTTTCCTTTTCATGGATGTGATGATTCACGGATTTGATTTATGTGTTCCCTCTAGGAATTTGTTGGTCCTCTAGCATGATTCTATGGCCAACTTCCACCAGCACCTTTAGGTCCTCCAGTGTGATTCTATGGCCAACTTCCACAAGAAGATGACCACAGAGTCACACTGGAGGACCTAGAGATTCTGAGAGATAACACTTTTCCAGGAATATCTAGATCTTCCAATTTAATTTTATGGTGATTTTCCACTAGAAGCTGACAAAAGAATCATGCTGGAGAACCTAGAGTTCCTAGCGAAGTGTTCTCTCAGGTTAAAAAAAAAATAGCATTCACAATCTTTATTCATATTCACAGTATTTCCACTTTTGGTGAGACATGTTACTGGGTCTGGAGCTATAGTTTTTATATTCTGTTTCCTGCCCTCAAAAGAGGGTGTGTGGACAAAGTGGTTGTGGCTTTCTCGCAGGTTGACAAAGGAGTTCATAATGAGCTGATTTGTCTGCAGGAGCCATTACAAAGCTGTCTATAGCAGAGCCAGCAGCACACAGTTATATGTATGTATACACATGCATATGCACACACCACTTTTCAAGGCATAAATCTCACTCTGAGATTTCTCCTGTTTGCAGTGAGGACTGAAGAAGAGGGCAAGGCCCTGAGACCTAGTAATCCCAACCAGAAGTAGCAAGGTAAGCGTTCATGGGGTCAACATTTGCTGGGGGTGCTTTGGGTGTGTGTTCCTGCATGGCAAGGGGTTGGGCTTGATGGCCATTGTGGTCTCTTCCAACTCTATAATTCTATTATTCTACACATTGAATTGAAATTTTTATCACATTTTCATTTTTTGTCCATTTCCGCACGAGCCTGTTAGAGCGCGATGATTCCACTTTCAGCCTCCTCTGGAATCCTGGGGTTTGCAGTTTCGGGAGGGGCCGGCCGGCCCCTCCCGAAACTGCAAACCCCAGGATTCCAGAGGAGGCTGAAAGTGGAATCATCACGCTCTAACAGGCTCGTGCGGAAATGGCCTTAGATTGGATTCTGCAGGATTATTTAATTTTTGTTATTTTTAAAAATATCACCCTATTTGTTTTGGCACAGTCCTGTTAGTTGCTTTGGGAAAGAAAATGTGGTACACACACTGAAATGAAATGAAAAATTTCCCTAGTTTAGCATGGTGGTGACTATATTTTCAATTTGGATCAGTGAGTGGAATCAATTTTGGCACTCTGAGTTGTGTTAACAATCATAGTGCTTTAAATCCACTCTAAATTACAGTTGACCTTTATTTATTTCAAGCATTTTTCTCTTGCTCTTCAGCCAAAAATGCTCCCAGAACAGCTTGCAGGGCAAGAAAAACAGTACTGTCCCTCTACTTTGGCTTACAATCTATAAGGCATGACTCAGAAAGGAAAACACGATGGGGAGGGAAAGGAAAAATCAAACAAAATACAACAAATCTCAGATGCCATGCCAAATGTGGATGATGGGATTTGTAGTCCAATGAGGTAACTGCGTCTGGGGAGGGCTGCTTTACATAATGAATTTCTCTAATTGGCAGCCCTGGTCTCATTCTAATTACCCCAAACTGCAGCATTTCAAGGAGAAAAGTTGTTTTTCATGCCCTTGAAACTGGGACACCCATTGCCTGGAGGCAAGTGCGATCATGGAAAATTCCTTTGGGGCACTAGATTTGGCACCTGTGCTGATTCAGATTCCAGTAAGTTTTTTCATTTATTGTACAGCCAAAGAGCCATTAAAGCGCAACAAACAAAACAAAGAAACCATAAAAACTTACATGTGATAAGAGGAACTTTGCCACTAACTGTGTTATGAGCTAATTTATATCAGTGAAGAATATTCCAAGTACAATTCCAAAATAGGACAAATATTAATTTGTCTTATATGTTTCTCTATGAAGGCTACATCCAAAAAAGACATGACCCAAACTTTTGACTGCTTTTTCCCCCCCACAGAGACGCAAAGGATCATTGCATGTTACTCTCAGTTAATGCCCTTCCTGTATTGCAGATGGGCAACACTTGAATCTAGCCCTGCAAACAACATGGCAGTCCTTGGAGAAGGTGAGATTGTCAGCTGCTGTTGTTGTGTGCGTTCAAGTCATTTCTGACTTATGGTGACTCTAAGGTGATCCTATCGCAGGATTTTCTTGGCAAAATTTGTTCAGAGGTGGGTTGCCATTGCCTTCCTCTGAAGCTGAGAGGATGTAATTTGCTGAAGGTTGTGAGTTTGATCCTGCCGGGCTCCAAGGTTGACTCAGCCTTCCATCCTTCTGTAGGTTGGTAAAATGAGTACCCAGCTTGTTGGAGGCATGTATAGAAATATGTACAGAAATACATGCTATTTGTAAGTTGTTCGCCGCCTCGATCCATATGGAGAGGCGGGATACAAATAAATAATAAAAAACTGGGTAAAAGATTTCACTAGGTTACCCTGCCTCTTGCATTGCTATTGCTTGTGCTCAGTTAAACTTACTTTCCCCATCACTTGGAGCATATCGAGTGTCCCTCTGGGACCCCCATATTTTCATGTCTAACACGTCTGTGGATTGGTTCAGTCCTACTGCAGAGAGTCTGTAGCAGTTCGGACTGTGTACATAGGGTATCTTGCCAGATACATTTTGTCTTTTGCAAAGAGTTTGAGTTAACAGTCTGCCTGTGTCTTGAGTGTTGATTTGAGGTCAGGAGTCTTCGGGGCCTTGCAGATGAATGAATGACGTACCCCAGAGCACACTGGAAGAGAATCTTTTACGAAGAAACTGGATGGCCATCTGCTGGTGATGGTGTAGCTCTGAATTTTCTACATCAAACATGGAGCTAGGCTAGATGACTTGGAGGTGTTCCTCCAGCTGTTTGGAGTCACACCCAAAATTGGCCGAGGTGTCAAACTTTCTTTTGATTGGTAGCCTCTCTTATTAACCTGCCTCCCACCATTTGAACTGTTTTTTTACCTCCATCTGAAGCTTCAAAGTGCAACTACAGGTAGAGATAGAGAACCATAGAGTTGGAAGAGACACCAGGGGCCATCGAGTCCAACCCCCTGCTATGCGGGAACCTACATCAAAGCACTCCCAACAGATGGTCATCCAGCCTCTGCTTAAAAATCTCCAAAGAAGGAGACTCCACCACACTCCAAGACAGTGTATTCCGCTGCAGGACAGTCAGTGCTGGACTGACTGTCAGGAGATTCTTCCTGAGGTGGAATCTCTTTTCCTGTAGCTTGAATCCATTGCTCCTTGTCCTAGTTTCTAGTGCCATGGAAAACAAGCCTGTTTGCTCTTCGATATGACAGTCTTTTAAATATTTAAACATGGCTATCATGTCCCCTCTTAACTTTCTCTTCTGCATATCCAACTCCCTAAGCCTCTCCTCATAGGGCATGGCTTCCAGATCCTTCACCATTTTGGTTGCCCTGGTCTGAACACGTTCCAGCTTGTCAATCTCCTTCTTGAAATGAGGTGCAGATATGGTTTGCTTATTTATTTATTTGCCATCTTTTTTCCAGGTTGGGACTAAAATATGGCTAATGAAAGTTAAAACTGATACAGACAAAACTCTCATTGATAAAAACATCTGTTTGTTTGTTGTGTGACTTCAAGTCATGTCTGACTTATGGTAACCCTGAGGCAAACTTATCTTGGGATTTTCTTGACAAGATTTGTTTAGAGGGGTTCTGCCGTTGCCTTTCTCTCAGGCTGAGAGAGTATGACTTGCCAAAGGCCTCCCCTGTGGGTTTTCATAACTGAATGGGGATTTGGACCCAAGTCTCCCAGAGTCCTAGTCCCACAGTCAAATCAATACAACACACTGGCTCTTCACACCTTCTTGGCAGGGCTCTTGGGACTACCTCTTCACAATAAAAGCATACAAATAATTTAAATATCATTAAATTATCAATAAAATTAAAGCCAATTAGGAAACATATCAGTTTAAAAGGAATAAATAAGAACAGTAGAGCACCTTTCTTGAAGACTTTTCCTCATAAATGGTAAGTTTCCATGGGTCTGTAAAAAAAATGGAGGGAACAAGTCTAGTCACTCTAGGAAGGGAGTTTCAGAGCCTGGGAGCAGGCTCCCAGAGTTGTCGGGAGAGTTGTTGTTGTGCTTGTGTGCCTTCAAGTTGTTCCTGACTTATGGTGATTGCAAGGTGACCCTATCGTGAGGTTTCCTGGGGCTGAGAGTGTGTGATGCGCGCAAGGTCTCCCAGTGGGTTTCCATGGCCAGGTGGGGAGTTGAATTCTGATCTTCAGGGTTGTAATTGAAAGCTCAACCCACTACACCATGCTGGTTCCTTTAATTAACCATACAGAACCAAATTCTAATAACGAATAATAAGGCAAAGGAATATACAATCAAGTGAAAGCAGCAACAGAAGATAGTCCAGTGCTCAAACCACTACGCCACTCTGGCTCTCATTTGAGAGAGTGCAATCCTGAAACTATAAAACATGCAAAACTTAAAATATAATCAAGCTATTAATAGCATTAAAAGCCATTTAAAAACATATCCATTGCAAAGGAAAACATATGGACAATGCAGCATATTATTAATAGGCCCCTTTCCTAAGCAGTCCTGAAAGGCAAAACAAAAAAGCCTTTATCTGTTCCCTGAAGGATGCCATGGAGTGTGTCAATCTGATTTCTCTAGGAAGGGAGTTGCATAGCCTGGGAGCTGCAATTGAGAAAGGCCTACTTCCATGTTCCCAGCAGATCTCCCTGGAAGGATGGGGGGGCCAAGTGAAGGGCTTCTGCTGAAAGTCTGAAACATGGGCTCATATGGGACAGTACAGTCCTGGACCTGAGCCTTAGGGAGCTCTCTAGGTCATAACCAGCACATAGACTAGTGCCTGATAGCAGACCAGTAGCCAGTGGAGCTGCTGTGCCAAAGGAGTTGTGTGCTCCCTTTAACTAGTCTCAGGTAGTAGCCTGGCTGCAGCTCTTTGGGCCAGGTGATGTTTCTGAACCCTCTTTAAAGTCAGGTTCACACAGAGTACATCACAGTAGCCAAAACGGGATGTAACAAAAGCATGCACCACTATGGCCAAATCAGGAGTCTCTAGGAATGGATGTAGCTATCACATAAACCATAACTATACAAATGATCTCCTGCAGAAACCCAAACTTCCAGGGTTGAACTCAGGAGTATACCTGAGCTGCAGACCTTTGTCTTTGGGGAGGGAGAGTAATCCATTGAACATGGGCCGAATACCGGTCCTCTGATCTGCCTTTGGACTGACCAGGAACACTCATGTCTTGGCTGGATTAAGCTTCAGTTTGTTCATCCTCACCCAAAGTATTACTGATAACCTGGATGCAAGCTATACAAGGCTGTGTAGATCATAACTAGAATGTTGAATTGTTCCCCCACACTGACAGATAGCCAGTAGAGGTGTGGTAACAAGGGAGTTTTATGTTCCTTATAACCATCCCTGGTCAGGTAGTCCCACAGTAGGATGAAACTTTGATTTGAATTTAATGGAGAGTTAAGGGAAAGTATATCATTAGTAGCAGGTAGTATTTACCTGCATCTCTCCATGATGCGCAGAAGAGAAGAGAATATACAATTTGCAGCTTGCACTGGCTGTGCAAACATAAACCACGGCTGACAATCAAGGAGTCTTTCCTGGCTCGCAGCAAACTCCCTCTACAAAGCAACCCAGCTCCTTACCAGCTGCTTCTACAAAGGAAGCACATTCCTAGGTATTCTTGCAAAGCAAGCCAATGTTCCTAGCTTGAAACAAAGCAAACAATCGCTCTGTGTTAGCATCCAGGAAGAGGAGTGAGAAAAAAGGTAATTAATTTCTTGATTGATTAAGGGAGGCAAGTTTCTTCTGTTTGGACAATGGAAAAGGGTCTGTCTTGAACCATATGTGACCAGGTTTAAGATGCCTGCTCTTCGCCTCTGGGCAAAATTCTTGTTCCAAGCTATAGTAACAGCAGGAGGTGGGCGGGGAGACGTCTAATGAACTTCCCAGATTTGGACAGATTTGGACTGGGGAGCCAAGCTTTCAAAGTAAGGGGTTTTCATGGCCATAAAGAAAACAAAACCTTAACAACAAAAATCAATAGCAACAAACTTACCCCCTCCCTCTTGTCTTGAGTAGGCTTCCAACCTCCCCTAACCTCTTGCTCAAATCACTATTTTCTTTCCACTCAGGGAAGCTCAGAGCAAGGGACAGCATCAGTGCAAGACTCTGCCCAGACTTGGCTGTGTAACTGGAGGAAAGCTGATAATTCAGCAAGTGTTTTTCTCTGCTCACTGTGTGTGGCCTGTACCATGCGTAGTAACAGTATCTGTCCCTTGGGGAGTGACGTGCCTTCCCTCTGGAAAGAGAGATGTTGTGGTGTTGCTGGAATTTGTTTGGCATTCGTGGTGGTAAACAGTAATGTGTGCATTGCTTGGAGAAGGCTCTTTTTTCAATTTTCTCTTCTCCATCTCTTTCTCTCTTCATTTAGATTTTTTTTTTTAGGGAATTCTATTTTTTGCTCAGCTCCCTCTGCCCCACAAAAAAAAAATAAAAAAAAATGCAAAGACACAAACACAGCTCTTTGCAAACAAAATCTATTTTTTCCACTCCAGAAGGGAAGAAAACTTGAGAAATAGCTCAAATGTTTACAGAGCAAAAAGTCCTTGGAGAGGAACAGGGAGGGTTCTTTTTGACAGTCATCCTCTGGGAGCCACAAACAACACAGCATGCCTCCCTCAGAAAACCCCTGGCAGTCTCAAATCCGGATGTTGTAATAGGAGGGTGCTTCCAGATGGTGAAATGTCTGGGTAAGAGAGTTAGAGAGACACTCATTTGGGCATCCTAGACAACCCTGCAAGGCACATGGTAACAATGAATGATGCCTGAGATGATTGTTGCAGATTGAAAGGAAGGATGTCTGCTTGTTTTGAGTAAAGGATAAAATGCTTCTATCCTGCTCTCCATCCAGACTCTGGAGTGAATGCCACAATCCATTCCAACCCATGGACAGTCTTCCTGTGACAGTGGCATTCTCTCTGATGCCTCACATGTTCCAAGGCGGGTAGGACATGGAGAACCCAGAGGAAACACTGTTCCCTGCCCTGAGATCATGTTGAAGTAGTTTTTGTTGTTGCTGTTGTGGAAATCATGTTGAAGTGGCTGTGAGCTTCCTGATGTTTTTAAACTATAACTCCCACTTCCCTGTGACTGGGAACTCTGGGACTCAAAATCCTCAGGACCCTTCTTGATTCCCTTCCAGAAATGCTTCCATCCAAATTGGTACCTGGGATATTAACTCCGAGGCCATCTGGGATCAAATTTGGTGAAAAGGCAAGAGCAAATTCAATATTGGTGAAGAACCATCTGAAGATGTTTTGCTGCCTGAGGAAGAGGACAAGATGGTGCTCAGTTGTTATTCTATGTAGAGAACTTAACTGGACTGGTAGTTGAATCTCACTTAATCACTGGAGATGGGAAGACCTCTGAGGTGGCAGACTCACGTCAGTAGCTACAATAGAGGTTGTGTGGCATACGGAGCTTGGTCCTCAAGCTCAGGCCTCAAGAGAAAGAACTAGGAAACCTCCCACAGCATCTGCTATCTGTTCAGATCTCTCTGCGTCACGGCAGGGCTGGCTCTATATAGCTGAAACGTGAGAAGCTGCATCATGCTGAATCAGACCATCAGTCCATTCACTGCTCTCTACAATGACTGCTGGTGATGGGTTTCAGAGGGGGTCTTTCCCAGCTGTACCAAGAGGTGGTAGGAACTGAACCTGTGACTCACCACTGAGTCACTACATTTCCTGAAGTGTTAAAAATGAAATTTGAAAATATTGAGACATAAATGTAAACACATGAGTATGAAGTGATTCTTACTGTAGATTTTATGTGTAGTTTCCTAATGATTCACATTGCAATACAATCAGCCCTCCATATCTGCAGATTCTGTATCCACAGATTCAACCAACCATGGTGTAAATATATTCCAAACAAACAAAACGAAATCTATACCAAACCAAAAAGCAAACTTTGATTTGACAATTTTATATAAGGGATGCCATTTTACTACACCATTGTACCTACTGGGACTTGAGTCGCTATGAATTTTGGCATCCATGAATGGGTGGGGTGGGCCCTGGAACCAAAAGCCCATCATACAGGCTTTTATACACATTGGCTATTTCCGCACGGGGCGAGGGAATCGCCCCATGATGCTACTCACCAGACTTTTGGGCTCCCTGGTCCGGTCCACGCTGCTCCGGAGCAGCATGTGGCTGCCGCTCCGCACTCCTCCGAGGACAAAAATGGCGGCTTCCGGTTGGTCGAGGGTCTCGACCAACCGCTGAAGCTCGCCAGCCTAAAGCCCGCCCCTGGCAGATCACAGGCTCACACCAATGCGAACCTGCGAATCTGCATAAGGGAGCAGGCTCACAGTGGTGCGCTCTGTGCTTTTGAAAGACCTGTTTTTAGCGGTCTTTCAAAAGCATGCTGGATGACCACTTGGGGTCATTCCGGAGCGGGCTGAGGTGTGGATCTACGTTAAGTAGGTCTGACCCAGTCTACTCCCAGGTGCAGACGTCCTCCCTGGAGGACGCTCTGCCCCATTTTAAAAACCCCGTGTGGAAATGGCCATTCTCTCTCCCTCTCTCAGTCACCTTGAGCCATCAGGGCCAGGCCAAATGCATGATTATTAGCAACCGTGCCGGGGGTTTGAAGAAATGGGGTTCTCTGGGGGTGAGTTCAGAGTGGGAGGGGTGATTTTCACTGGGACTGCAGAGTGCAAAGTGGTGAGTACTTAACCATTCCCTCCCCAACCATAATCCTGACAAAATTCCTTCTGCCACTGCAATAGCTACCATTAAGAAAAAAGCTCCTGTTGACACTGATGAGAACTTTTTTTTCCTAAAAGTAGTTGTCAAAAGGCTTTTCCAAACTGATTGAAAGAAGTGTGAATTCCTACAATACAGCTGCATAGATTTTGCTAGAATTTGCTTGTTTTTGTCACTTCTGCACCCACTCATTCAACTTTTTTTGGGGAGAGTTTGTAGTACTTTCCGGGGTCTGTACTAGGACTTGTCAATCTATTTTTTTTAATTGAGGAATGCTTTGTTGAGGGAGTCCTATGGTTTGAGGGGGAAATTTTCTTCTTTTTTTCAGACTAAACAGAGTTATAGTGAAAAGTGCCTTTTCACTGAAACATTATGTTGCTGTTGTTGTGTCTTCAAGTTATTTCTGACCAACGATGACCTTAAGGTGAAACTACCCACAGAATTTTCTTCGCAAGATTTGTTGAGAGAGGGGTGCCTTTGCCTTCCTCTGAGAGAGTATGGCCATTTCTACCCTATACTGTTATTGTGCTATGATTCCACTTTCAGTATCCTGTGGAATCCTGGGATTTGCAGTTTAGGGAGGGGCATTTAAAATTCTCAGCCAGAGAGCTTTTTAACCTCAGTAAACTACAGACCCCAGAATTCCACAGGATGTTGAAAGTGAAATAATAGCACTAGAACAGTGTTGGAAAATGGCCTGTGACTTAACCAAGGTTACTCACTGGATTTCCATGGCTGAGCAGGGATTTGGTCTCTGGAGTCATAGAGCGTAATTGCACAATAGCGTTATACCATCATAGTAATGCATTAGTCCTACTTTCCGCCTCAGCCTTAAATGAGGTTGTTGTATCAAATGGCGTTGTTGCACATTGCCTTTCCTTGTAGAATCATTGAAGTGCAGATTTCTCATATCACTTTCTTCTACCTGGGGGTGTGGTTTGGGTGTGGCCAGGTAATCCCTCCCAAGGAAATCTCACACTGTTACAACATAGTGGCATTGTAGCATCATGC
Source organism: Ctenosaura bakeri (assembly GCA_948474755.1). Classification (NCBI taxonomy): domain Eukaryota; kingdom Metazoa; phylum Chordata; class Lepidosauria; order Squamata; family Iguanidae; genus Ctenosaura; species Ctenosaura bakeri. The sequence goes on along the minus strand of CAOLHI010000257.1, from coordinate 709,740 downwards.
TGTCATAATGCTATGGCCCTATTACAACTACAGGAACCAATCATAAAGCAAGGGGCGGGGTACAGGAATCAGTAATGATGCCTTAAGGCACATGAAAATAATGTGTTTATGACGCTATTAAAGTGCTGATGCGGAAAGGGTGTGATAGAGAGCACCAGCAATCAGCTGCCCTCATGAGAATGGCTGGGGGGGGGATTTCAAAAAGAATGATGTGGTATAAGGGGTGGAGTGACAAGGCTCAAATCACTCCAATGCTCAAATCACTACACCATAACAGGATAACAGAAAAGTTGTTTGGCTTAAAAAAAAAAAAACCCTTGAGAACTTCAGCAACAAACACCAATCCCACCTTCGACACATTTGCTTCATCTGTAGGTGCCCAGAAAGTGGGGTGGAAGGGAGGAAAGTGATTGGCTTTCATTAGGATCATGGTTCAGGCCAGGGAAGTTTTAACCCTACAGGGGGAAATGTTTGACTTTTCAGAAATTGTTGGACTACCAAGTGGGCCACAAGGCTCCTACTCCATTTTTACAAACCTCCTTCTCTGTGTGATGTACTCTTGATGCAAATTGCTCCTTCCCATTGTAGAGTATTAATTAAAAAACAAAACAAAACAGGTATAGCTGTTAACCTTAACCTGGAGTAATGTCCATTTTGACCCTGAGTGAGTTTCCTTCATACGGTCTCTCCAGGTCATTGATGAGTAAGATTGCCAGACTCAAAATTGGAGAGGGTTCCTGTACCTTTAATGGCTGCATAGAAGAGGAAATTCCAGCAGCTGCTGCTTGTTATTCAGTTGTGTGACAGGCAACACCAATAGAAATTCCCTCTTCTGCACAACCATTAATGGTACAGAAAGCCTCTCCCATTTTCATATTGGCAACCTTATATGATGACTGAATGGGGTTTGTGGGAAAGGCCCTAAATATTCTGAAGTCCCTTGGGTCTCGTTCTGGGAGAAAAGCAGCCTACAAATATAATAAACTAACATATATACCCAGTGTTGCCCAGGATTTTATTTTCTCATAGGTAATACTTGTTAGAAATACCTTAGGAATTATCTTACCTTACCTTAGGAATTAGATGCGGTTGAAATGCACAGATTTGAGATCCTGTGTCTCTAATTCCCCTAACCATCTTGTCCAGTACCTGTAACTTTCCCCCATATCCCCCAATCCAATCTGTATTCAGAGTTATTAACATACAGAATTTGGGTTTCTGAGGGAATGCACTGCCCTCCTCCTAGCTGCTAGACCTCATCTCCATAGCAACCAGCTAGGCCCAAGAGCTCTCTGGCTGAGAATTCTAAAGGCCCCTTCCTAAACTGCAAACCCCAGGATTCCGTAGAATCTTCTCAGGCAGTCAATCATATGAAGTCTTCTTGCCTGACACAGCCAATCGTATGAGGTCTTCTCTGCCTGACACAGACAAACTCACAAACTTTGACTTTTATATAGCAGATAAATAAATAAAATAAAAATTCCAAACTGCGGCAGCTATGAAGACTAGTGAAGTGTGTGATACGGATTACATTCTGTCTGACATGCTCCACTCTCCTTCAGAGCTGCCAAATCTGTTGCTCAAGGTAGCTGCCTCAGCTTGTCTCCTTTAATAAAGGACTGATTTTGATATGTTCAAGGAGTCTCTGAGCTGAAAAACAGGATATGACCTGTGTGCTTAAATGCAGCTGAAATGAATGCACGTGCCTTATGAGGTAATCCCATGTCCTGTACCTATCACTACAGACTCTCTTGTTTCTGCACGAGCCATGCTTGTGGGGAGTTGAGGGTGGGAGAGGAAGAGGACTCAACAAAGTTTCTGTTTTGTCTTAGTTTCAGGGAATGGACTGCCTTGCTCAGAACTAATGTGTCTACTTTGTTATGGCATTTGGAACCAATTTGTTGAGAAATGTGATTTTCATGGTGTGGCAGAGTCTTTTCTGTGTGATAAAATCCGTGCTGTTGTTTTAGGGCAGTCTTTCCTAAACTCTGGTTTTCTGGGCAATTTGGACTTTAGTCCCCAGAATCACAGATCATGGGCCAAAACAGCTGGGACTTCTGGGGACTGAAGTCCAAAACACCTGGAGGACTAGTGTTTGGGAATCACTGTTTTAGAGTATATGTACACTGCACAAAAATAGCAGTTGGATGCCACTTTTGTTACTATTGTTCTATGCTATGGCATCCTGCAGTGTGTAGTTCTGTGGCCTTTTCCACACCGGGCGAGGGAATTGCCCCGTGCCACTACTCAACGAACCTTTCGGCTCCCTGGTCCAGTCCACGGCGCTCCGGAGCAGTGCGTGCTCGTCAATATGCGCTGCTCCGGCGTCCCAAATGGCAGCTTCCGGTTGGTCGAGGGTCTTGACCAACCACTGAAGCTTGCCAGCCTAAAGCCTACCCCCGGGCAGATCACAGGCTTGCATTGGTGCGAGCCTGAGAATCAGCATAAGGGAGCAGGCTTGCAGTGGCGCACTGTGTGCTTTTGAAAGACTGGAAAAATCAGGTGTTTCAAAAGCATGCTGGAGGACCATTTGGAGTCGTTCCGGACCAGACTGAGGTGCGGATCTACATTAAATAGGTCCGACCCAGTCCGGTCCGAGGTGCAGACCTCCTCCTTGGTGGACGGACTGCACTGTTTCAAAAACCCCATGTGGAAAGGGCCTGTGAGAGAGCTCTAATGCTGTGGTTCAGAGTATACAAGAGAAATTTAAGACCCTCCCCAAACTACACACCCCAGGATTCTTTAGTATGGAGCCATCACATGTAAATTAGTAGCAAACTACTATCATTGCATACTGTGGATGCACCTTAAGAGTCTTACTTAACATTGTCCTGATTCAGTTTCTACAAGGTAGGTAGGTAGATAAATAGATTTCTGAAATGCTGCTATAACTTCCTGTGTCTTCCTGTTCATGCTTAAAAACAGAAGGGAAAAGGGGTTTGTGAAGTTGCTGGAATTCTCCCCTTGGTGTGAATGAAGAAGATAGAAGCGAGTGAAAACTTGCACTTTGGAAGCAACATATGGAAAATTATACAGGCATGATGGAAAAGGGTAAAAAGGACTTCTGGAGGCAGAAAACGTAGGAGGACAGGCAAGTTAATGGAATATGAGGTCCTTCCAAGCAGGTTAAGTCACCCCAAACTCCAGCCAGACAAGTTTAAATTAGCTTGGAGTGACTGCAACTTGCCGTGTTTCTCCAAGATAAACAGTCCTCACCCTCCTGCCTCAGAAAAGCAACTGCTGGAAATTTCCATCGCAACACTCGTGCCTCTGTCTAGCGTAGCCTACACTAATTAAACTCTCCAAACAGCCTGGGACTAAACATCTGAGCATTTATGTCACATGTTATCCCAAGAAGTTTTGCCCATTTTCTTGGCCACTCAGAGGTTTTCTCTGCATCTCGGTCTTATTAGTGGGGAGCAGTTGGGGGCTTATGCAGTCTGGATTTAGTGATTTTATAGGGCCTCTAGTGCTGCATTTATACGCAAACCAAATAAACTACAGTTTATAAGCTATGGGTATGGAGAGGCAAAGCACAGCCCTCCCGATATCATTGGATTGCAACTCCCATCAGTCCTGACGCACTTAGCTAAGAGTGAGGAATGCTGGGAGCTACAATCCAGCAACATTTGGAGGGCCAATCATTGTCTGCCCCTGGTTTTGGCCTTAAGGTTATGAAAGACCTCAAATTACAGAAACATTGCTGTATTTTAACATTTTCCTAACTGTAAGCATAATACAGTACTCACTCCACTTTTGTGAGAGTTAGGGGTGCACGACCTGTGCGAAAGTGACAATATCATGCATGAACTGAAGCCCATTTCAGAGGCAGCCAGCAGGGACCTTTCTCCGCCTCTTCTTCCTCCCTGTCCCTGGCAGCCTTCCGCCATCCAGTGCCTCCACCACTTCTCTTCCCCACCTCCTAACACCTCTCTGCAGTCCCAACAATAGTAATCCCTCACTTCTCTTCCTGCACACATTGGAAACTTCAAGCCTCTTCCAGATTCTCAGACCAGGAAAACTTAACCACGTTTAACCCAGAAAAGACGGGAACAGTTGCTGTGGTTCTTGGGACTGGAGAGAGGCATGGGAGGTGAGGAAGAGAAGGGCCATTTCGGCACTATTATAGTGCTATTATTCCACTTTTACTGTTATAGTGCTATTATTCCACTTTCAACATTCTATGGAATCCTGGGGTTCGCAGTTTAGGGAAGGGCCAGCAAGCCCCAGGATTCCATAGGATGTTGAAAGTGGAATAATAGCGCTATAACAATCTGGTGCCGAAATGGCCAAGGTTAAAACCCAGTTGAATTTTTCTGGTCTGAGGATCTGGAAAACGAGTGGTGGTGCCAGACGAAGAGGAGGAGGTGTTTGTGGACCTTCAAACTCACATAAAAGTCACATTCATGAAAGTCGGACCTGTGAATGTGAAGGGCTGGTTGTCCATTTTTGACAATATTATGGGGCCTTTTCAGCTCAGCATAGGTTAGGCCGTCAGTGTGCATCCTAACCTCTTCAGATGGTGATGAATTCACTTTAAATGTGCCAGCATGGTGTAGTGGTTTGAGCATTGGACTATGACCTTGGAGACCAGGGTACAATTCTCTGTTTGGCCATGGAAACTCACTGGGTGACCTTGGGTGCATCACATACTCTCAGCCACAGAAAACCCCAAGATGTGTTTCTTGACTTTCTTCAAAGTGTGATAAAACAGGTCATTTGCCTTTGAGGGCCGTCCTCCTCATTCTGGTGGGAGGGGCTCTGGACATCTCCCCACAAATTCATAACATGCTCTGAAATCTCAAGATCTGGAATAGATTTGACCTGGCAGCCCTCACTCATATATTTCTGCAGGCTACACCCACTCCTTTTTTGAGACCGAAACTGATTGAAATGTGTGGTTTTGGGAGCAAAAAAAGGTAATTTCCACACCAAATGAGTACTATCTGAGGCTTTGGGAATGTGACTGTCCATTTTTAGGTTCTTTTGGAGGGGCATCTTTTATGGTGTTGGGGGCCCCTGGAGGATCTGGGGGCCCTTGGAGGGGTTGTACTTGGAGCTGGGTGGATTGTGTGAAGCTCATGGGAGGCACAATTTCTGCTCCCAGAGTAGACTGAACAGCTCCTTACTGTATCAAGCATAATGAGAACAGCACAAACCTACATAAAACTGATAAGAAGGAAGTGTAATGGGGCCCAGTGGAGTTCCCGTTCCAGCGAGTGGGTGTAAGATTGGAGCTTTAGTGGAGAGTTTTGGACTGCAGTGCTAAGCATAATTTTATAGGAGTAAGACCAGTTGAAATCAGAGAGCCTTACTCGCTGTTCCTGAGTTTCACTATCCTGGTTTTGACTGAAATCCTAAGTAACCTAAGAATGGAATATCTGAAGTAAAGCCTTCCGACAGTGCATTAACAACACAATCCCAGAAATGTCTATTCAGAAGTCAATTGCATTGAGTTAAATAGGATTTATATCTAGGATTGAGGTGTAAGAGAACTGAGGTGTAAGAGAAGTCAGAGGCCATCTCCAGGCACCCCATTCTCAAAATCTATATGCAATTGTCAAGACAGGGCCTTCTTGGTTATGGACTCTGGCTCTGGAACACATTTACCTGATGAGTGCTTTATTTCCTTTTGGGCAGCAGGGATACATCTGATTTAAAGACAAAGAAGCATAAGAAGAGAGGCTAGGGATTTGGAAGGCACCTATCACCAATGAGCCTATTGATTAAACAGACACAGAGAGATCACTCAGGCCATTTCTGCACCGGGCATTTAAAATGGTGCAGAGCAACCTCCGACGGAGGTCTTCTGCACCATAGAGTGGACTGGGGTGAACTACTTTTTGTAGTTCCACACCTCAGTCCAGTTCTGCGTGACCGGAACTGGTCATGCAGCGTGCTTTTTAAAAACCTCTTTTTTGAGGTTTTAAAAAGCACGGAGCGGGCAACCCTGTCTCACTCCAGAGCAGCGCTCTGGAGTGGATTTGTAGGCACGCGCAAGTGCGTGCCCCCAGATCTTCTGGGGGTGGGCTTTCAGCTGGTGAGCTTCTCCGGTTGGTGGAGAGCCTCCACCAACTGGAAGCTGCCATTTTGGACGCTGGAGAACTGCGGAGCGACGAACTCGCGCTGCTGCTTTTCATGGCGGACTTGCCCGGTTGCAGGAAAAATCCGGTGAGTCCCATTTCTGCCGATTTCTGCCCGATTCACACCCACATGCGGAAAGGGCCTTAGTCACAGCCTCTCCTCCTGCCCCCACTGTCTATTTAAAGCTCAGGAATTATTTATGTACTTGCATCTATATATATATACATATTTTCACATGCAAATGTCACACAGTTCTGTGCCCTCTTCTGTCTCTTTTGGGTGATGTGGAAGTAGACACCTTTGTCCAACTACTCTTTTGTCATCCACCTACATATCTTTGTCTATCTCCATAAGAAATTGGTTGTGATTCTTGTATGTGGTGCCAGAGAATCAGAATGCAAGGTGGCTTGCACTGCAGTCAAAACTTACAGGAGGATCCTGCTATGACCTGCCTGGCATCAAGGGTCCAAAGGCTGCACGCTATTCTGTTCCACACTAAGTCCTTGATCAGCCTACATGGTGTTTGCGCCTGACATACCATTTGATTCTCAGCAATACTTACTGAGGGAAGCTGACCCTTCTCTCCTCTCCCATCAAAGAGAGTCCGGATGAAAATTAAAGCCACTGACACTCCTGCTAATTAATAAGTAAAACACTGATACTAGGCCTCATCCCAACGGGGCTAAGGTGCTCAAGGTGTCTTTGAATGTTCAACAAGAGAGCAAGATCGTATTTCGATAGCTCAGCAGGAAGAAATCTTTCCAAGGGACCTCAGCTATTCATAATGAAGAATCCCCCTCCCTGTCTGTGTCTATGGTGGTGCCCTATGATTTCCAGCAGCATCACCTTGGTGACAATGGCTGCATGAGAATGTTGGAGGATGTAGCTTCTAAGATGAGTGACATCAACCATCATGGAGTCACCAGGAAGAACAACCCACCTCTGTAGAACATAAAAAAATAACAGGTAGTTATATTACGGCTTATTGTTGCTGTTGTATATTTATGTGAAATTCATGCACAGTCCTACACATGCCAACATAGAAATATGTACCAATAAGTTCAGTGGGGTTTACTTCCCAGTAAGAAGTCATAAGATTGGTGCCTAAATGAGACCTAGACTTACTGTACACAGCTCTTCCATGCTTCATGGGGACTGGGCAGGATTGGAGAAGCTTGTGGCTGTGTCCCTGTAGCAAGATGCAAAATAAGTACATCAGTGCTGAGATCTGTCAGAGTCCTCTGGAGGTTGCAGTGCTGCTGTCATCATTTCACATCTGACATATCCAGACTCTTCTCCAATCAAGTCTATTTCCTACAAGGCAAGGAGTGTGTGTGATTCAGATGCTGTATGGCAACTCTTGGGGGAGAGCCTTTGGGCACTGGGAGAGGAGGAAAGGAGTATCAGCCTCTGCAGTGCCCAAAGAGAGACATACACATGCAGATGGAAAATTTATGGGTGCATTTGTCACCAACAGGAGGCCAGCAATTTGTGTTTTTATATGTTATTGTGGGTTTTCCGGGCTTTGAGGCCATGTTCTATTAGTATTTTCTCCTGACGTTCCGCCTGTATCTGTGACTGGCATCTTCAGAGGATCTGGTGGCATGGAGGTGAGACAGAGTATATATACTTGTGTAGTCCCTGGGTGGGAGGGAGCAGTTTGCATGTGTTACAGTTGGCCTGTGTGATGGTCTATTCTTGCTGTGTATATATACGCAAGTATGCTATATAGACAATATACTATATACCTTTCTGCTGTGCTGCAGAGACACAAAAACCATTCCATCCTTTCTCACAGCAACAATAGGCCATCACACGGGCCAACTATAACACATATAAATTTCTCCCTCCCACCCGGGGACTACCCAAGTATATATATTCTGTCTCACATCCATGCCACAGATCTTCTGAAGATGCCAGGCACAGATGCAGGCGAAACGTCAGGAGAAAATACTAATAGAACATGGCCTCGAAGCCTGGAAAATCCACAGCTACCTATGGATTCTGGCTGTGAAAGCCTTTGACTTGTGTTTTGCTCCATTTTGAAAGAAGAATGTGTGTTTGAGATTAACTAGACCAGAGATGGGCAAAGTGCACTCTTTGGTCTGCATGTGTCTCTTTGTTTCTGGAGCCATCAACCCGTCCATAATTCCCTGGATGCCTCATTTTTTCTAACTGAAAAAGAAAAAAAATGGATTTTATTTCCTTTGGGAGTTGCAATTCACCTTGGTTGCAGTATCCTCCTGCAACATTTAAATATGCTTGGTTTGGGCAGTTCATGCAGTCCCCTGAAAGGTCCAAAGATCACAAGACTGTCTCCCAGGCTCATCGCAGTTGCCCATGAACTAAATCTATTTGTTTTGAACTAGATCTATTTGTTTTGTGGCAAAATTGCTCTTTTTGTCTTCATGGTGACTGGATAGTGTGACAGTACCCGATCTCATCTTCTGAGCCTAGTTTGGGTTAAGCATATAAGAAGAACCATGCTGCATGAGACTGAAGATGTATCTTGGTTACAGCTGTAAACTCAGGACAGAATGGGGCCTGTGCTAAACTATACCCTCCAGATGTCCAGATTAATTCTTTCCCCTCCCACTTTTTCAGCTGCTTTTAAAACATCCCAGTTTCTCTCCCCTCCTCCCGCTTCCCCACTTTGTCATCAGCTTACTTCAATTGCTGTCATAGAATCATAGAATCATAGGGCCTTTCCACCCTACACTGTTATAGATCTAGTTTTCCATTTTCAGCATCCTGTGGAATTCTGGAGTTTGTAGTTTTCTGAGGCCAAAGAGCTCTCTGGCTGAGAATTCTAAATGCCCCTCCCTAAACTGCAAACCCCAGGAGTTGACAGGATGCTGAGAGTAGAATAATACCATTGTAACAGTTTAGGGCGGAAATGTCCATAGAATCATAGAGTTGGAAGAGATCACAGTGGTCATTGAGTCCAGTCCCCTGCCATATTCAATTGAAAGGACAAGGAGCAATGGATTCAAGCTGCAGGAAAGGAGATTCCACCTGAACCTCAGGAAGAACTTCCTGACAGTCAGGGCTGTCTGACAGTGGAATCTGCTGCCTCGGAGTGCAGTGGAGTCTCCTTCCTTGGAGGTTTTTAAGCAGAGGCTGGATGACCATCTGTCGGGAGTGCTTTGAGGGTGTTCCTGCATGGCAGGGGGTTGGACTGGATGGCCTGTGTGGTCTCTTCCAACTCTAGATTTCTATGATTCTATGATTCTATGAAAGGGGCTTTCCTCCAAGTAAACAGGTTTAGGATTTTTGTGGCAAATGAGAATGCTTAAGTTTGTTGGAATCTTGGAAAATGACAGCCATGCTAGTTGTTTAAAAAAAATATTCTGGCATTTGATGGCAAACAACAGAGAAATTAGTAGTCTTATTGGTCTTTGACAGCCAGTGACAAATGGAGTCCCCTATTTTCTGTACATTGGAGAAGAGTTGAAAGATAGTCTTTGTGGACCAAATACAAGCATCAGATATAAGATATAAGAAACTTCTAAAAATTATTTTTTGAGTGAGTTGGTGCACCTGGAGGGATGACTAACCTACTGGTCCCATCCTAGCTACAGCCTTGAGTATGCCTTCAGCATTGTATGTGTACCTGTTGACTTATGGTAACACTATGAATTTGTTAGGGTTCTCTTAGGCAAGAAATATTCAGGATAGTTTTGCCAGTTCTTTCCCAGACAAAATACAAGGATTTTGTTGTTAGAAAACAATGTTCAAAGATATTTGATTCCCTGGTTTGAAACTCATGACTTCAGATTTTCCTATGGAGAATTTAATATTCTTGTTGATTCTTGGCTTCCGCCAGAGAGACCACCAGCCCAAGATGCTAAAACTAAAGAAAATGGACTCATGTTTCTGTCCTTCCTTTAGAAGAAGCTCCCTGCATAATAGATCGAGGAAATGAGGTTAAGAAATGAATAATTGAAGATTAATTGGAGGTGATTCGGAGTAACCCGAGACTAATGAGGGCTAGATTTTGATGGATGAGAGAGTGAAAGAAGAGATAGAGAGAGTCTATCTTCCATGTCAGAGAGGTTAGCAAGGTCTTCAGAAGAAGCAGGAAATGGAAAAAGTTGCATGCAACTGAAAGCTCTTGTGTGGAGAGACGTGGTGATCTGGAAGGAGCTAAAGGCACAGCACCTGGCTTCTGGTTCCTTTCTCATGCAGTGACATGGAGCAATGGATTATGGATTGGCAAGGAACTTACACTTTAGGAGTCTGCTGAAAATCATCTGCATCCTCCCAACGGTGGCTTATGGTGAGTAACGTGCAAGCAGTCTTGCCAGACCAGCTGCAGGAGAAAAAGTGTGTGTGTGTGTGTGTGTACAGTTGTGTTTTTACATGTGAGCATTAGGGATGGAAAGTAATTTTGTCAGATTTGACAGTCTCCATCAAAGTGACTTTTTCACACCTCCTTAGATGCAGTGTGAAGAGAAACGTACTTCTTGAAAATGTATGCCTCTGTAAGTCTTGCAGGCCATTTTGGAGAAATCAAATGGGCACAAAACAATGTCTAGATTTTAAAATGAAAGCAGATAAAAGTCAATGAAGAGAAATTAGATAAATTAGATAATTAGATAAAATGCCTAAATAAATGAGTGCATTGAGATATTAAGTAAATACATATTTTAATGAAGGAAGAACCTCTCCCAACCCCAAAGTCCTGTAGTCCGGTATAAATGCTTGTGGAATTGGATGAAATTGAACAAAATGGAGACTTTCACAATTCTAATATCTATAGACATGTGTAAGGAAACGACATGGGCCTATTCATGCTACACAATTATATCAGTAAGATTTCATTTTAACTGCCACAGCACAGCCTATGGAATCTTGGGAGGTTTGGTGAAACAGTAGAGCTCTCTGACTGAGAATTCTGAATAACCCTCTATAAACTGCAAATCCCAGGATTCCATAGGACAGAACCATGACAGCAGAGGTGGAATAATAGTGCTATAACTGTGGCCATTTCCACATTACATTGTTCTACTGCTCTTATTCCATTATCAACATTCTGTAGAATTCTGGGGTTTGTTGTTTACTGAGGCCAAAGAGCTCTCTGGCTGAGAAGTCCAAATGCCCCTCTCTAAACTGCAAACCCCAAGATCCCATAGGAGGCTGAAAGTGGAATAATAGTACTATAACAGTGTAGTGCAGAAAGGCCTTGTACAATGTGAAAGGGCTCATGGTAATATTTTCCCTTGTCTAATGAGCCCTAGTAAATGAAATGCTTTTCTTTTCTTTCAGGTCAGCTGCTCCCTTTGGAAGATGCAAAGTATGACGAGCAAGTGGTCAAGGGGGTACGAGATCGCTCAGTCCTGCTGGCCTGTGGGGATGTGGCCTTGCCCATGATTGTCTTCTGGAGTTTCACCAGGCTGGGCTCACTCATTCCCAGGGCTGTTGCCATCAGCAATGGCATAGACTCCAGGGTGGAGAAGTCCTCTGCCATTCTAGGGGATGTGACCTTGAAGAACAGCACCCTGGAGATACAAAATCTGCAAAAGGCAGCAGAAGGGCACTTCATGTGCCAAGCAATGTATGAAGAAGAAGGGGAAATCAAGGTGGCTTATTTCTATATTGAGCTCATTGTTTTGGGTAAGTAAGGTGGAAGGCCTGACATGGAAAGCTAGGATTGGATGAAGCTACACTACAACTTGCAGCTGTATCAAGTTTCAAAAGTCTTCTTTACCAATGTATTATTGTAATAATTATGGAAAACTTGACATTTAGTTAAAGCAAATTGTATTTTGGGAACATCACATGTTGAGGTCTTAATTGGTAGTTTACTTAGCAAAGATCCTTTAGTGCTTCACAGATGAAAACAAGGACACATGTGCCCAAACAACATCAAAGAGTTACAGTCTGCCAAAATCTAGGGAGAAGAATCAAATGATTCATAAGACATAGATCAGAGATTTCTTCTTCTTGGATTCTCCATGTAACCATTTGTGATCATTCCAAGAAGCACAGAGACACTACGGGCCTTATTACACAAGGCAGGTAAATCATGATCGCATCTGGATGTTAGTGCCTTCAGTTCAGACTTCCTGCATGACACAGTCTCTCTTCAGTTGTGCCGTGGGAGACGGTTTTAAAAGTGATTTGTCTTACAAACACTCACAAAAAATCCATTACTGACTTTCTCTCCTCCTTCTGTCACACTATGAATTCCGGGGCAAAAGTTAAATTGTGCTGTTAGATTGATTTTGGGTGGTCAGTGGGCATGTCTTTTGGGTGGGATAAAACACCCTTTAACCAGGAAAAGAGAAAGACTCTGTCAAGAAGGCAATTTTCTACAGGGAGTGTCAGAACCCAGTGTGCCTCCAAATGCCTTTAAACATTATCTCCCAGCTTTACACGCATTTGATTTGTAAGAATCAAATGCAAACCACATTTTGTTCCTTCAGCAGGACTGCAGATTGTGGGGAGAACGCAGGGAGGTGGAGGAGACTCCTCCCAGGAGGGTCCCCAATTGGCTTTTGATTGGTGCCATGCTCAGGTGGGAGGTCACTTGGTAGTGCTCTGTCCTTCCTCCCTTCTTCCTTGACAAAAGGGGCCGGGATAATGTTGGAGGAGGTACTGGGTAGGCAGTCTTTGCATGATAAGGTTTTGCCATTAACAGGCACTGTAGTCCCAGAATGGTTATGAAAGACAGCTATCTCAGTTGCATAACATTTTTACAGACAATGCAACTGTAGTGAGAGAAGAGCCTTATACCATAAGGCTCTTAGAGAAGAAAACTTTGATATGCACACCCCACCTTTTCCAGGATAAGGATCTTTGCAGAGAACCCTTCCATATCTCCAACGGTCCTGATTAATCCTCTATCATTCCATTTTTTCAGTTGCTTTTAACATCATTTCTCTCTCATCTTGCTTTTCTACTTTGTTTTCAATTTACTTCAATTGCTGCAAACTGAAATCAAAGCGCAAAAGTAGTTTGCACTCAATGAACAGGCGAACAAGCGGTGGAACCTTGCTCTTCCCAGTAGGTTCAGGCAAAAGCAAACTGCTGCAACCTCTTTTAGTTTGTGTCTTCTTCTTCCTTAATAATCTTGATTGCACTCTAATATTGCTTGGTCACATATGTCTCAGTTTTCATCTGTGAAATGTTGGAGGATATGCTCTTCCAGACTTCCCTTGAAGCCAGCGCTGTCCGTTAGATCACAATATTGCAAAAATAGTGCAGATTTCCTTGAGTCCACTGCAACCTGAAGCCTTCTTCATGATCTGCATTGTGGATGGGAAATGTGTGCCCCCCCAGATGTTATTAGATGACATTTCCCATACAGAGATGTAAACTTTACAGAAATGTTGAAGCCATGGGAAAAAAATCGGAGTGTTTTCTGGGATTTTTCAGGGGGAAATCTTTATTTGGTAAATTTTAAATAAATATATAGTCAGCTCTCCATATGCAGGTTTCACTTTCACAGATTTGATTATTGGGAGTTTCTCCTGCTCCTACCCCCCCCTACTTCAAGCAGCTCTTTTTTCTGGGGGAACCTTCCCTCTCCGTGACTTTGATCAGGCCACATAGCCTTTGAAAAACTTGTCTCTGGTCCTCCTCCTCCTCCTCCTCCACCACCACCACCAGCTAATCCCATTGCCACACTAGACTGTTATAGTGCTCTTATTCCACTTTCAACCTCCTATGGAATCTGTGGATTTGCAATTTTGAGAGGGCCGTCTGGCCCCTCCTGAAACTGCAAACCCCAGGATTCCATAGGAGGTTGAAAGTAGAATAATAGCGCTATAACAATCTAGTGCAGAAATGGCCTAAGTCTGATCAGCTAAGGACAGATCGTAGCCTGATGTCTCCACACCACAAACCCTCTCCCAATCCCCCCACACACACACTCAAGGAAAGAGATGGACAAGAGAGAGGAAGCATAGGGCTACCATGGAGATCAACCCCTTTTCCCTGACCTGGTTTGGAACCTGGGTGCCCAGTCTTCCCACCGTGCCTCAGCTCCCTTCCCACAGACACACACACACACACACACACAGATTTTCATATTTGCATTTCCCCCCACTTTTGTGGGGGTCTTGCGCTCCTAGCACCAGCGAATGTGGAGGGGCAAATGTAATACTTACTTTCATATTAAGCTCAAGCTGAATTAGCATATATACATGGCATATTTATGAAATTTAAAAACACAAAAAATATTTATTTATTTAGTATCTTTAATAAATTTATATTTACTTGTATTAAAAATGTATACAGAAGTCTTAGTTTTGCTCAAACAAAATTGTGAATGTATCTGAACTATAGAGAAAGCTGCAGACTGTTCCTCCTTGTGTATCTTAACTTTTCCCATTGGAGAAGTGGAGATTAAATGAAAACAGAAAGTGCTCATGTTGTCATAAAGAAAAAGGAGTATTAGTTGGACAAAGCATAGAGTCACAAGGACTAGGCTGGAAGCCTAATGGAATGTACAGTTTAACTCAACATTGAAAGCTCTGAATTTTTCAATCTTAGAATGGTTGCACTCATTTTGAGTGAGTGAAACCAAGTTGTAAAAGCATCTAAGTTTTTCCCAAAGAGAAGATATTTGTTGGAGTTTTTACCTCCTAAATTCTTAATGGTTTCCAGTTTTTTCTGGTCTTAGGGGAAAAAAAAGGGAAATCATTTCTTCTCCCCCTGCATTTTGCCCCTGGGGTTTCCAATCTCTACTCCCATAATCCTTCCTCATTAGCTCTGTGGGCTAGATCACATGGAAGTGGACAGCCAAAAGCATTCGGAAGGTTGCACATTCAAAAATGAGTAGGAACGCACTGTAGGAATCTGAGCAAGCACATTCTGGCCTCTTGAAATCTGTCTAAAGATAAAAGGACTGCTGTAGAGAATAGCTAGGTCTCTGCCAAAAGAGTTGACATTCCTACTGGAGGCACGCTGGTCAGAGGGGTCTTCTGCTGGGCACGCTGGGGAAAGTGTATCCAGGGTTTCTTGTGTGACATCCAGGCATCTGGTCTTTACGTGTGCTGAATGTTGCAGATGGCTTTTCAAAGGGTTTGTTTACAGGGCTGCAGTCTGCTGCTGGTGGGGTTTGTTCATTTCAGCTCAAGTTATCAGATACTGTTAGTTGCTGGGCAATTATTTCTCTAAAATATGTGGCTGCCATTCTTTGCCAGCAGGCCCACTGGTGCGACTTGTCTTTGTTTTAGCAATGTTAGATTCAGTTATTTCCTCACCCCTGAGTTGTCAGCTTGTATTTTTCAGCACCATCTGCTGAAAGAAGTAAAGTGAATATGTGTATGTGTGTATGTGTGTGTGTGCATGTATTCAGCTGACCAAGGATTACTTTTAGGAATATACAAGCCTGTGATCACTTTGTCCCTCAGTTCAATGTGCCTGTAACTTTCATCTGTACATGTATACAAATATAATAATGCTATTCTGTCCATGTGCATGTTTGCTCTCCCCCTCTGTCCCCTGCTTTTTCTCTCTGCTATGCTTCCATTTTTCTCAGTTCTGGAATCATTCTCCATTTCAGCCACCATAGTCTAGAGCAGTGGTTCTCAACCTGTGGGTCCCCAGATGTTCAAAAACTTCAACTCCCAGAAGCCCTGAGCATTGACCATAGTGGCTGGGGCATCTGGGAGCTGAAGTTCAAAAACATCTGGGGACCCACAGGTTGAGAACCACTGGTCTAGAGACTTGTTATACATCAGGGGTTGCTAATGGGGGACTTTACAGAAACCCCTGAGAAACCAGCAGAAACACCACACCTGATGCTGACATTTGATGGTGGCCATCTATTTGGCTGCTGCCGCCAAAATTCGGTAGCAGTTGTGCCAGTTCTCTGTGATGTTGGAAGATGCTGAAGGGCCTTGCTGCAGTGTGCAGTACCAGGCATCTCTGTACCTTCCAAAAGGGATGAGAAAAATATTTTCTCCAGTTGGAGGTGTGTGTGTGTAGCGGTTGGTATTGGGGACTGCAAAAATGGCTTCATGTTCCTCTTCCGTGATCTCCAAAATCTGAACATGCTATACTTAGAACTTTGAATAAGGTGAAAAGAAGCTCATAATGTAGTTGCCCATTTTCACAAATTTGAGCCTGGTCAGTACCTTAACTCTAAATATGTCTCCACCGTGTTAAACTTTGGTTTTGCACTGGGCTCCACCGGTTGGATTTCCATGTTCTAGTAGAACCTGTATGGCTTTAGGTCTATGTTTGGTCTTTCCCAGTCCCTGTTTCAAAGCCCTTCCTGCAGATGAATGACTCAACGCCTGTGGAAGGCATGCCTGTAATGATGACATGCACAGTGAAAGAGGGCACACCTCCAGTTGAGTATTCCTGGCAGCATTACACCAATCGTGATGGCACGGTAGCTGTCACAGAAGCAGTGAGCGGTCTGTTGAACCTTACATCTACTAACAGGACTCACATGGGATGGTATACCTGCACAGCTCACAATGAAGTTAATAGCCAAATCAGTGACCGGATGTACCTTGATGTTATCTGTAAGTAACTGGACATTAGGAACAAATGTTCTGTCCTTTTAGCTCTTGAGAGGCTTCCTGTGTGCCCTGATGCCAGATTTTAATCTGGCATGGTGCAAATAATTAAACAAAATGTTAATGCCTGTTGAATTGGATGAGAATTGCCCAGTGCTCAGGCTGGAAACTGAATGAAATCTCCTGTGATTCTAATATTAGCTTAAAAGTAGCGCTAGGCCTTCCTGAACTGGATCAGGGCAGCATCATTGGGATAAGAAAGTTTAACCCAGATCTTGGAACATTTTTGGGGAAAAAATGTAGTAGCATGTTAGATATTATTCATTACTTTAAAGTTGATGTTCTAATTGTTATTTATTTTGTACAAAAAGCAACAAAAGAAAAGAGAACAAGAAATGCCAACTCCCGCACATGACCTCCCAAAGCCAATGTTTCAGAAGTAATTAGAAATGTTATTTCTGAACAAAGGAACAGTACCACCAGTCAGTCCTTTGTTTGCAGAAATAATATTACTATGCTGTTGACACCTTATCCCACAAAGGGATGTGTTACAAATCATTGACTGAGATCCTGCATCAGGAGACGTACATGCCTCACAAAGCGATGTCTCTGTAGCTATGGCCATTTCTGCACTAGACTGTTATGCTGCTATTATTCCCCTTTCAACATCCTATGGAATCCTGGCCCTCAAAGGCCCTTCCCTAAAGTGCAAACCCCAGGATTTCATAGGATGTTGTAAGGGGAATGATAGTACTACAACAGTCTGGTACAGAAATGGTCTATGTCTCTCAGTGCTAGACCCTCAAAATTCACCTTGTAAGCAGTGCAGTTCCCTCCAACACAGATATTTCCATATTGCTGGAGAGCAGGGGGATCAGCAGGGAAGTGTCCAGCTCTTCTCCTCTAGCTGCATCCACTGTGACAGACATCTTCAGGGACCTTCAGGATCCTTGGGAGGGTTTTGCATATAATGTCCTTGTAGGAAATTAGAAGGGGACGTCCCTGTCATTCCCCAGCTGTCCAATTACAGAGGAACGACCATGTTGTGGGGGCTTCACTGCTTAAAAATTGGGGAGGATTTAGGTTGCTGTGTGGTCAGAATTCTGTTACAAATACTTGCTATCATCCTATTCTATTCTGACCTCTGCAATGACCAGAAAAGTGAGTTGCAATGGCTAACATGATTCACACATGAGGTGATAGCAAATATTTGTAATGTGCTCCTTCCAAGCTCTGGTTAATCCTTTTCCTTCTGCCTCTTTTCCTGACCTAAATTATCTTTCCAAAGTTGCTTTTTGTTCTACAATGAAAAACATATGAGGCAATAACAACTTTGATTTAGACTGGGGAAACAGTAGAGGAAGGGATAAATCTAAACCTCATAATCAAAAGAAGACAAATGAGGAAAAAGAAGAAAGGGTGCCAGGGAATTTGCCTTGGAAAATAAATATTTTCACATGCTTCTTGAAATGTGTGTGTGGCAGGAGGCAATGACTTTCAAAGACATGATACTGCTTAAGAAAATGGATGGAGATGTGGGCCACTTTGTCAATGCACAGGAACAATGCTAAATAACACTAAAGGAATAGTCAGGGTGTATCTCCAACACCAACTTAAACCGGTTTAATAGTCATTCCATCTCCTTGGGAAGTACTAGACTTGATAGCTCAGTGTATGGACTAAAGATTCTCAGTTTCCAACAAACTATTATAATTCTCTGGAGGAGGGAGAAAGATGTTTGAAACTGACATAAGTTAGAATTATTGATGTGCTGTAGCTGTTATTAGTGAAAGTCTGGCCTTCTGGGGGTTCAACCTTCCTGCATTGGTCACACCCCTAAGCTCTTCCTGATCTGTCCTGTAGATGGGCCTGATGAACCAGTGATCAGTGTGGAGCCATTTGCTATAAACCAGCATGGCTTCTTAGCCAATGAACAGGAAGATGTGATCATGACCTGCTTGGCTCCTTCTAATCCACCCAGTCATTACATTTGGTTCTACAACAGCTCTCAAGTCTACTCGGGTCAGAAGTACATGATTTCCAGGATCTCACGGACCCAAACAGGCATCTACACTTGCTTGGCCCAGAACTTGCATCTGAACACACGAACTCAGACTGCCATCATCTTGACCGTCTACTGTAAGTAACCCTTTCTGCTCTGGTGTGGCCAGGAGTCTCCAGCATGGATTGTGGTGCCTTCCTCTCCTTCTGTCTTCTGAATTTCATTTCTTTCCATCTCTTCAGGCATTGTAACCCTGACATAGCTAAAGAGGAAACAGGAAAAGTACCAAAAGAAATTCAGTGCAGGACATCTGAAGGAAGTGATGGTGCTGGGAATGTTTTCTTAGGAAGTTTCCATCTTTGATAGACCTGAAAAATATGAAAAAAAAATCCAAAGGAAGCAAAATTTCAGCTGTTACATAACAAAACAAAGAATGCTGCCATTTGGTGCTTAGAGGGAAAGAATAGGCATCTCTTGCTCTTTAGCTACAGTATTGAGTGGGTTCTCCTTTTGGGCCAAAACAGCTTGCACTCTGTTCTTTCTGGTCAGACTATTTCAATTTGGTTCTTTGTGCAAAATAAAAGTAAATGAAGGAAAGGAGAGGTTATATAAATTAACTACTAGTTTGTGAAGAAGAAGAAGGATGAAGTCAGCAGTTTATTGGTACTTGAAAACAAAGGGTAAAAACGGGCTTGGTGTCATTTTGTTATCTGTGTAAATGTCAGCAGTAAGTAGCAACATAACTTTACCTTGGGTCCCAGTTTTGTGAAAAATGTGGTGGATAAGTAGCAGAAGTAATAATAGTTGACTGAGGAGGTTTTCACTGTGATGTCCAGTGTCTGTTGCTACACTGGAATAAATACATGGCACAACACTGACTTGGGCCCTTTCTGCAGGATGTTGTCATCCTGCATTGGGGATGGGAGAAGGATGGGATCTGGATGATGGTTCTGCATGATGTTGCCCTAGTCCTAGCCTTCTCCCATCCCTAGGCGGTCGCAACTGTAAATCACTGTCAGGCTCTCCCCTTCAATGGCTGGTGATCACACTGCCCTCCTGCTGCCCACCTACACTTTCCTGAGCTGCAGAGGGTCAGGAAGTGCAATGGCTGTGCTTTCTGCCCCAACACAGCCTGGGACAGTACTTGGCTGTGCTGTGGAAGCAACAGGCATGGCCATCATGCCTCCTGCATTCCTGCAGGCAGCCAGTGCAGAAAGGAGTGCTCCTGTCATGATGCTCTCCTCCCGGGAGAACCTCTACCAAGATTCCTGTGGGTTGCTGCCCAGATCAGATAGGAGGTGGAAAGGGCCTAAGATCCAGCTAGGAATTCTCAACCTTTGTCCTACAAGGATTTAAGCTGTATGATGCTCTTTTCTTAGCAAGACAATGTGCAGTCAGGTTGCCCATGCAACAGCATCTTTTGGCACCACCTTTCTTGAACAACACCATCTAGAACTGTCTATGGGGGAATCTCATGGGAAACTCTTGGAATCCCCCACGAAAAGGAAATTTCATTTCACATGTGAAATTAGCCTGTTGCAGCTGATGACTAGCAGTGGGTCATCTCTCCACTTTCTTTCAGTCAAGAAACACATGAAAATGCAGGTTTAGTAACCCTTAGGTTCCATGTGCTTCTGGTAGTTGCTTGACAGAAATTCATTACAAGGCGCTTTCCCCAGTATAAGTCAGGAAGGGAGTTTTGGGAAACCATCTGCTCAATTTTTCTGCTACTGACACAGAAGCTTTGACAATGTAAATGTAAACAAAAGGAAATTGCTAGCAAATTCATATGCTTTGTAGTTCTACTAGTGGTGGCTGGTGGCTTCCATATCAGTGGGACAGTGCATGTTTTAATCCCAGGCCCTTTTCGCATTAAGTCTTCTCGCGCGAGCGGGGGAGGGCGGCTCGCGCATGAAGCCTTCTCCGGGAGGCTGCCACTTCCCCCCTCCTTCCTTCCGCAGGTGAAGGAACGAGCGGGGAAGCGGCAGCCTCCTGGAGGCGGCGGCAGCTCGCGCGTCCGTCCATTCCTCCCCCGCACGCGTGAGAAAGGAGCCTGTCCCCTCCATCCCCCCCGCGCGCGCGAGAAAGGCGCTCCTCCTGTCCGCCCCCCTGCGCACGCGAGAGAGAAAGGCGCTCCTCCCGTCCGCCCCCCCGCACGCGCGCGAAGCAGGACGTGTCACGCGAGTGCCCCGCCCCTCCCTTCCTTCTGCAGGGGCGGAGGGAAGGAAGCGCGACCCGGCCGGCTCCCGGACGCTCCGCACGAAAGGTAAGTGCGCCCGGGCGCCGGGAGCATTGCGCGAGGGCGGGTGATTTTCGCTTGGAAGCGAAAATCAAAAAACCCGCGCTCGCACTGCTTCAGCCCCGTGAGCCCGGCGGAAGTGGGAGTGCGTCGTGCAGAGCGACGCTCCCACTCCTGTGAGGCTCACGGGGCTGTCGCGCGGGAAAAGGCCCGTGCGAAAAGAGCCCCAGAAATCCAGGATGCTAAACCCTATTCCTAAATAGGTTCAGCACCTTTGAGAGTGCCTTTAAAACTATCCAAAACCTGGAATGGATTCAGCAGCCCACTGTTGTGGAAGCCACCAACTACTAAGTATTGCATTCAGGTATTTTAGATTCTGGTCTTTAAAAGGGGAGACATATTGCTTTGGCTATGTCTGAGGCCTTTCAGCTTGCTAAAGTGAACAGGTGCTCTGAATTTCTGCCTCAAAGATCAGCTCTATTGGTAACTCTGACACTTCCTAGGGTGATCTACCTGAACTCTTTTGGAGCCATGGATGTAGTGCTGAAGGAAATTTATTAATAGGGAACCCTGAGTTTGGTTAATTAAGCTGCAGACGAATTGGCAGTGAATTCTATTACTGTAGGTAAATGGGTTATCATATTCTTGCCTTGCTGGCTGGAACCTGTCCCCTCTCTATCTTGTATTCCAGTTATATCAGGCTCAGATTTGAGCCAATCCAAAAACAGCTTTTTCACAAGAACATATCAAAATTTGCAAATTTCTTCATATTCAGGATGGAAAAAAGGTGAGACTTTAAAAATTTAAATGTGAGAAAAAACAAAACTGACATTTTTATTTATCCAGGCCTAGGACTTGAATGCCTGGAAGGCACCAGATCTTGTCTGATCTTGGAAGCTAAGTAGAGTCAGACCTGGTTAGCAGTTGGATGAGGGGACTTCCAAGGAATACCAGGTACTGTAGGTTATATTTTAGAGGAAGTCAACGGCAAACCACCTCAGAGTATTCCCCTGCCCTAAGAAAACCCTATGAAATTCATGGAATCTCCATAAGTCGACAAGCAACTTCAAGGTACATACTTTCCTTTATGGCAAAAAAGCACAGCTTGGTCCTCTCCATTCTGAGAACAGGTATATCCACTGAATTTGGCTAGAAAAGTCAGGGAGAATGACATTTCAGTTTGTTTTTTAAAAAAGTGCCAACATGCACAAGTTTCCTTATATTTGGGGTGTAAAATGCTTGAAATGAATGGAGGAGAAAATGAAGCAAACTAATTTCCCATCCCTATCACTACTCCACTAACAGCATAGCAGATAAAGCACTAACATAGCATCAAAGATGTATTTGGCATACCACGGATCAAACTACCTGCCTGGGGAATGAAGCAAGGACAGAAGGGAGATACTTACTTCCTCCACTACTGTCCATTTTGGCCCTGGTCATGGTATACCAGGCAGCCATCCACCATGATGAGTGCTGATAATTCCTCATTGCTGTTGATACAATGTTTGCCCCCATGCACAGATCTGCCCAAAGGGAAACCCAGCTGCATGCCGCTGCCAGCTGCCAATTTCCGAGACCTTGCTCTACACTGTTCGTGGCAGGGGGGGTTCCCCCCAGTGCGGCTGCGGTGGGTCAAATCCAGACAGGAAGAAAAACATATGGCGACTTACTCCAATGCGACTCAAATCCACCGGGGCATGGATATTCGCAATGGGAGCTCATATACTTGCCTGGCTTCCCACCCAGCACTGAAAGAGGACACCATCTGCAGGACCACTGTGTGTGAGTATGAGGACTGAGAAAAAGCTTTGCTTTGTTGGATTTGTCTTTTCTGCTGATTTCCTTAGTCCACATCACCTGGAAATGGGTGGGAACTATGTGCGCTCTGCAGCTGGAAACTCACGTTTTTTGCACTTAGGCAATCATATCTGATAAAATGCACAAATTTAAAAAGGGCACATTGAAGAAAATGCATGCATATAGAAATGCATACAAATATGACTTCGCCAATGGGTATGTGTGCAACAATTTCAAAAATGCATCCCAAAATGTGTGCATTTTAAATAATGTACAAAAATCATGGCTGGGTTGTTTTCTTCCTCCTCCACCTCTTCCTCTTCCTTCTCCTCCTTTTTAAGTAAGTCTACACTGAAGCACCGTGAACTAGACTTAGGTCTCTCTCACACTACACAATTATTACACTTTGATACCACATTAGCTGCCATGGCTGCATCCTGTAGAATCCCGGGATTTGTAGTTTGGTAAGACATAGGATGGAGCCGTGGCAGCTGAAGTAGTATCAAAATGCTATAATTGTATTGTGTGAAAGAGACTTAAGGTTGGATGAAATAGATTTGACAGATGCACAAGTCCCTATTGTGTCATGGGTCCAATCTCTCTCTCTCTCTCTCTCTCTCTCTTTCTCTCTCTCTCTCTCTTTTTGTCTTGCACACACACACACACACACATGAAATGTAGCTATAGGGAATTGTCTGTTTAATCATGTTGGATAGCTCTTTTGGAGTTCAGACTAAAACCCAGAGTACATTCACCATCCCACTGACATGGTGACCTCCTCCGGTGACAATTCTAGTAGAAAAGAAAGAATGGGTTGCTTCATATTCAATGACAGCGTAGAGTGAATCCTAGCTCTGCTGCTGAAACCATTTGTCTGCCTTTAATACTCTGTTTTGTGCCTCAGGGGTTCCGGGTGGGAGCCCAACATGCAGTGCAGTGGCGACAAAGCAGAATGAATTCCTCATGCTAACCTGCGACTGGGCAGGCGGAGAGCCCCGGGTGACCCTCTGGTGGAGAGATTGGAGAGACCATGTGCTGGGTGGGCTGAAGCAATCCCACAACATCTTTGTCATGAAATCCAACACTACCCTGGGGGGCAAGGAATTCACCTGTATGGCTGCTCATCCTCTTCGGGCAAGAGCTGCTGAGTGCCATGTCCGGTTGGGTAAGCAGATGTGTTTCTATGGGGAAGGGCTATGGTGTCAGCCATAGTTTGGATGTGCAAGGTGCCAGATTAAACACAAAGGGACATAAGAAGTTGCCTTGGTTCTTATAGACCAATGCTGTCAACTCAGACGGCAGCAATGGCTCCCCATGGTTTCAGCCAGGATTGTTTCCTAGCCCTACCTGGAAATCTCTGCTTTTCCTGGGAGGTCTCCTGTCCAAGCAGAAGTTAGGCCTGACCCTATTTAGTTTCTGAGATCAGATGAGATCAGATGAGATCAGCCAATTCAATCAGGTGGTATGGTGGGGAAAGCTAATCTCTGCCTTCTCCCCTTAACACAATTAGATGGCAAGCAATAGGAAAGATCGTCCTCTGCCCTTGGTTACTTTTGGTGGTAAGACTACATGCTATCAGCTAAACAGACCAGTCATCTGGCCTAGCAGAATGCAGGATGCTATGTGTTTCTCAATCTCCAGTGGAAGGGAAAATAGAGGCAAGATTGCTTACAAAAGCATTCTTCCAAGAAGCTAAAGCATGTTGCACATTTGGGCTGAGATCCTACATGTGTACATAGGTCTGCATGCAGAGCTCCACGTTCTCCCATTACCCAGTGGTTGTCGGGCCCCAGCTGCCAAAGTGTTGCTTATGGGTGGAGAAAGGAAGGAGAGGAGGTACTATAATACGGCTGATGGAGCCTTAAAGCTACTAAACCAAGATACAGCACAAGTGTGCAGTGTGATAGAACAAGATATGATGCTTGGGGGCTATTTTGATCATGACTATAGTATTGGCCTTCTTTCTTGTTTTGGTTTCACTGGAGGCACCATACTTTTGAAATAGTGCACAATAGGCAAGTTCTCTCATTATAGGATCCTCTTGCTGAGAATAGTGTACCATGATGATTTCTAACAGCCTCATAGCTATTAAAAACATAGAGCATCCAACAGGAAAATAGATGGCAATTCTATTACCCTACTTTGTCAGGCTAATGCTTTTTGTGCCAGTGTGAACATTACGTCCTCTTGTTTTTCTGTGCAGAACCTCCCAAGCTCATGGTGGAGAGATCCAAGGTGTCACTTTTTGAAGGCAATGAGGTCCAGTTGGCCTGTCACCTCCAAGGTGCTTACCTGGGCTCAGAAGTCTTCTGGTACAACAACAAGAACCAAGTAATTAGATCTGATGCCAAGAAATATAGACTGCAGAAGGAGAATGCCTGGTTTAACTTGACCCTGCAGGATACAGAGTGGATGAAGGACAGTGGCATCTATCGCTGTGCTGCCATGAATGCTGTGGGCAATGCCTCTGCCTTGGTCAACTTACAGGTTAAGAGTAAGTAAGGACACATGCAGATAAACCAAATAAATCAGAACTTTATTTACATGTTCTAGGCAAATTCAGCACATGGAATAGGGAACTGTGGTAGTGAAGAGAAGCCTAGTACATACATAAGAAGGGGAAAGGATAACTGCTCTTTTTTAGTTAGAGTTTCCATGAATATCAATCTGATTCTTCAGATGTCTTGCTAGAGTGATTTTAAAACCACAGGATTAAAACCACAGTTATAGAGCCAGTGTCGTGTAGTGGTCTGAGTGTTGAACTATGGCTATTTCTGCACTAGCCTGTTATAGCGCCATGATTCCACTTTCAACCTCCTATGGAATCCTGGGGTTTGCAGTTTTGGGAGGGGCCGACTGGCCCCTCCCGAAACTGCAAAGCCCAGGATTCCATAGGAGGTTGAAAGTGGAATCATAGTGCTATAACAGGCTAGTGCAGAAATGGCCTAAGACTCTGGAGACCAGGGTTCAACTCCCCACTGAGCCATGGAAACCCATTGGGTGACCTTGGGCTCATCACACACTCTCAGTCCCCAGAAGACCCTGTGATAGGTTTGTCTTAGCGTTACTGTAAGTCAGAAATGAATTGAAGACACACAACAAAAGCAGTACAGTTGTGGAAGTGGGAGAGAGTGTAATAGGGTACTTGTTGTTGTAAAGTGCTTTCAAGTCAACTCAAACTTTTGTTAACCTTATCCTCGGGTTTTCTTGGCAAGAAGTAGTCAGAGGGAGTTTGCCATTACCTTCATCTTAAACTGAGAAAGTGACTTGCCAGGGGCCACCAGTAGGTTTCCATGACTCAGTGAGGATTTGAAGCCTGTGTTAGCTGTACAGCTCAATGCTTTGATATAGTTTAATTGGCAAAATATATTAATTGGAAGATACATTTAATTGGCATAAAATATAAATTATACACTCTTATGGCTGAAAGGCCATGTGTATAGGGGAAACTGGCTGGATAACAGGGCAAAAATAACCTCAGCATGGCTAGGTTATAGGTTGAAAGCTTGACTTAATGGCTTCAAGCTAATCATCTCAACAAAAACAATAGCTGAATTGCCCAAGTGCAGGCAAACACCTCTGCTGTGCGCATTTCCTACCAAAGCCTTACCCATTTACATTACACAACCAAGACATTGAGACTACCAGTCCATTCCAGACCCCTTTTGTTTATTCTACCAGAAAGCAATTAACTCACACCCCTTCAGGGAGCAAAATGGAGTATAAAAATCCCCAGTTTTGACCAATTACTTTTCAGCTCACCAGTTGTTGAATATCTCTCTGCCTGAGTGCCAGGTGTGTACTGCCTTTAGACTAAGTCTAAGCCATATTACTGCTTCTTCACTACTCTTCTGGATTGGTAATTATAACCCAAAAACCTCAGCCTTATTATCCATAATTTTTCCTCCCTTTATCCTTTGGTTAGCTGTTATGTGAATGTGTGACTGTTTGTATCTTGTGTGCATGCATGAGTGAATTCCTCTCAATAAAACACATTTTTAGTTTACTTTTGAATCTCTGGCTGTGTGACCCCATAAACATAGGTGGGAAGATCTCAGTAAGTTGCCCTCATCTCGCAGGCCTCCTAATTGAGCTAATTAATTCCCCTCTGTCACATTGAGGAACTGGCATCATAGGTGGACCCCTGAATCAACCACATTTTGGGGTAACACCTGGTCTCTCAAAGTCCTGGTGGCGCAGTGGTTAAATGCCAGTACTGCAAGCCACAAGGTTATGAGTTAGATCCTGCCGGGCTCCAAGGTTGACTCAGCCTTCCATCCTTCCGTAGGTCGGTAAAATGAGTACCCAGCTTGTTGGGGGCATGTATAGAAAAATGTATCGAAATACATGCTATTTCTAAGTTGTTCACCGCCTCGATCCATATGGAGAGGCGGGATACAAATAAATAAATAAATAAATAAATAAGTCCTTCTCCAACACTCAAATCACTATACCACACTGGATTTGTGATGGACTAGAGAGGGCTGCAAATTGTGACCCTTGTAATAAATCTTCAAAAAGCTGTGTGCGTTGATAGGGGTCTGGTATGGCTCGTGTTGACATATTGTTAGGAATGATGTATGGAAGCAGTAAATTTCTCTGTCAGGATATCTGAAGAAGTAGATTGATACCTACAAAATTTCTTGCTAAAATAGATCGGTTAGTCTTAAAGGTGCTGCTAGATTTCTCTCCTCCCTCCTCCCCCTTTTTGTGTTTTGACAGACTAACTTGACTATTTCTTTGATAATAATATACATAGCCATGATTATTCTTGGCAATAGAGTAGCAGAAGAGGCTAGTTTATTTTATCTGTTTGTTTTATATCATAGCTTTCTTTCTGTGAACCCAAGGCATCATGCATGGCTCTTTTTTCCTCTTCTCACTACAACTCTTTGACGTAGACCAGGCCAAGAAAGAATGATTGGCTTAAGGTTGTCCAGTGAGTGTCTTGGTGGAGAGGGGCCTAGAACACTACACCATTACACCACAGTTTTCTCTCCCTCGCACACACTTGTCTTCATGCTTTGCCATGAAGCCTTCAGAAGTCTTTTTCTTTTTTGGTCTGAAAAGTAACTTTCCAACCTAAGTGCCAATAAGTATTTGGTTGGCTGCAGGGAGCAGGGGTTGGCAGGAGGAGAATGCTGGAATAGATGGCATACTCTCTAATATTTCACAGATGAAAAATGGGATGTGTGTGGCCAAGCAACTTCAGAGTGTGGTCAAGATGACAAAAGTTATTAAAGAGGAAGAACACACAAACAAGGAGATACTGCAGTAGCTTGCTTTTGCCAGAGTCCACTGGGAAGGGCAAGGTTCTACCTTCTCTTCTTCTTTCCTCTTTACTGAGTTAATGGAATTCAAACTACTTTTGCACTTTAAACTCAGCTTGTAGCAATTCAAGCAAATCTGTGGAGAAAGAGAGAAATGGAGAGAAGATGGAGATCGACAAAGATGGACAAACAAACTGGGATATTTAAAAGCAGTGGAATGATGATTAATCAGAACTGTTACTGCCAAACTGGGACAGTTGGTACTCAGCTCTAAATTCTAATTGATTACCCCAGTGGTGTTCAGAGGGAGCCATTGTGGCCATGCAGCAAAACAAAATGCAACATTCACATCACAGTGATAACGAAGCCAGCCAAAAGGTGCAAAATACATTACCCTAGGTTTTGAAGTCTGTTTGGTTTTGCTTTTACATCCTTGCCTGATGAAGAAGCAAGTGAGCTTTGAAAGCTAGCATAAAGTGTTTTGAGCCTTTTGGCTGGCCTAATAAAGGTATTTCTGCATTTTGGGTTTGGTTGTGTTTAGTTGATCATGACAATTATATCTAGTTAATAATACACTGATAGTACTGATGATAGAAATATGTTGTTGTGTGCCTTCAACCCATTTCTTTGCCTGCTTTGCAGAGTATCCCACTCCACCTAATGTGACCATTAGCAAGCTGATGTACACTCGTCACCGCACAGAGGTGGAACTGGAGTGGCAGACTCAAGGCTCAGGGAATCTGACTGGCTTTGTGGTTCAGAGGAGAGAGGTGAAAAAGGCCACCAAAAAGCACCTGGCCAGCTCCTGGGAAACAGTGGCTAGTGATATTGACCCTGATATCCGTGACCAGAAGCTGGGAGGATTAGACCCTGCAATGGTGTATGCTTTCCGCATCCTGGCTGTCAATCACCGTACCACTGGGCACCCCTCGGAAGTGAAGACACCAGGTGAAGTACATCACTGGTAGCATGACAGAAGCCATTTTTGTGACTACTGTGACCTTCCAATGCAGCTCTCATGAACTGTGTTGTAATTCATTAGGTGAGGAAAGAAGATGCCGGGTAATTAGTAGTCTGGAGGTCAAGAAGCTGAGGAATTAAGCGATAGCTGGGAAGACTGAGATAGGCAGAGGGATATACAAAAGAGTAGTCAAAATCCAGTTCCAAGGGCCCAGGCAGCAGGGCAGAATCTCTGAGTTGGCTTGGGTGTCTTTCCTAGAGTGGATCATAGGCGTTGCTTCCAATGGCTGATGAGTGTTTGCTTTCTGACTTATCTAAGCAGTCTGATTATTCAGTGAGAATGGCGGAAACAGCACCATCTGAGCTGCAGGGGTGCTGAACTGTTTCCAAAAACCCTCCTGTACTACTTTTCCCCATTGAACTGCTGCTATCCCAGAGGGATGCACAACAGATTGGGGAGAAAAGTAAGAGTCTAGAAATATTACTTCTTTTTATTGTGACTCCCAGACCTCCCTTGTTGGTTCAGGATTAGAAAGGTTGTGGTCCAGAAAAGTAACTTTTCCAAGCTCTGGACACTTGGATTTTGAGGAGCAATCTTGATCTCTTCAGTTTCCTCAGGAGCAGTTGACTATGTTGAGATGTGCTAAAAATAATGTTATTTTTTTCCTGATTGGATGTGATGTGATATATAAACACATGTGCCTATCGGATTGGAAGACTGTGGCTATTTCGGCACTAGACTGTTATAGTGCTATTATTCCACTTTCAACATCCTATGGAATCCTGGGTTTTGCGGCTTATGTTGATGTTGACAGTGGAATAATAGCACTATAACAGTCTAGTGAGGAAATGGCCTGTGTAGCATCCAATTGCTGCTTGCCTTGCTGGTTTCAGAGAAAGCCCAATGCGAGCTTTGGATTTAAACCAGGATTGGGCAGAAGGCAGCACTGCTGATGTTGTTGGATGGCAGCTCTCAGATTTCCTCACAGTTGGCTAAGCTGAGCAAAACTGTTGGGTGTTAATAGTCCCACAACACCTGTTGGGTGTCAGTTTTCCCTTCCCTGCTGTAAATTCCACTTTAAAAAGCCATCAGAAGGAGGTAGTCTGTTCCTGAAACAAACATTGAGACTGGCTAGGATAAAAGGTATGCATGCAAAGAGACTTGCAGACAAAATTGTAGGGAAGAACCAGTGTGAATGAAAAATGGTGGTATCACAATGTTAGCACTGGGAAACTGGGGATGCTAGAAGCTAAAGTGGGTACAGCTATTGGACTTGCTTCTGTTGATAAGGAAGAACTGAATCCAAGTTTTTTGGAGAGAGAACTTGGGCAGACCCCCCATGTTAGAAGTGACCCGAAGGCACACAATAACAACAAAGTGCCACTGACAAGGAGGGAGGCTCTTTCCCGTTTGCAAACTGACCTATGGAGACCCTAGGGTTAACCTATCATGGGGGTTTTCTTCCCAAGATTTGTTGCTTTGCCTTTTTCTGAGGCTAAGAGAATTCCACTTACCTCGGGTCACCCAGTGGGTTTCCATGGCCAGGTGGGGATTCAAACTCTGCTCTCCAGAGATCACCGTTTCAGCACCCACACCCTCCCTCACTGCTGCATCCCTGTTGTTGTTGCTGCTGCTGCTGTTGGTGCCCAGCTGCAGGGCTTTATGGACCCCTTGTGAGGGCTCCACAGGATCCACAGAGCCCAAGTCAAGAGCCACTGCACTAAATTAACCTGGAACTTGACAGAACAGAAAAGCTGATCATTTTGTCCAAATCATGACCGTTGGTGCTCCTTTAACCACAGCGGCCCTCAATTAGCATTTGGCTTTGCAGGAGTTTTACACTTTATCTTCTAAAATGCTAAAATGGAAAGCATATTTGAATTTTTTTTAAAAAAAACTGTTGAAAAACATGCTTTTCAAGTGTCCAGGATCCCTGATGAGATAAATCCCAGACTGATGAAAATTTTCGCAGTCCAGGACTTATTCTGCACAACATTCAGTTGAAGCTGTTTTGTGGAGAAAACAGCATTTTCTGGGCAGATAATTTTCTTTCTCAAAGTTTTTTCCTTTAACTGGGAACTTGCTCAAAATTTGGACATGGGTAATTTGTGTAGAAAACAGAATTTTTGTGCAGAAAACAGCATTTTCTGCATAGAAAACAATATTTCTATGCATAAAATAATATTAGCTGTTTCCTGGAGAGAAAATGTTGCAGAGTAAGTCTGAAATTGTGAACAGGCTTCAGAAACAGTGTGGTTGTCAGAAACTTGCAGTAGAAGGAATATTACTCATTGTTCATTGCCTCTTTCAAGAAGAAAATCAGTGAGGAACAACACCTCAAGCCCTAGCTAATGATCAAGACTTTTGGGAATTGAAGTCCAGAACAACTGGAGGATCACAGATTGAGAGCTGCTGCTCAAATGTGCAAAGAGAAAGAGGAGAAGGAGAGCTCAAGGTCCAGAATTCAAAAAGAGGGGGCAAATCTTTCTGTCCACTCTTTTTGCTTGTTCTTATATAAAAAAGACAGAAATCAAAGGCAAGGTCTCAAGTTGATATTGAGTCCACAGTTGTTAGAAAAGCGACAAACTGGGCTTTGACCTCGGAGGCAACTCTATAGACTCCCCCTGCCATTACCCAGATCAGCTGAAAGCCCTGGAGTTTGGCAGGAGATGTTGGTGTACTAATCATTTCTTTTTTCAAGTCCAGACAATATGCCTTCATTATTGGTCCTTTGGGGAATGAATTCATGGAACCAGCAATGACTTTCAGAACTCAGAGCAGGAGGCCTTTGTTAAATCCTGAGACATACTGATTAAAGCAAAAGTAAAGTAAGGGGTAAAATCTCATGCCAAGCTCCATTGTTTCCTGCTCCCCTGTACTTCTTTGTGGTTACCGTGATGACGTCTTGAAAAGGGGTATGACTTTGGCTTGGAAGTTCTCCTCTGACTTTCCTTTCCCCAGTGCATGTCCAGGGAAAAGAGGAAACCCCACCCACCTCACCCCCTGAGGGGAAACAAAAAAGGACAAGGCACCAGAATGTATTGGACATATCTGGATGCAGTGCTGGGAACACCCATTCCAAAAGCTCTGGAATTTGACATGCTACCAGGCCATGGAATGGCCCACCAAATCCCAGAGTTTTTTACCAGTCTTGATGAGCAGTGTAGGCAGTATTGGATGAGATGGAAAATAGTCTGACCTGCTGCTCTTAGACAGCCTCTTTTATTAAAGCCACGTTGTTTGAGAACAGACCAAGGAATGACCAGAAAGAACCTATTTCTGCCATTGCTTCTTCCAATGCCTCTGCTTTTGGTTTCTCCACATTCTGTTGTGCCACTGCTACTGCTCTAGCTTTACACTTGAATGTGTTCAGCTTGCTGTCCTTTCCTCCATCTTGCTATAATGCATGAGGCTGCTGGGTTTAGTTATTTGAAACCAGGTGGCACAGAAAAATGCATGCCACTCTTGGGGTGGGGATCAGGTTGACAAGGGTAGATTATATCTAATAGGTTGTCATTTCTGTGCACCAACATCTCTTGTTAATTGCATGGTTTGGTTAATCCTTCCTGCTGTGGATTACTATTTCTTCTTCTTTTTCTTTTTTTCTGGGATGTCTACTCCACCCTTGTAAAATTGATGCCACTAGGCTCATTGCAAAAGCATTCCTTTGCTTCAGACTTTGGCCTGCCACTTCAGTGGGTTTGATGGATCAGAGCTTTTTCTTCAAGGCTTCCAAACCAAAAAAACAATGTGATTTCTTTATGCAGGAGAAGAGGATCTGGTCATCTGGTTGGATTTGAGGTATTGAGAAGGCTCCTACTGTCCCTGCTTCCAACCTCTGAATTAATAGGATTTGCCTTCTGCAGAGTTACTGGTTAGACAGAGAAGTTTGGACATGCATGCGAGTTGTACATTCATAAGTCTCATCTAGATGCTCCAGTGAACATGTACAAACTGGGGCTGTTGGGCTTGATTCCACTTTTCACCTTGTATATGTGTGCCCCTTATGCAGGCCATGCTGCATGCACAGTCTTTTTGAGTGTGGAATGCAAGTAGGAGAACAGATTGGTCTATCAATGATATCAAAGTATCCAGATGTTATTGGACTGCAATTCCCAACTCCCAACTGGACATTGTTCACTAGCACTAATGGCACTTGCAACCCAACAACATCTAGAAGACTCCACTTTCCCAACCCATGATACACGGCAAACATGCTGTAAAATTCATATCAGTTAAGCTGTCATGACTTTGCAGCATTCTTTGGTGTTGTCCTCAGAACTGTTGATCAGACAGTAATCTCTGTTTCCCTCACAGAACTATAGTTCTCAAGAAGACAGACCAGTTTCCCCTGCAAATCTGGCAGCATAAGAGAACAGTCTCTCACATTCCCAGATGAGCTTAGGATGTTTCTCAGATGCAGTAAACCATTTTTGGAGTAACATTTGAAGAGATATCTGCCTTACTCAGGTCTCTTACCACATGTTAGACATTAGCCTGGTGTGAACATGAAGCAGGGCCTCTGTAGGGCTACCACTGTGAACATTCTTTCCATCCCCTCTTTCTACTGTGCCTCATTTCTTTCCAGTCCTGTCTAAAACCCAGAAATAGATTAACCTGCACTGCTTGCGGTAGTCTGGAAATCCAAGTGAGGTTCATGGGGCAAATTTGCAACAACACTTCATTGCAAAAGTTTCGCTCTCTACGATAGCTGTTGGGGGAAGGAGTGTAATAATAGTCATTGTTTGACTGTAACTTTTTCTTATTATCTGTGCCAGGCAATGGTTAGTGGTGTACTGTTGGAACAGAACAGTGAGGAGATGCTTCTAAAAAGAAGAAGAAGAAGAAGAAGCAGAAGAAGAAGAAGAAGAGGAGCACTGATCTAGAGAGCAGGTGTAGGGGTTCCTTTCCCCATGTAGATGTTTTAGACCACAACTCCCACAGTTCTTTGCTTTTGCTTCAGCTGGGTTAAACATCTGGAAGTTTCACACCAGCACATCTGGAGAGAGAGAAATCTCATACGCCTGACTTAGACAACTGCAATAGCCCACTAGATATATTTATGAAATGTTCTGTTGTTACACATTATTTTTTCCAGAACATGGTTTGAAAGGGAGATCTATTTTGGATCATTTGTTTTGACCCAGGGAAACAGCTGTTTGTAGAGGCCCACAGTTTTGCCTTCTGCCCAGTACTCACTGTACAATGTTGGCTGAACTCTGCCAGGAGAACCTGGTGAACATGGCTGCCTCTTTGTCTCCATAAGGACGACAGCTGTTGCAACAAGTCTGGGTGCAGGTCGGGGACAGCTTTGGGAAGGTGCAAAACCAAAACGAAACGCTCAAGAAAAACAAGCAAACTATTTGCTTGGAAAAACTAAAGAGATTGGAAACAGATGCGCTGCGGAATTGGTGGGAACTTCGGGAGGAGTGAGAGGAGAGAGAGTTTGTGTAATGCCTTATTGAAAGTTTCCTTCAACAGAGAAAGTATCTCCCAAAGAGGCTGCGTTGCCAAGGGCCAAATGACACACTTTTGTGAGAGGTCTGCAAAATCCCCTGATATTTTTTCTTTTAAAAACCCACAATAACCTTAGTCTGATCAGCAGAGGAAAAGAGAAGCAAAATGGTTCAGGCAGGGGCGTTTGGCAGGAGTTGAAGAGATTCATCTCTGTGCCCAGAAGAAAATGGGAGCACATGTGGCCAAGCAACCTCAAGGTGGTACAAATGACAGAAGTTACTAATCAGGAAGAAAAGACAAGCTGGGAGAGGCTTGGGCCTACTGGGAAGAGCAAGGCCCTGCCCCTTCGCTCTTCTCCTCCTGGCTGAGTTAACTGAATGCACACTTTTTTACTCTGAACTCTGCAGCAGTTGAAGAGAATGAAGGACAAAGAGAGAAAGAGTGGGAGGAAGAAAGAGAAACTGGGATTTTTCAAAGCAGCTGAAAAAGATGGGACATGACAAAGGATTACTCTGGACTCTCCCTGCCAAGTTGGGACACTTGGAGGTTATGGTGTCATTGCCGTAATCAAAATTTCTTTCCCAAAGCTACAGTATAGTACAATGCAAGACACTTCTCTACGTGTATTCACAAATGATTTATGAACCCACACTAGTAAGACTCTATGTACAAAAATATTGAGAATGCTTAAAATGGTTGCAACTCTTCTAGCTGTAGAAATGAGAAGGCTATTTTTTATACTTCCTCTGCTCCCAAATGTACACTTACGTGGAATGACAATAATAAAAAGTAAAAACAACAATTGTCATTTTATAAATTCATATCTTATATATGTGGGCATCTTCAATACAACATATTCCTATGACAGCTAAGACTACTCAAGTGACAACAGCTACTACAGAATTACAAAGACCAATGCATAAAACCAGGCGGAAGCAACAAACAAGCAAATAAACAAAAATCTGCATGAAAACAGCAAACAAACAAACAACTCTCCAGTCCCATGATCCAACAGAATGAGGCAAAAAACAAAAGGACAAACAAAAACAAACCCTTTTCATTTCTTCAGCTCAGATGATGGCACTCTCAGAGGTCTTCAGAGACAAGGTAATAAGGTAAAACTGTCTGCACACTCAAGGTAAAGAGAAAATGAGAGAAAATTATTCAGATAATCACATTTTGAGATATGTAAGACTTTAAAGATAGGAATGCATGCTTAGACACTATGGTGTTACCTTTCCACGGTGGTGGGATTGTGTACTCTTGTGAGGCAATTAACCATGCTGTCAGTCGCACTGCTGTTGTTGGTAGGGTTGCCCAAGTCTGAGAAACCAGACTAAATGTGCCAAATAGCTACTGGGCAGCAACAGTAGTGTGTGCTGGTGTGTGTGTGTGTGTGTGTGAGAGAGAGAGAGAGAGAGAGAGAGACACTGCAGGAGGATTTCTCAGAAATAACAGCAGTGGCACCATAACTAGCACCTGTCTGTACTGTGCAGAAGAAGGCAATTGTAAACCACTTCTGAAATTTTATACCTTGAAAACCCTATGAATGATGAACCAATCCAAAAGGAAAAAAGGATAGTGTCACAAGATGAACCTCTCAGGTTGGAAGGCACTCAACGAGCTACTGGGGAAGAGCAGAAGACAAGTATGAGTAGCACTGTGGCTAATTATGCAATTGAATTCAAGCCAAAAGGACATTCAGCGGTGTGAAAAGAAAGCCAGAAGCTACACATCACATATTATAGGAACATGAAATGTGAGAAGCATGAATGAGGGGAAGGTAGATATTGTTAAAACATATAAACATTACAATACTTGAGTGGGGTGAGTGAGGCAAAGTGGACAGGAATGAGACATCTTCAGTCAGATAATTACACAGAGTTTTACTCAGGAAACTAAACTCTAAGAAGAAATGGGGTGGCATTAATAGTGAGGGGAGATGTAACAAAAGTAGTCAAGAGATATAGTACAAAGTCTGATCAAATAGTATCAAGAAGACTTCAGGAAAGAAAAAATCAATACAACTATAATCCAAGGTTATGCTCCAGCTATAGAGGCAGAAGAGGAAGAAACTGAAAGAGTCTATGCTGGAATCCAGGAAGAAATTGATCACACACCAAAACAGGGCATGTTGGTAATCATAGGCAATTGGAATGCCAAGGTAAGAAACAGAGCAGAACCAAACGTTGTTGAAGAAGTAGGTCTAGGATCAAGAAATGAAGCAGGAGAGGGGTTGTTTGAATTTTGGGAGGCTGACAATCTGTTCATAGCAAACATTCTTCAAACAACCAAAAAGGCAACTCTTTATGTGGACATCACCTGATAGCTAATATACAAATCAGCTTGACTACATAATTGGAAACAGAAGATGAAGAAGCACCAGACTCCCTGCAAAAACAAGATAGAGAGCAGATTGTGGAACAGACCGTAAACTGCTAATATGAAAAATTAGAACAAAGCTGAAGAAGAACACTAAATCGATCGCTGTATCAAAATGCACTATGGTAGAACATCCCTGTACAATTTAAAGATAATAATAATAAAAAAAACACTATTAAACTTTATTGACTGGGAGCCAGAAGAACTCTGGATTTAGGGATGTTGTGAGAGAAGAATTGAAAAAGACATTATCTGCGGCCAAAAAGAAAACCCTTACTGGATGATGGATGGAACTTTTAAAGCAGTTAAGGACAGATGAGAAGCAAAAGAAAAGGGGATAGAAGTAGGGTCAGAAACCTGAACAAAACTGTTCAGTGATTTGTGCATAGGGACGAAGAGAAATAGAAGATGACAACAAAAAAGGTAGAATAAAAGATCTGTCATACATGGGACATATCATGAGAAGACACAACTCACTAGTAAAGACAGTAATGCTTGGCAGGCTACAAGGCAGCAGGAAAAAAGGAGAACTGCATTACAGGTAGATGAAGTCAATCAAGGGAGCCACAGCCCTGAGTGTCAGTAACTGAATCCACACAGTGGAAGGTAGAGTCTAGGAGAGAGGAGGCAGAGTGGTGGGCGCGTTCTTGCGCGCATGTTGTGACTTGAAGTCCAAGTGTGTTGGGGATGAAAAGAGTTCTCTCTTTAAGTGCAGCAGACAAAGTTGGTGACTTGTGGCAAGGGAGTCTGGACAGTGGATCAGCTAAAGTATTTGTTTTTCCCAGTTTGAAAATAATTTTGAATTTAAAGCATTGGAAAAATTCCACCCAACATGCCTGTTTAGGTGTTAGTTTTCTGGCAGTTTTCAGTGTTTCAAGGTTACGGTGATCAGTCCATACTTGAAAGGAAAGTTTGGCACCTTCAAGGAAGTGTCGCCAGGTGGAGAGGGCGAATCAGATGGCCATGGCTTCTTTTTCCCAAATTACGCCAGTTACGCTGGGATGCTGAGAATTTTTTGGAGATGAAGGCACATGGTTTAAGGTGGCTGTCTTTGTCGTGTTGGAGGAGTACTGCTCCCATGGCAAAATTGGAGGCATCAGTTTGAATTATAAATTCCTTTTCAGTATCTGGGAACAGGAGTAGAGGTTCTGAAGTGAACTTTTGTTTCAGAGTGTCAAAGGCAGTTTGGCATTTG
This sequence comes from Ctenosaura bakeri, assembly GCA_948474755.1. NCBI lineage: Eukaryota > Metazoa > Chordata > Lepidosauria > Squamata > Iguanidae > Ctenosaura > Ctenosaura bakeri. Next base: position 671,872 of record CAOLHI010000257.1, on the reverse strand, counting down.
TTAGACCAGACAATTTGCTTGAAATGCTTTCCGTTGTTATCAGGAGCTTTTTTCAGAAGGTCAGTGAATGGGAGCACAATTGCGGTGAACCCCTTTATGAGGTTGCAGTAAAAATTTGCAAAACCAAGGAATTGTTGCAGCTGCTTTCTGGTTCTAGGGGCAGGCCAGTTCAAAATTGTATCAATTTTGGAAGGGTCCATGTTTAAGGTATTGTTGCACACTCAATATCCTAAATAGTCAAAAGTCTGTGCGTGAAATTCGCATTTTGAAAGTTTCACGACAAGGTCGTTGTCTCTGTAAAACAGTGCACATAAGTTTGGTGTGATCTGCTAGGTTTTCCGAATAGATCAAAATGCTGTCTAGATAAACAACAACACCATTGTAGAGGAGATCTTGCAAAACAGAGTTGAGGAACATTTGGAAGGCTGCGGGGCCAGCTTGTAATCCAAAAGGTAGCACAGTCCATTGGTAATTACTCAGGGGGGTCGAGAAAGTAGTTAGCCATTCACTTTCAGGGTCCATTTGTATTCTGTAGAAAGCCTCTTTGAGGTCCAGTTTGGTAAAGAATTTGCCCTTGACCAATTGGTTCATGATGTCCACTGTCAAAGGAATCTGGTACGCATTAGGCAATACTGCCTGATTGATTAAATTATAGTTCACAATGAGCCTAGGGTCTCCTCCATCTTTTCTCTTACGGAAAAATATAGGGCTAGCTGTGGGGGCAGATGAGGGCTTAATGAATCTGTGTTGCAAGTTTTTATTTAGAAACTTTTTTAGAGCTTCTAGCTCTTGTTTGTTCATAGGGTATATCTTGGGTTTGGGAATTTTGGCGCCATCTATCAATCTTAGTTTGCAATCAAAGTCTCTATGTGGGGGTAGTTTGTCTGCTTCATGGTCCTCAAACGTTTTCTGCAGGCCCCAGTACTCTTGTGGGATATTCTGCAGTTCCTCGGGACTCAATTCAAGTGCTGTATCAGGTGCTGACAGTTTGGGCACTTGGTTGGCATCATTAGCATGCATGAGCAGTCCTTGGGTCCAGTCAATTTGGGGGTTGTGCTTCTTTAGTCAATCATATCCAAGAACTACTTGGAACCCAGGTTTGTTTGGCACTAGGAACCTTAATCGCCCCCATATGTTCCCTACTTGAACAGGTATGGGTCTGGTCCTTTCACTTACAGGGCCCCTGGCCATTGGTGAGCCATCCATTTGAGATAATTTGATGGCTTTCTTAAGGGGTTTGAAATTTACTGCAAGTTCTTTGGCCACTAAAGGGTTCAGTAAGTTAGTGGTGCAGCTTGAATCAACCAGGACCCGGTACATTCACAATTTCCCATCAGTTCCTTGTAAAGTCACTGTAACATATACATGATGAGTTTTAGCTGTACTTACATTACATTACTGAGTCCCACTCGTCACTGTCTGATTCAGAAGTAGTCAGGGGGCTGTCCTCACCATCACAAGCTCTAGCGGAGGTCCCACTGGTAGGATGCTTGGTTGGAGGCTTTGGAGTGTTGGCCTTGCGGGAAGCAGGCTTGGTGGAAGGGGTTCTGGGTTTTTCTTTGGTGGATTTCTTTTGTGCCTAGCATTCACTGGCAATGTGGCCCTTCTTCCTACATAAAAAGCAGATTCTCTCTCTGAGCCATTTTTTCTTTTCCTCATTGCTCAGGAAGGTGGTCTTGTGGGGTGCTGGGGTTTGGTGACCGCTTTCTTGGGCTTATCTCTGCCAGGAGAGCTGGACACTTTCTTGATGCTCTCCACTTCTCCAGCCAGTTTCATCCATCCCAAGAGGCTGGCAGGATCTCCTTGCGATAGACAGCAATCCAGTATGGTGGGATTTAATCCATCTCAGAAAAATTGCTTGAGTATGTCATCTTTCCATTCTGGTACCCTAGTGGCTAATTTTCTGAATTCATGGGCGTATTCCCCAATGGTTCCTTTCCCTTGTCGTAGTTTTCTGAGTTGGTATCTGGCTTGTTCTTGGAGGAAAGCGTCTTCAAATCTTTCTCTGAGGCAATGCATGAACAGCTGTAGATTGGAAGTTTCTTCAGCAATTAAGTTGAATAAACTGGTGACCCACTCTGCTGCTTCTCCTTTGAGGTGCTGGCTCAGATATCTAACTCTGGTGGCATCGTCTGGGAAGCTGTTCCACTAGTCGACCATGTAATTGGAGGCCATGTTAAGAAAGTATGTCAGGGTGTGCCATCTCCATCATAGGTGGTCTTCAACTCTCGAAAAGGTCTGGAACCCACTTGGGGAGCCTGTATTCCAGGAGACGCCAGTGTTACGGCTGCTGGAGCGGCGGCTGCTGCTGCTGCTGGCATCTATGGAGGTGCATGCCCAACATAAGGTACCAGGATTCTCCAGTCGTGTAATTGAGCTCTTAGTTTGGATGTCTCTTCTCTTTGTTTTTCCACTTCTTCTCTGGCTAAGAGTTGTTCCATCAAGTTGGTTTCGACAATCAAAGTGTCCCATCTTGTTGCGCTGCGATGTTGTCAGTGCGCCGTTTCAGGGCTCTCTCCCCAGGCCCAGGTTTGGCCTGTAATTGGTGTAGTCAGAAGGACCGATGGTCGCACCTTGGCTCGCACATATGAGGTTCAGCTGGGGTTCGTTTTGTCTCTTTTGGCATTTCCATCTCCTGGAACTTTGACGACTCCGCTGGCTGCTCCTTCTTCCAGTGGAGTGTCTTCAGATTTTTGAAACATGTTGAAACATTTTCACTTTGAGTCCTCTCACTCTGTCAGGAACTGAATCCACACACACAAATAATACAGTGAATAAACACTATTTATTTGGAGTAAGATACATTGTACAGGACTTCAGCAAGAAGACTAAAGGCAATTAGAAAATTGAAAAGCATAAAATACCAAGATGTTTCCCTCCCACTCGCAAGAGACGTTGAAGCTGTGAAAGCCTGGCAGCGCTTATCAGTACATTCCTAGCTTGTGTTTACCTAACGGTCTCTGGTTCCGATACCTTTGGTACAAGCAAGCAGCTAACTTAATTCCTACTACATATCCCATTACTACAATATGGAGGGCAACCCAACACTGAGCCTGCAGGACTTGAGCAGGGCTGTTGATAACAGGATGACTTGGAGGTCTCTAATTCATAAGGTCACCATAAGTTGAGGTGGATCTGATGGCAATTAATATCAACAACAAATTCAAATTTCATCTACTTCTGTCTCAGTACCATAAAAACGAACCCTAAACAGGAACTACAGTGATGCTGAACATAGAGAAGACTAACGCAGAGAGGACTAAGGCCCTTTTCTCATCAATTCTTACTGTATTCAAATAACATGGTTTTCCCTGATTGTTTTCCACAAAGCCCCTTGTTTTGATTTGTTTTCCTGAAGAGGAGTGCTAGTTCATGCATTTGCACTACCTCGTTGCTGGCCACTCCCGTGTCCCCTCATGCCGCCCCAGCTGCTGTGATTGGCTGATTTATTTATTTATTTTTGTCTTTGGGTTGGTATGTTTGTACATACCTATGTAGGTACCTACTACCCTATTTGCTGGCATATAAGAGGCACTTTCCCCACTCAAATGTCTCCTTAAAATGGGGTGTAAATAAGGTAACTCCTCCTACCCACTCTCCATGTGTGCTCACCACCTGCACACACCTTTCCCAGCCTGATTGTCATCCCCAAGCGCCTCTCCATGTGCACTTGCCAGCTCCACACACCTCTCTGAAAACGATTGCCATTTGCACACACCTCTCCGTGTGTGCTCGCCACCCCCACACATCTCTTTCCATCCAATTGACACCGCATGCACCTCTCCCAGCCCGATTGGAGAGGTACATGGGGGTGGCAAGTGTGCAGAGAGACTGGGGCTGGTGAGCAGTCATAGAGAGGTGCGTGTGGGTGGCGAGCATGTGTGGAGAGGTGCATGAAGGTGGCGAGACGGCCTGGAGAGGTGTGGGAGGAAGTGGCCAGTGGGCATAGAGAATGGAATGGGGGGCAGGGGTACTAATTTTTTTTCCCCTAAAGAATGCAGCCTGAAAATATGGTGCGTTTTACGCGAGTGAGTCTAATACCAGCAAATACCATATGTACTACTTCCCATTCCCAGAACCTGCCCGTCACTGCCCACCAATGTGCATTGGTGTGAATGTATGTTTCTGCTTCAATGAGAAAATCCAAATTTTCCTCGATGTCAGAATGTGATTTGGATTTTTTCTGGTTTTCAAATAGCACGCTTTCCTACCACATGGTGGCGCATTATCGTGGGATTCGGTGAAGAATGATGGAAAATAAAGTCAAGTTAATTCGCTACCAAGTGCGGAATAATTCAGTGCTACAACACAGTAACCCGCCGATAATAACCCCGTGCGCGAAGGGCCTAAGAAGACAGTGGATTATACCTCTTCTTCTTTAGCCCCTTCCCTCAAAAATGTTGCTCTTAATTTTCCTTTTATTTTCACTCATCCAGACATTCATGCTTATTGAATCATTTATTTATTCTGTGCATGGAAAGGCTGTTAATGACAGCGTAACTTCAAAAGTCTTTCATTCATAGGGCTGGCATAAGTTAAAGTTGACTTGGAGGTGATCAACAAACAACTCCTGCTTATCTCTTCTCAGATGAATCTGTAAGAACATTTCCGCATTAGACTGTTATAATGCTATTATTCCACTTTGCAGTTTAGGCCCCTCCCTAAACTGCAAACCCCAGGATTCTATAGGACATTGAAAGTGGAATAATACCATTGTAACAGTCTAGTGTGGAAATAGCCTAAGTCATAATAGTTGTATAAAACCTCTTATACTAGAGGTGGTATACCAACTACTGAAGATATAAAAGTGGGAGGCGTTAGAAGTAAAAAGCATCTATACATGTAACAAGTAACCAGTGGGTTTGGAGGTGATAATCAGCATGTGGGCTTGGATATCTTGGCCCTATTTGACTTTTTCTAGGTGACCAGCTGCTATGTAGATTGCTCTATTTTCTTCTTCTCCAAGTAATTTAAGCAGCATGTGACCTTCCTTTGGTATCCCAAATGGAGTCTTCTCTCCATGATGAGATACCAGCATTCCTTTCTGCACGGGAACCAGTTTTAGGAGCTTCCATAAACAAGTGTAGGAATGTCTTTCCTGATCTATCTGTGAATAGATTTCAAAAAATGTAAGTTTTTTTCCCCTGGCTTGTCTTACTACAAACATCCAGAGAGGTAATTCCTGACATATTGACGACTACTGACAGCAAACCAGCTGGTTGTACTCTGCTAACCTAATGTTCTCACAAGAGAATGTTCTTGTATGTGTGAACTTCCCAGAGGAATCTGGTTGGACTACAATGCTGCATTAAGAGAAGTCACACACTGAGTCACACCATTTGGGCTTCTAACCCTTATGCCATATGCTCTGAAACTCCTGTCCTGGCCAGGGACAGGAAACATTGCCTGTTTCATTGGCAGCTTCTTCCAAGCAGATTTCCAGCACTGCTGTAGAGATTAGTTGGCATTAATGCAAAACTGGTAAAGAGTTTGCAACATGCCTATGAACCAGAGAACTTTTGGTATAGTAATTGATCTTATTTCTGGGCAAAATAAATTAAGGCCGTTTCCACACTACACTGTTATGGTGCTATTATTTCACTTTCAACATCTGTGGAATTTTGAGGTTTGTAGTTTACTAGGGCCCAAGAGCTCTCTGGCTGAGAATTCTAAATGACCCTTCCTAAACTACAAACCCCAGAATTCCACAGGATGTTGAAAGTAGAATAACAGCACTATAACAGTGTAGTGTGGAAATGCTATCCATTGGAGACAGCAAGCAGCCCCATTCTGTCTGGTTTTGCCTTCTTGAGTTGTATCTGGGGCCATTTTACTGAAAGATGGGAAATTACAGGACAGACAGAAGGACGGGCTCCTTCACGTCGTTCAAAGCTTTACACTGTGGAATTCAGCACCACAAGAAGTAGTGATGGCTGCCAACATGGATGGCTTTCAAAGGAGGTGATGATGGCAATATTAATCTATTCCTACAGCTTTGAGTCAACTGAGTGTCTATTAAATACATTAGATTAAAATTCCCATCTTCCTAGGCCAGGCATTGTGGAAATTATAGTCCAGCTTCTTTGGGTGGAATCTCACTTGAGAAAGCTACTGATCTGGAACAATAAGTGCCATCGTTCAAGTGAGATCCATGTTTCATTTCATCCAGGACTTCCTAAAGGTCAGATGCTAGTAGAAATCCATGACCTCCAACAGTATTTTCCTCTCTCTCCTGCTCTCTCTCAATCTTTTGCAGCTGAACGTCCTTTTAATGCTTACCCTGCTGTGATTGGTGCTGCCGTGGCAGGAATGATTGTTGCAACAGTCACATCCCTTCTAGTTTTTCAGTACATCATCCGCAACCGGGAGAACAACCCAAGTAAGTGACTGTAGTATTGCTGGGTGTCTTCCCCTTTCCGTTCTACTAGTTCAAGGATCCCAAGAAATCCTTTCCAGGATTGGAGGGCAAATGTGTGTGTGTGTGTGTGTGTGTGTGTGTATACACACACATATATACACATATACATACACGTGATAATAAATTGAGGGCTTTTGGGCCAGCAGGTGCAAAGGAAGTCTGCCGGAGAGTGAAGCAGAGACAGACAAAGAAGTGAAGGTAGCACAGTTGTCTGGGACACAACCCATGTTGCCTTGCTGAGATGACATGGTGGTGCGCTTGCTTGTGGTGTGTATTCAGACTAGAACAGAATGGAGTGGGAAGGAGAGTGTTTCTAGAATCAAAGAAACCTGACCCCACCCCCAAATTAGTATCCCAGTAGGGATCCATTCCTGGCAGGATGTAAAAGAAAGGAATACAGAATTAATTAAAGTAAAGGGGGAATCATTTCCATGGCCTGTAGTCTAGAGGGTAAGCTGACTTCTGGCTTGTGATTTATTTTATTTTATTTTAAAACCTTGAGATTCACCAATACCAGAATCTGGTGCTGCAATTAAAATTGGCAACTTTGAGCAGAGTTCATGGTCTTTGCACACAATGCTCTGTGTCTTATCACCTCTTTTCTGCAGTACAATTTCAGGTGGGTAGGAGGGTTATTTAGTTTTTATGATTAAACAATAGGGAATCCAAAATCCTTGGCAAATTACTGCAGGGTCAGCCCAAGACATTTTGCTGCCTGAGATGAAGGACAAGAGGATGATTTCTGGCCCTTCTACATACCAAACCATACTTTAGTGGGTGCTGAATGTGACTCCAACACTGCTGAGAGGACATTGTTTTCCGCCATATCCTAAGACAGCAGGCTAGTTTATAGAGTGTAAGACTGTCTGCATCTTCTATTTACTAAAACTGGAGGACCAATTCCCTTTTTTCTTAGCTTCAGGCAGTAAAACAGGCTGGGCCAGCCCTAGCTTAGGTCTACACAGAGCCTGAAGATCTCTATGAGACCTACCTCCAAACTGATTCAGAAGTAGGACTCTCCTCACAATTTCTATTTTTGTGCAAGTTTGAAAAGCACAGCAAAGAGCAGTGAGGCTTTGAGGGCACCACCATTCCAGTCTTCTACCTTGGAGGGCCATGGTTGATCAGCCTGTTAGGTCCCTGAAGAAAGCTACAGTAAGAAAGATAACATGTATTGTGTTTACAATATTGTGGTGGACACTCTGTATGCCTTTGGGAAGCCAACTGGAAATTCTACGCAGAAGAGAAGACACTTTGGTCTCTAAGGCACTATGAAGTCTTTGACACAATACAATTGTAGCCCTTTGATGCCATTCGAAGATCTATAGCTCTGTCCTATGGAATCCTGGGATTTGTATTTTTGGTGACATACTTAAAAATTCTCCAGCAGAGTTTCTGAATACCTCATGAATTACAAACCCCATGTTTCTATAAGATGGGCGCATAGAAGTTAGTGGTGTCAAAGTGTCACAGCGTGTAGTGTAAAAGAGGCCTATATTAGCTTTATGTGATGAACCCCATTGCTAAAATTCTTCCCTGAGCAATATTATGCAGGCTTTTAATACTGGAGTTTAATTTGACCACTCTTCCAAAATAATTCTTAAAACGTTGCTTTATTGTTTTACAGGGTTACATGACCTCCTCTTCAGAATGTGAGTAGAATGGTCTCTTTGCTTTTTCTTGTCTCTCATGTGCTCTTGTTGGTAAACACAGGGGTGGACAAATTGTGGTCCACCAGATATTGTGACACTGCAACTCCCCACTGACTATGCTTGATAGGGCTAATGGGAATTGCAGTCTAATGATACTTGGAGGGCAACCCACCACTCAGCCAGCTGATTCCTAGAGAACAGTCTGGGTTGAAACATGTATTCTTCTCCTTGTGCTCTGCTGATCTTTGTGTTGTATCATCATCATCATCATCATCATCATCATCATCATCATCGTTTATTTATATAGTGCACTGAGGTACGTAATACTTTACAAAAACACTTGGTCCTGCCAAAGGTATACAATCTAAAATATGTGTGTGTACACACAAACAGAAAGAAGGAATAATAAAAATATAAAACTATATGTTACGGAGTGGTATCCTGAGTGTAGAAAAGCTGCCCAGTGACAGGTTGCTAGGCAACTAACAGTGGCCACTCCAGAGAAAGTCCAGCTCCTTTTACTCGGAAGGAGGGGTGGAGGCCTGAATGAGAAAGTATTTATGGCAGGCACACTGCTTCGGCTGAGAGGGAGAGAGAGTGTTTTCCAGAAGAGGCAAATTGTCAGGTCCAAGGCGAAAGGTGAATCCTTCAGCCAGAGGAGTTCTCATTCAATTGAGGATAGTTGAATGAGAAGAGTGTTTTATCGGGAAAAGCCTAGACAAGAGGTAGAAGAGAAATCAGCTCATTATTAAATCTGGCCAGAGAGAGTGGCCTAGAACATAGCCTTTGGCAAAGAGGGAATCCAGAGGGCTGTGTGTGTGTGTGTGTGTGTGAGAGAGAGAGAGAGAGAGAGGGAGACTTGTGCCTTGATGCTGTTATGAAGAGACAAGAATCTGTTTAAAAGCATTCTAAAGATCTGTTTGAACTTAGACACAGTTATAAAGTCAATAGTTTATTCTGTTTGTTGCTTTAATAAAGAGTATACTATATTTTTCATATAGTTGGTCTCAACTGATTGATTTTCACTGGTTATAACCATCCAGAACTATGCTACCGTAATTCTTTAAAGGGGATTTAATTAATAACGAGTAACTGAAAGGCTTTGCCCTGGATACACAAGGGTGGTGTTTTGGGGGAAAGCCAGAGCTGTGTGTGGAGCGGCAAGGTGTTTTGACAGACGAGAGGGAAAGCTGCCATCCCAGTCTGAGGGAAGTAAAAGCAAGGCCTTGCCTGTCTGTTGTCTCCACACCATACAATACAAATGGAAAACAAATTATACAGATAAAATATAAAAGAACAGTTTTCAGAACTTATACTTTGGTTTGCTGTTGAACAAGTGATAGGAGGCAACAACTGGATACAGTGAAATCTGTTGTTGCCTTGTTAAATTTCTATACCAAAGAAGCCTTTATACTACTCTTGATGGGTGGAGTCAGCATCTCATTATAAAATGCAGGGAGTTATTCTTACTGCCAGGGAATTCTGGGAACTGCAGCCATGATGGCTCATTACTTCAGAAAAGCAGCAAAGAGTTCTGGTTCTATGTGAAGCAGCTCCAGATAGATATATTATTTTATTCATCAGAAATTAAAGAGATGAGGACTCATTTTACTGTTTATTTCCAAATGCCAGCAGTGGGTAGCGATGCACAGAACGATGCACAGAGCAGTGGGTAGCGATGCACAGAGTGAAAATGTGTGTGCCACAATGGTCAAGATTCAACAGTACTCTTTCTTCTCAAAGATCATGATCCATGTGAGCAAGAATTTCTGCCAGTGTACCCACTTTGCTGGTCCAAAGGAAGGTGGTAATGTTTCCTTCTCCAGATACACGAGAGCAGATGGACAGCTTCTGGGTATAGCTCTTCCCTCTCTCTGCCGCTGATACCTGTAAGGGCATGCCTAGCCATTGTCCAGATGCTGCTGAGCACCTGAAAAAAGAAGTGCTGCTGTTACCTCCCTCCATAAGGCTGCTGCTTTTGTCCCGGATATACCTACATAGCCAGTCAGAAACTGCGGGCAACTGCTCCCAGAAGCTGTCTGGCTGACCTTATGTATCACAAATGCTGTGGAATGGAAACTGGTGAGGCTCAAGGACAAAGAAGTAGTGAGTAGCAGTCCACTTTATAGCTGTGTATACCTTTTTGTTGATTATTGTAGAGGTTTGTATTCTCTTCCTCCCTCTGCAACAATCAAAGCCCTCTCAACTCAGCCGTTCTATTTCTGGGGATGATAGCCCCCCATCACAGCCATTCTGCTGCATCCTCATAGCCAGATGCACACCAATGACATTATCCACTGAGACCTCCAAAGGACTCCAGTGGATCTTGGCAGAAAATGTCCTCAATCTGCATCTGATTATGAGGATATATCAAAAAGGGTCTTTGGACCCCTCCCCCTCAATGGAATCATCCTTCAGCAATGGGATGGCTGTGGAAGAAGGCTATTGCAAGGCAACAGTGAATCTTGGGGATGGTAACAAGTGAGGTGCAGCAGAGTTCCATATGTGGAATTCCTACATTATGCTTGACCATGTAGGACCTTGTCCAGTAGAGCTAGGAAAGTGATGCGTTCTTCTTATTTCTTGGGTGCACGTCCCCTCCCTTTAGGGCTGGCACAGAAGCTCGCGAACACATCAGCACTCCGGAGGATGCTCAGACAGCAACAGGGTTGGATGGTGAAGCCAGTCAGCAGGTTGGAGAGCCTTCCACTGCAGCAGCTGGAGAAACATCAGGAGGTGTGCTTTTGGAATAATCACATGTCTTACATGGAAAGAAACAGTAACAGAGGTGGCATTTGTATACTCACTGAATTGTTTCATTAGCAGTAGCACCACCAGATATCTGCATATGAAAGAAGAAAATTTTATCCTGATGTATGACAATGCTTTTGCATAAGGTTCCCAAGTGAAATAAAGGACGTGACTCCTGTATCTTTAGTGGCCCTGTAGAAAAGGGAATTTGAAGCTTGTTTGAAAAGCAGTATCTGTGGAAATTCCCTCTTCTGCACAACTATTAACAGTATCCCTGTCCCTTATTTCACCCGGCAACCCTACTTTTGAATCAGGTACATAAGCAGTCAAAACTCCAAGAATAAATTGTTGGGAAAGTTAAAAATTGAGAGATTTTAGTAAGTCTCTCAATTAGCAGAGCATTTAGGAATGCACAGAACAGAAGCTGAACAGATTACCAGGCCCACCTCTATCACCCCACCTTACACTAGTTTAAAATAAATACAAAAACAGTTAGGTTAAAATTATGTAAAAAAGATTTATTCACAGACACTTGTGCATAGTTTACACAGGTTCATATTCTTGAAAAAAGGTAAGAAGAAAAATAAGGTATCATATGCTTGCAAGGAAGCATCCTTGCACTAGGATTGGAGACCACATGCTTGCAGGGAAGCAGAAGAACAAAAGAGGTTTTAAACATCAAGTGAGGGCTTTTCTAAAACAAAGAAATGAGTATGTGCAGAGGGAAGTGGGTGTTGACCAAACCACAGGAAGCTTTGTCTAGGCAGTCCCTCTGTACTTACATTAAACATACAAACTAACTAGCCAGTTAATTAAGCATGCAAAGCTTGCCACTCCCAACATAAAGGAGGCATATCAGGTAACAATCAAACATGGCCTTCCAAAGGCAGGCTTATACTGCAAGTTCATTGCAGCATGAACTGACAACATGCATGTGTGAGCAAAGGAGCCACTGCAGATCAGATGGTAATTTTAATCATTCTAGTTCTGGAGTTTTTCACTTTGTGGATATGGACCTCACATTGAGAAATAAGTTTTCTCTAGAAAGGTACTGGATGTCTAGTCATAAGCAAGCTAGTAAAAGTAGCTTGTTGCAAAAGCCTTAGACTACACCTCATAGTGTCATACGTGAAATGGTTCAAGCAATCTTATTAGATGTCGAAGCTCAAATATGGTACATGACTTATACTGATGTAACTCCTAGTTACCTCAATGTAAGTATTTTTAAGGGCATTGTGGAAAGAGGTATTGCATGCCTCCTTATGCTCTGATTTCATAGCTGGGTACTGGGTACCTTGAGGTTTCTGATCACAGCTCCCCCTTCCAGCCACTGATTCACTGCACCTAGGAGAGCAGCATCAGCAGCTTTGACTCTTGACCAGTAGAGCTGGAAAAGTGGTGGCTCCTTCTTATTTTTGAGGTGCACAGAAGCAGCCATACTGCACTTGGGCATGCGTCATTGATCAGGGTGGGGGAACCGTGCCTAGGGACCTTTGGCTACCATTGCTTACTTGTGAAAGAACAATGAATCACCCACCCCAGCTCACCCCATGTATCCTGGGGTGGCAAAATATGCTGGCAAAGATTTATCCTGCGTCAGAGCTGCCCTTGGATCCTGGCCATTGTTTCTGTCTGCTGAGGGTGAAGCCTTGGACTGTGGGGTCTGTAGGCACATGTCCTTTCCTCTCATGAGTCATTTTTCACTGGAGGTGTAGCTGGTCCTTTGGGATGCTTGAACCTTGCTACTGTTCCAACATATCCCAGAGATTTTCCTTTCCATTTCATGGTGTGGCAGTAAATGTAAAGTTGCACCCTGTACTTTCTAATCTGGATTGCCTGCGTTTATGAGTAGTGATAGGTATTGTCCCATTAGTGGTGTTGAAACAAGGTTCAGTTATCACTCTAGTCACTTCCTGTATGTGGCATGAGAGGACAGCTTCTCATTTGATCCTTCTGGTCAGTAGTTAGCAAAATATTTTGGAAAGGCCCTGAGCAGAGTGAGATGCCAACAGATTTATTTACTGTCCTGGTTGTTTTTGTGTGGATGCTGTCTCCATGGAATCAGTGTCCAAATGAAATCTTAATGAAGAGAAAGTGTTTATTAAGACACTGACAGACAGACAGACAAGAGATCTGCTGGCCAAATAGCTGCATGACTAAGACAAAGAAAACAGGAAGAACAAGAATCATGAAGGTAGACTGGTAAACGTTCGCAACGGAGTAGATGATAAAAAGAAGAGGTATTCCAGGGAACCCCAGCTACTGGTCTTTTCCTCTACTTGTCCTTCCTGGGGGCAGCAGTGTCAGTCTGTTTCAGCAATAGCAGCAGAGTCTGTAGTACCTTAAAAAACAAATGTTATTTGCCATATGCTTTTATGGACTCCAGCTCACTTCATGCCTCTGATGAAACGTACCTCAGTCCATGGAAGCTTATATCCAATAACTTTTGGTTGGCCAGAATCCTGTGTGACCCTTCACTCAATATAAATTTGTGTGCACATAGCTAAGTAGAAGAGGTGCTAAGAGACCCTGTTAGTGAATTGTGAAGATGTGTAATAGGACACTGGCAAGAGCGCCCAATGTGCATCCAATGTGCACTGACAACTGTAGCACACTGGTCTCAATTTGCTTCAGTCCTGTTGGACATTGGCCAGCTCTGCTAAGTAGGTGCATAGGAGCAGCCCTCTGTTGAATACTGGAGTTGCACATTTCACAATTCTATTTCCTGCAGACACAAGTCCACTTATGAGCATACAGTGCCCCAACAGGACTTTGGCCCTAGTCTTTAAGATGCTGCACTATACATTGCTGTATGGACCGCAGTTGCTTGAGGAGGCATAGTTGCACCTCCCACCAACACACTGCAGGTTTCCCCTGCTTATCTGACAGGTTAGGGACTAGAGCGCTGTCAGAAAGTGGAAATGTTTGAAAAGCGGAACCAATGTACTGTAGAGAACATGAAGGACTTACAGAGTCTCGCTTGGGACAGACTGTGCATGGGCACTGCTTGTAAAGTCTCTCAGCTGGCTTGTCCAGCACATGCACAGTCCCAAGCAAGTCTCCTTTAAGTAAGAACTGATGGAAGCCTGCTGTTTTGATGCTTTGCAATATAGACAAGGTCCACTAGACTTGTGACCATGCATGCGCATGCATGTGTTGTGTGAGTGGTTTGAAGCAAGCCTTCATAGGCAAGAAAAACTGATGGAAGAGCAGACCCCTTGTTGAATTAATGGAACTTGTCTGTAATTTGCAAGCGGAATGTGAAAAAATGGGTCAACAAAAAGTGAGGGATGCCTGTATTTGCTCTCCTTGCCCTGTCTTATGGTCTTTACCATTTGGGTATTTATTCCTGTCTTTCTCCCCCCAGGGGAGGCTGCTGGGGGCCCAGGGGATCCTGCTGCAGCCCAGGAAGATGACCCAGCCTCAGCCCCAGCTCAAGCTGCAGAACCAGCTGCTGAGGATACTCCAGTTAACGTTACAATCACAGTAACAGCAACACCATGACAGCTGGGAAATCTCTTTCCATGGGAGTCAGTTCAGAATAACTTGTGCAGAGCTTTTCTAGAGCACCAAGGAATGATAGTGAGATGGGGAGGACTGTAGTGCTCAGGAGGATGTCCTTGCAGACCTTGGATTGATTGGGCAGGAACTGGCCCATCGCTGGTCCTGTCATTTCTACCTCTTGTATTGGGGAAGGGGCAGAAGGCCATATCAGGGCATATATCTCTGGTGTTAGCCTCTATACTTGGAACAATGAAAAAATAGCCTGTGAGAGATCTGAAAAAAGACTGCCTTCTTGTACACAGACAAGTGATTCCTTTTTTCCTTTTGATAAAAGCCAACAAGGGCAGTTTTTGGTCTACTTCTGGAAGTCTTTGAGGAGACACTTTGGTCTTCATACGGCTTCAGAAAATCCTGGGAGATTTCACTTGGGACACACAGCCCTGATATGAAGGAAAGGGGCTGATGGTTTTGCATATTAAGTGAGTGTGCAGGAAGTTGTGGCTAATGATTGGTGTCACTGATGCTGCTATTAAAACAGTTTGATGCACTGAGAGTGTAGAAGTATGTATTTATTTTTCTTTGAAGGAGGTGTGAAACCAGTGAGAAGTCCTTGGGATAATCAGTAAATGGATGGACCTGAGCTCTAGATTTCTAAATCTAGAGAGTCTTTATACTCTCAAGGATTGCTTGATAAGTAGGATCGGGTGGGTTATATCAACTTTAAAAGCAAATCTGATAGAAATTACAAGGTTGGTTGTTTTGTTTAAGAAAGTGAACCTCCTTTGCCAAGTTAGAAAGCTGGCTGCTCTGCCTAACTAGGCAACTCCTGCAAAAGAATGTGTTTGTTCTTTCTCATGACTCAGTCAAAAGGATAAAGGCATGAATATGGTGGCAATGAGCCGATTAGAGACACAGACAGCTGTCTTATACAGAATCAAGCCACCAGTCCATGCAGCTCAGCATTTTCTACAGATTTCAAACAAGAATATTTCTCAGTCACAACTAGAGATGCTGACAAATGAACCAGGAGCCTTTTCGGCGCGAATCTACTTGGTGTTTTATTGCTGGTGTAATAGTATGTTATGCAAGCATAAGGTATTTTTGAGCAGTGCACAGTGGCAGTGGTGTGCAGCATTAAAAGCTATCTCTGTTGAGAGAGAAAGATGCCCAGCTGGCCAGTGGGCTATTGCTGCTCTTCTCTCCCCATCCCTGGCCACCCACAGCCATTTTACCTCTGTTGTTACACTGCTGCCCATAATACTATAGTCTCCTTCACCAGTATAGTTATGGCAGGCAATAGTATCTTTGCCACTTTATGCAAGGCATGTCCCTTACCCCTAAACTTATGGGTCTATGTGACTAAAAAATTATCATCTATTATTTAACATAGAGAAATTGCAGTTGTGGAAGCGGAAAGTGAAAGATAACAGTTACCTCAGGTTTTGTATTTTACTTGCCCACCAACCAGTTTCGAACCTTCAGGTCTGTTTCTTTTTGCTATGGAAGCTGGCTGGAGAAAAGATCATTTTTTGTATCTGTAAGGTACATGGTTGCCCATATTAGGGAAAGCAATTATAACTATTGTACTGGGGAAATGTGAGACAGAGCATATAAAATTCAGATTGCTCACATTAATGGCAAAGTCTGCTAGTTCTAGAAATTGCCAAAACTAACCTGTTGTGCAGCATGCTCCAGTGGTTTGAGCATTGAACTATGATTCTGGACACCAGGGCTTAGAATCATAGAATCATAGAACTAGAAGAGACCACAGGGGCCATCCAGTCCAATCCCCTGCCATGCAGGAACCCACATCAAAGCACTCCAAACAGATGGCCATCCAGCCTCTGCTTAAAAACCTTCAAAGAAGGAGACTCCACCACACTCCGAGGCAACATATTCCACTGTCGGATAGCTCTGACCATCAGGAAGTTCTTCCTGAGCTTCAGGTGGAATCTCCTTTCCTGCAACTTGAATCCATTGCTCCTTGTCCTAGTCTCTGGAGCAGTGGAAAACAAGCCCGCTCCCTCCTCCACATGACATCTCTTCAAATATTTAAACATGGCTATCATGTCCTCTCTTAACCTTCTCTTCTGCAGACATCCTCAGCTCCCTCAGTTGCTCCTCATAGGGCATGGTTTCCAGACCCTTCATCATTTTGGTTGCCCTCCATTTTGGTTGGTTTGATTCCCTGCTCAGACATAGAAACCCACTTGGAGACCTTTGGCATGTCACACACTCTCAGCCTCAGAAAACCCCATGGTAGGTTCACCTTAGGGTGGCCATAAGTCACAAATTACTTGAAGGTACACAACAGCCACCTGACGGTAGGGGTCCTCAATGCAATGTGCAGCTAGGGCTCCTCGCAATTTTTATCCCATCCATTTCCCCATTAATTTTCCTCCTTTTTCCTTTTTCTGTTTTTCCATATTAGTTAGACACATTATGTTGAAGCTCTCCATATAGACAGTCTTGATTAAAAGATGGTTGTTTGTTGCAACTGCCTTGCTCTGGTCTTGCAGACTCAGAGGTGTAGCATCTTTGATCTTTCATCTTTGATGAAATGAAGCCATCTGTAGTGTGGTCTTCCTCTTTTTCTATTGCCTTCCACTTTATACAACACTGTTGCCTTTTCCAGTAAACCACATAATCTCCTGATATGTTCAAAATATGTTATCTTCTGTCTAGTCATTTTGGCTACTATGAAGGGTTCTGGCTCTCTTTGCTCTATCATAGATTGCATTTTTGGCAATATCTGTAGAATTCTTTGCCAGAATTTTATTTCAAATTAGTAAATGATACAGAAGCATAATCCCAGCCTGTAAAAGGCAAAACTTGGAAAAATTACTTCAGGGGATTATACTACCCACAGTCCACCAGACACAGCATGGTTGGCAGGGGATTCTGGAAGCTGTAGTCTCCCCAAAGAAATTACACGAAGCTCTGTGGAAAGGTAATGCTACCAGTTTTGGTAGGGAGAGATGGTCCTGATTTTCCCAATGGGCAGCTTCTAAGCCAGTTGATAAATTGCCTTTTAGAAACAGAGTTCCTATTGGAGTCTGAAATGGAAGCTTCTGCTGATGGACGTCTCAGGGCAGATTGCCTCTCCCGATCTTCCTCTATCTGGCTGACAAAGCCCCCTTTGTGTATGTTCACTCTGGGATGAAGGAAGTACATTTCTATGCAGTAGCTCCCTCCCTCCTTACCTGGTTTTCATTTTTATTCTTGGTGGAAGGGATCAGACAACAAACTCCAGTTAATTGCAGGAAAGGTTGGTTTTTGCTAATTTCTTGAAATAGTGATGACATGTTTGGTTGACCTGGACTCACAGATGACCCCTTCCCCAGGGTGTCTATGGGCATCCATAATGCCTATCAATCCCCTGTGATCAGTAAGTGGTTGGAGACAGAGCTCCCTCAAGAGCCATTTTGCTGCCCTTAGGCAATCTTGAAAGGAGCAATATTCCCCCTGAAACTCCAATGTATTTTTCCTTTTTTTTCTTTTTTCCCATTTCATCTGATGGTCAGAGCTGTCTTGCAGTGGAATATGTTGCCTCAGAGTGTGGTGGAGTCTCCTTCTTTGGAGGTTTTTAAGCAGAGGCTGGATGCCTATCTGTTTGGAGTGCTTTGATGTGGGTCCTGCGTGGCGGGGGGTTGGACTGGGTGCCCCCCGTGGTCTCTTCCAACTCCATGATTCTATGATTCTATAAAATATTTATATCCTGCCCTGTGCCTAAAGCTCACATGGGAATGTACAATAAAATCATTGTAGCTCTGGTGGAGATTAATGCTCTGATAGCAGTGCAATAGGATTTGGGCCATTAAGTCAAACCATTCATCCAGCAGTCCCAGTGGGGTACCCTCCACTTGTGCTGGACCTCACTACCGACCATGGGAGTTGTAGCCCAATACATCTGGACAGCACAATGTAGAGGAAGCTGAAGTAACTATCAAGCGGTGTTATCTTGTCAGGTTTGGAGGAGTACAGGGTCTCACACAGGGACTCTCCTTGGTCTATAATGGTTTAGCTAAAGGTATCAGGTTCTGAACAATCATATCCTCTGAGCATGAAAAGATGTGCTCAGTCAGCAAGCTGTTCCTCCCTTCTCCATTACACTTCTGCTTAAATTTGGTACATTGGTGGCCAAATAAGACTTCTGGAGCTGAACTAAGGTTAGATTTGGTTCTTTATTCAGACATTACTAGAGTTCAAATCCTGCCAGCTCTGACCAGTAACCATGCTGGCTGCATTTGACAGGTGTTAAAGTCCAATGTCTAGAGATCCACAGAGATGTTCTCCAATAGCAATAGCAATAGCATTTATTTCTATACCGCTTATCAACTGAGTGTTATCTAAGCGGTTTACAATGTATTTTAGCTAATTGCCCCCAACAAGCTGGGTACTCATTTTACCGACCTGCGGAAGGATGGAAGGCTGAGTCAACCTTGGAGCCCGGCAGGATTGAACTCACAACCTTGTGGTTGCAGTACTAGCATTTAAGCACTGCGCCACCAGGGCTCTCTATCCTTACCTCTGTTTCTAGAGATTTGTTGGCAGCTTCCTTGAAACCTTCAGCTCAAGATAAGGTTGTACTCCTTAAAACATCCTGAAACCTTCTTGCACCTGCCATACAGCAGACAGAATTCTGTTGGCAACACATACTTAGGGTTGTTATAATTTGGAAATGACAACTGGCATAACCTCCTGTTACTTTTGGAGTCATTGTAGGAGGAGTGTCCAGCTCCCCTTGGCATAATGGATCTCACCCCCATATGCAATCTGCATTTGAGGTTGGGGAGGATAACAGCTTTCCTCTTTCAGGCATTGTGAAACTGTGCCCTAGTGTCTCAAGCTGTAGGAGGCAGACAGAACAGCAGCAGAACTTGATGCTCTACCAGATTTAACAGAATCTGGGTCACTGTCTCAGTAATGCCTCACTTCAGAACCATGAAGCCATTCCCACACAATGTAGAGTCAGATTAGTGATACCCCAGAGTTAAGCTAATGCAAGAGGAGGACAGAAGAATGAAGTGTTTGCACAGTTCCTCATTGTTCAAAGAAACGAGAAAGGAGAAATAGGCACATACGCTAACAGACATGCTGACTTCATCAGATTAATCCCTCTTCATCTTAATCCACTGTACATAGAACATGGGATGTCAACAGATACTTTACTGCAGGACACATTCCATTTATTGTCTACCAAGGGGAGACACTGTGGGAACTGACAGACCCTTGAGCATCCATCCCACCTCATTTGCTGTGGAATCCACACACTGTCATTTCTTGTTAGCACATTGCCTAGGCAAAACAGTGACGCTAAGCAACTGGAACAATAGGTCTCGTCAGCAAATAAGGTCCAGGCTAAGACTCAGAGGGAGTTGTTCACCAGCTCGACTAATGGATTGGTGGGAGACTGCATTCATTCTTCACACACACCGTCCCCAACTCTTACCACATTTTAGTACACAATACAGTTTTTGTAGCAACCCTCCTGCACAACCAGCCAACACACACGTAAGCTACTAATTCCAACCAAACGGAATTCTGCATCTGGCACTAGAAAGCAAAGACCTCAGCATTCAGCATCTTTAAATTGAGAACATTAACTCACCATTTCTTTCATTAGTTTTATAAGTTGCCCTAATCTGAGTAAGGAAGTAATGAGTTACAAGTAACTTAATTACCTTTTGTAAGGGTTGTTTATTTTTGTGTTAACTAGTCTCTGTGCATATGTAACTTGAAGTTTCCTGTTGGCTTAGGGGAACTCTATGAAGTTCATAGGGTTTTCTTAGGCAAGGAATACTCAGAGGTGGTTTTGCCAGTTCCTTCTATGACACTTATTTCAAAACTCCAAAACATTTTCTTCTCATGGTATCTTAGGGTGGTTTTGGAGACATTTAAATATACATTTTTCAAGTTTTATATCAAACCTGGGGGGAGGGTTAAAATAAAAAATAACAACCCCTCCCCCCACAATGAACACAGTAAGCATTGATGATTGATAGTAATAAATGTTTGTATTTTCAATAACAGGACGAAGGAGTCAATTGTCTGGGGCTGACATACATCTCCCACTGGACAGCCAATATTATAATTTTTTGAAAAAAATAATTGTAAAGGGACCCCCTCTTCCTCTTGAAGCTGTTGGGGGATTTTAACAAACCCCTTCACTATGGTTTAGCAGGAACCCCCCAAACTAAATGAGAAGTTACTTCTGATTTCAAAAAAAGCTTCTCAAATCATAGAAATACTAATGGGGGAGAACTGTCACAAGTGCTTTCCATAAGCCCTATAAGGTACAAAGATCCCTTTTCAGTAAAAAATAAAAGCCTAAATTCTGTATCAACTATTCAGATAAATATACCTAACAAAGTAACTTTTCCTGGCCTGACCTCCCTCCTGCCAAACCTGACAGAAACATCATCCAAGCATGCTCTGATCACTGGTGGAATGGACCCTCTCCTCATGCAGCTGATGTAAAGTAAAGTAGGTGGGGAGGGGAATCAGAATTGCACAAATAGTGTCATCACTGTGACTGAGGAGCAATTGTGAATGTAAAGGTTACAAATGAATAAAGCCAGGTAACTGTTTATATTCACAATTCCTCTTTAGTCACAATTTTGACATTGCTGGCAAGAGTGCAACTTCCCCTTCAAGCAGGGAGAAAGGGTCCATTCTGCTGGTGATTGATTTGGGGTGGGGTGGGGTGGGGTGGGGTTGGGTAAGAGAAGTTACTGTGATTCAGATACAGAATTCCAGCCATTTTCTTTTGAGGGGCAGGATGAAATGAATGTTGCAAAGGGATTTCTCAAGCTATGAGGACCAGTGTGGTGTTATGATGTGAGCGTTGGACTACTACCCTGTCTGTTAGCGTATGTTCCCTGTTGGGGCACAGAAACCCACTGGATGCCCTTAGTCACATCTCACACTCTCAGCCCCAGAAAACCGTGTGACAGGATCACCTTACGGTTGCTATAAGTTGAAAACAACTTGAAGACACACAGGGACAAGACGAAAACAGCACTCATCCAAAATGTTAAAGGAGAAGCATCAATGTGGGGGAGCAGAAGGAAAGAAGATGTAAACCAAGGGTGGACAAACTGCACCCTTGATCTTACTGCGCTTCCACCCTACTGTTCCTCACCATTTGGTATGCAGGCTTGGGAGTGATGGGAGTTACAGGCCAATGACACCTGGAAGGCCACACTTTGCCCACTTTAGCTATAGAGGTATAACTACTTGACAAAAGGTAAAAGGGGCTGCTACTAGAGTAGTAACACCATTTGCTGAACAGATAGCTGCAGGAGGGTCTTACAAAATAGTTAAGCTTCAAGGCATGATCAGTTGCAGAGTGACTCAAGGTAGCTTGATCATCAGTTCTTGGCCAATGAAAAGAATTGTGCGAAACAGTTTTACAATTTGGTACATTGACCCCTCACTTTGAATTATGCAACTTGTGCCCATCCCAGTACTTTTGACCAGGGCTCAGTGTATGCTGACCCACAGTACCATTATCCCTATCAAATTCAATGAAGATGTTTACAAAACTGATCTACTTGATATAGCAGAAATACAATAAAGTAGTAGAAAAATGGAAAGAAGGACCCCTGATGAATATTGAAATAAATGTCCACCCTCTTTAGCAACAAATACCAGATTTAGTAATTTATCAAGTGCTCATATAGCATTCTAATACCACCTCAGTTTTCAAGCCTTTCTCTGAAGGAAGGTCTGGTGTTCCAGGTAACCCTGTTCTAGTATTTACTACCAAATTTTCAGTAGGACTGACAGACAGTCTTGAAGATCTGAAAAAAAACCTCTTTCAATTCCCAATTAATATAACTGTGATACTTAAAATCAGTACGGTATTTTTTTTTCTCGATTTCTGGGTGCAGAAACTGTAACTTCCATATTGTGGAGAAAGAAGGAATAGTTCTTTGAAAATGTATGCTGCAATGTGCTTTTGCCCTCTTACAGGAGCATTAATGTATGAAACCACTTCAAGCAGCCTCAGTGGCCCTGCAGGCAATCTGTTTTTTTCTCCTCAAAAACCAAAGGAAAAAAAATCAAGATCAAAGTAAATTGACATGGTACAGAGAATGGTGAACACACTGAAATAGAACATGGTGTAGGACATGGTGGGCAACTTGTGCTCCTGGATCACACGAGACCCATGGACTCCACTTTTATGGTCTCTGAAGCCTGTCCCCAAAACCTGTCCCCCCAAAAGTTCTGCAAATGTTGCTTAAACCCCAGGGAAACCACTGCTATACCCACTATTCATTCCATTTTATGAAATGGATGTATGTTATAATGAATAAGGAAACGTATGTGGGATCCCTCTCTCCCACCCCTCTCTCAAAGTTGTGGGAAATACTAAGAAGTTAGGTATTATACCTGGAGATATTAATTCCGGACAACTCAGACTTAAGACTGTACCACTGGTAGTAATTATTACAGCATTAGACAAAAGCAGCACATTCTCTTTAATATTAAAAACACAAGGAAAATCCTGCCCAAAACTACATCATTTAAACATATGTACAAATTTAAAACAAACTGTTACAACTTTGAAGGAAAATATAGTGTATTTTTCTATATGATAAAAAAGACATGCATCTTTAAATCATTTATTTGCAAAACAAAGTACAAATATAAGAACACTTGTTGCTCAGACAGCAATATTTTATTTAGCCAAAGTAAATTTTCAAAGACTGGAGCTTGAAACCTAAGACCAATAGTTCCAGAGCTGTCTGACCAGAAAACTTGCTCAAGAAAATAAAATCTTTTAGAATCTCAAGAGACTACTGGTACTGGCACTCCTGAGCAATCGTACAGATTTCAATAGCACACACTTGCAAATTAGATGTTTAGTATGGGAATTAAGAACAATTTTGGTGGAGATCCTTTAAGCCAAACGTAAAACTGTACCTATTACATGGTTATTTATCATACAAGTTAAACAACTGTGTTACTTTGTCTCATTTTTAAATTGTCAAAAGCACTTCTGATGAGTCAAAAACCACAGTATGAACAAAAAGGAGAATTAGACTGATTTGGACAAAAGTGCTGGAGTTAATTATTATTATTTTTTGCCATAGTTGCATGCTATTAACATCATTTGTAATTTCCTTTTATGAAAAACTTAACTGCATGTCAAATAATGGAGGAGAGATATGTAGACCTTACTTGCTGTAGTACTATATTCTGACAGTGAACTTTGCACGTGAGAAACATGAAAATTCATATGAAATCTAATAATGATTAAGATGCAGTGGGAAGGAAACAATGACCTCCTTGCTGACCTGTTTTCAAAGCTTCTGGTAAACATTAGGATGATGAAATTATAAGGACTTCAGGCAAGATGCTTTAAGGTAAATGGGGTCTTTTTAAAAGGCCCACAAAATTACTGCATTTAGTAAAATTATGAAAAGGCAATAACAACAAAACTTGCAACAGAATGGTACAATCCTCAGGACGGTTTTTTCAGGTTCCTGGACATAAAAGTATTAGCCAGAACAGAATTTGAGAGTGGAAAGTAAATGAGCATTTGTACCTGAAAAACCAAATTGCCTGTAAGCTTTCTAAGATTCATATGCATGTATGATTGGACACATGATCTTCCTATAACATGAAGGCAATATATAACTTTTATAAATAAAATACAATAAAAGGGAAAACACTTAAAACAGTGTCACATAACATAAATAAAGCAGCCCTTGATGAGATTCTGCTAATATGACAGACTGGACTCTTTCACAGCCTCCAAACAGGAATCTCTCGATTCAAAGTCTAAAAACTCCAGTTACCTACCTAGGGTCTCCTGAAACAAAGTAGCTCTATGTGAACGATGTGTGATGCCAGAATTCCTTGAACTCTCACAACAGAAGTATTTTGATATTCTTGCTTTCTGAAGAGGCATCTATTTTATGTTCAAACCAGCTGGCCAAACTAATTTACAGGGATATGACCCCCTCTCTAGGATTACTGAAAAGTAATCCTAGAAAAGCCATGATCACCTTAAACGAAGAAAAGACCTTTTGAGTTAAATTTTGTACCAACTTGCTACCAGAAAAAGTGTTCTTGAAAGTGTTCTTGCATAGTAATCCAGATTTAACACAGCAAATTCTCATTAGGAAGCCCTATTTATAAAACTGTATAATATACATCATATCATATATTATATAAAATAATCACACACTATATACATACACAGCATTTGACATTTGCCGCAAAACTTATAAAAATACAACGCCTATTTTTATCTCTCACGCTTTCTCATACACTCTTCTCATTCATGCATATTACTCAGGTGAACTGCACCTCTGGGGCACCTCCTCCTCTCTTTTCAAAGGAGCTTTCAGTTTCTATCAGGACACCTTTAGCCTTTTTCTCTACTCTTCTACCCTTTCCCCAAATCGGTGTTTCCAATTCCTGACTCAAGCTAGCTAGGCAAATGAATTCATATCACCATGGGGCAAATTTAAAATTATGTGCCTCTGATTCCTGGAAAAGTTTTACATGTATTGTTTTATTCATAACTGGGAGAGGAGGGAAATGTGCAGCTAGCCGTGTGACACAGACATCACACCCCCAGTTATTTCTGAGGTACAGGCAGATTTCTTAAAGCTACACATACAGCTATTGCATAACTCAGTAGCAAGTTTGACACCACACTTTAATAGCACAGGACAAAACTGGGAAAAGGAATGAAGCTGGGGCATTACCTGTTCTGCAACACCTCTGTCCCAGACCCTTGCTTTTGTCCCTACCTGCCAAGTTCCATAGTATATTAAAATACAGTATAATCATGGAAAACTGTGGAAGGTCCAAGAAATAGGATTCAGTTTTGAAGGTTGTACCTAACATAAAGTAATGCTAACCTATTTCATCAGAGGCCTCAACATCTATAGTTGATTGTGTCATGCTCCAGTGTATTTACAAAACAGGCAAGGTCCAATATCATTTCTCAACCAGCCTCAACCATACTGGCGAACAGTATGCAAGTACTTTATACGTAAGATGTTTCTGCATTCCTTGTTTTTTCAGAATGCAACCCTAGACAATTACCAACAGTTGGTGCAATGTGCCCTCATCTCCAAACTCATCTCTAATAATTACTCCAACTGAAAGTAACAACATAAAAAGTACTAAAATGCTTGTGATTAATCTGTGCAAATATTCTGAATTTTCTCTATTTTGATTGGTCTTGTTTTACTCTAACCTTTTTCTTTTTTTGAAGTTTTCTGCTTCTATTCATGTCTTTACTTATTAAAAATTCCTAGTACTAGACACTAAGAACTAGGGAGGAGGCACTATTTCCAATCCAGCATCATTTGAGCAGCTTTCTTATCTCACAGGCAAATTTTTCTTTACATCCCTACTGTTTATTTTCTTTTTTAGCATAGCACCTCACCCATGCCAATTAAAAAAAAAAGTAAACCAACCAAAGGCTATGTTAGTGGAACGCCAAGAGACAAAATGAATGGCAATAAGAGGCACTGGCACAGAACAGTCATAGACAACACTTCAGCCATCCAGGTGTAAGGGCTACTTATAGTTCTACCAATGATTCTTGCTTGATTACACTGCCCGTTTCATGCCTCTTGATATCTGGAACTAGCATGACAAGAGCTTCACACTCTAATCACTGAGAACTACTCAATGTTCCTAATAAGATTAATACATTTGGCCCTCCACATTCACTAGGGTTAGGGGCACAGGAGCCTACAAAAGACGAAGTGTAAATATCAAAATGTTTGTGTGCCCGTGGCAAAGGGGCTGAGGCATGGCAGGGAGAGTGGGCACCCAGGTTCTAAGCCAGGCCAGGGAAAGGAGAGGCATTGTGGCCTTATATTTCCTCTCTTTTTCCCATCTCCTTCTGTGGACGTGGTGGTGGTAGGGCATCACGAGAGGGTTTGTGGGGCTGAGAAGTCAGGCTGTGACCCATTCTCAGCTGCCCCGGAAGCGGCTGTTGGCGTAGGAGCATCAGAAGCAGGTTTTTAAAGGGCTGTGCCGTTGGAGCTGCCAAGGGGGAAAGCTCTCCAGAAAATAAGCCCTTGAGGTGGTGGTGGGCTAGGGGTTGGATAAATTCCCAAATAATCAGATCTGTGAAACTGAAACCCGCAAATGTGGAGGGCTGATTGTATTTCTACTGCATGCTCAGTAACTTCATTGTAGGTTGTTTAAAATTTGATGTAAATAATTTTACAAATATTCATTAATATTAAACTATTATTAATATTGGAACTGTTATTATTTGGAACTGTTTTGCTTCCATCTGCACTGGACCATCCTGTTTATACTTCCCCAGAATGTAAATTATAGGCATCAGAGCAATCTGATGCTCTAGGTATAAAATATTCAAATAAGCATATTCACTAATTCAATCATACAGCAACGTTATTTTTCTATGGAAAATATTCTTAATATGTTTCCCGTAGTTGTTACATACCTTCAGACAGCCATAATGGTTTTACCCTGGGGGAAGTTAAGTAAGAATTTCTCAAGGCATAAATAATATGAAAGACATAAGGCTTTTAAAAATATACATTCATAGGACACTATTATCAAAAAATAAATAGCAATTTTTATAATTAACATCCTGTTGTCAGTCCCTTTCAGTGATTCTGCTGTGCAGTTACTGGCTTTAAGTAGGCAACATCAGTCTGGATCCTTAGGTTTCTTGTATTTGGAGTGGCTGAAAACTCCCCAAATTGTCCAATGGAACACCATTTAAAGTCCCTTCTGTCTGTTCACTGAAGTCTTTAGAAAGAGGCTGAAGAATAAGGGGGCTCCAGCTTAACATATGAGTAGATGTTTCCAAATGTGCATTGTTATCTGAAAAAACAAAACAAAAACAAAACAACTATTAGCATTCACTTACAGACTATTTTTAGAGCCAGCATGGTGTAGTGGTTTGTGCACTGGAATATGGCCCTGGAGACTGGGGCCGATTCCCCACTTGACCATGGAAACCCACTGGTGACCTTGGGCACATCACACACTCTCAGCCTCAGAAAACCTCATGACAGGTTTGCCTTAGGGTCACCATAAGTCATAAACAACTTGAAGGCACACAACAATGTACTACTTTTATAAGTCCAATTATCGTCCAGATGCCAAAAGGCTCACGCAAGTCCTGACTGGCTGAGAGGCAAGACTGACATTTGCTGAATCAACATCTCTTCCAGCCTCCCCACCCTTTCCTGAAGCTCTTCTGCCTAAGCAGCAAGACTGATTAATCTTAGTTGTTGAAATATAAGATCACAGCCAAAGGTGGTCCTGGCAGAGATTTAAATAAATTAGCACAGCGAATAGAATAAATCAATCATCACAACATAATCTGAGTAGAGTGTTGGATGAAATCCATTTTGAAAAAAAGAAGTTCAAATTTTAGCAAAGCACCCCAAAGGCACTGGAGCACTGGTTTCCATGTTGTGTACAGAGAACCACAAAACACTGAAGTATTTGATCTCAGTCTAATTTTGGTTTATATGGGGTCAAGTTATGCTGTTTTGGTTGTAAGCAAACAGCAATCACCTGGAAGCCAACTATATTTTTCCAGCTTCCCAAAACCTCAGCCTACCTTCTCTACAGTCTGTATTTAGTATATTCACATTTTCTTGGCAACAAGATTCCTGAGGAGATGGGGGCTCCACTTTCTCCTTGCCTTCTTCCTCTGTCTCAATACTGCATCCAGGGACTGTGGATGCTAAGCACATGGCAACCATTACATGATTCAATGGTTTCATTTCTAAACTGTCCTGCTGATAAGGTGCTACGATAGGCATCACAGGTACAGCGCTGCTGTCAAAAGTGCCACTGGTTTTAGTGAAACACCTACAAAAAGAAATCAAAGAAAAACACAGAAAATTGAATTTCATACACAATTATGTTTTGTTAACTAGCTGTGCATTATACTTTTTTTTTAATCATCACTTGTCAAGTGCTGTGAATTGTATGTTTTTCAGGAGGATAACTTTGGAAATATAGTAAATGAGCTTCAATGTAAGTCTGCTTTTTTGAACTGGTAAGTGAATCTCTGTTCCAGGATTGATGATGGAGAGATTACATAGAATTCTTCACCACTGAAAACTAGAAAGTGAGAACACAGCTTCTGACTTTTCCCAGAAGGAATCTTCAACAATTCTCATTCTGGATTGTGAAAGGCTAGTGAGGCAGGGAAGGAAGTCAGTTCCTTATAAGCTGAAGCTACTTAATGTCTGAATAACAAAAAAGCAGCTTACATCTAAAATCCTCTGTAGACATGCCCACCACTAATCCAATGTATTTGGGAAACTGCCAACACTATAAATGTTTGCAGCTGGAGCACTAGGTTCCAAGGACACTGAGGTGGTTATCAACATGTTTTTTTCAACATTCATGGTAAATGCTAACAAGCACTTACTATATTATTTATAATCAAACACAAATTTAGTGAAAAACCACATTACCCCACATCTATTTAGGCAAGATGTATGAAGTAAAAGTTTGTGGCCAAAAACACATATACTATACTATAAAAAATATACCCTTTACACTAAAAGTTAATGACAGTAAATATGACTCAAAACATATGTACTATTAAAAATATGTCCATTAAAATATGATAATAATGCTGAAATAGCAGAAATATTATTTTATTTTGATCCCTCATTCCACTCTCTCCTTTAAAAACTGTATAACACTTACGGCAGACAGCTTATCCTCCACAGGGATGGCTGTAAAGGTACCTGAATATACAGGTTACAGTAAGAGCTTTAATCAGAGGAAGGCAAAAGCAAACGCACTCTGAACAAATCTCAACAAGAAAACCCTGTGATAGGCTCACTTTTAGTAGGAAATGACTTGAAGGAACATAACAACAACTATTTCTTCCACCAAGCAGAGGAACTACTGGGGTATATTTTGACGTCTTCATTCAATTTTCATGGACTTCATGGTTTGGTTGCTCTCACTGGTTACCGCATATAAAGAATATAATTAACATGCAGCACTGCCTTAAATATTTCCTTGGCAATCACACCAGTTTTTGTCAGTGGCTGTCAAAATACATTCTGAAGCTATACAATATTTAGTTTTGCAGAACTGCAGTTTATTATTTAGAAATTTCTTTGATCACAGAAGAAGAATTATAATTAGAAATACTTTAATGAAGTATCAACAACATAATGAGCACTTTACAAAAACAAGCAAGCAAATATCTATCTGTCTGTCTGTCTGTCTCTTTTAAAAATCTCCCCGCTACAAGACAATTATTTAAATATTGTTTGCTGGGAAGACAGTATAGAAAGGGGGGGGGAATAGAAGAGTGAAAAGTTAAAAGTGATTAATGTGAACTGATTAATTAATATGAGCAAACAGACACACATAGATGTTCTGCATGGTGATGAGGACTAAGAGGGTGGACCATAACAGAATGCATGTAAGAGGTATGAAGACTGTGAAGTGAGAATGAAAAGAATCTGGATAAAATTCATTTGCACAAACAGTATCCTCATACAGGCAACCACCACAACTTTGAAGATTGTTCTTTGAAAGACATGCTAGTTTAGTATGTTCTCTCCTTTAAATATATTATAGCTTTCAGAATGCCTCAACCTTACCTCAATAAACAAACAAACAAACCAACAGAGACCTGAGCTCATTTTTCATTATAGGGGAATAATTATAGCATAGTAGGTCTCTTAACTCTGTATACAATGCAAGAGTGTATAAATAATAGAGAGCAGCTTATATCCCGTTGTATGTCAACACCTGTGGAGTGGAATAAAAAACTCAGCAGGAATATAATTGCTTCTCCATGTCTCTGTCACTCTGAGTCTCTTGCCTGGTTAAATTTAACAGGGACTACCTGGCTGCTTGAAAGATTGACCCAGGAAAACAAAAACTCAGCAGCATGTTCTGTAGCTGCTGCTTGAACAAGACACCAAGTCAGGCTCACAGAGGGAAGAGATGTTCCAGGCAATACTTGCTTTACTCTTCTTGTGGGCAGTATCATCTGCCTCTTGGACACCACTATACCATTAGCCTTTTTACAGTCTCCCGGGAGACTCCAAATCCACAACTCTAGAATCCATGCATTAAACTTCCCAAAATCTTCCTCCTATGTTTACTAAACAAAGGAATGTTTATTTCATTGTATTGTATTCCTCATTACTATGTTGCTTAAGGGCTGTCATTTCCAGATGGACTCTGCACAATTCTACCAAGTTACAAAACAGAAGCTAGTACCAACCAATTAACACAGGGAAGTCACTTCACCCCTGGTTAACCTGGATGATGAAAGAGCCTGTTAGAACTGGGAGGACAACAAATGCAGTAGAATATAGTGCAAAAAATGTAAAGGCAAAGATAGAAATGCTCTCTATGGCTGCACAACAAGAGCAGACATCCCTCTTCACATTTTAAATAGAATTACAAGAACTAGAAAATTTGGCTTTTTATAACTAGGGTGGAAGTATAAGCTCAAAGTATGTTGCTTCACTTCCAACTTGCATCTATGCTGAATGGTTGAATGCTGCAGGCTAGAAATTAACATTTATTTTGTGTGTCTAAAATACTCACCATCTAAACATTCAAATGACTCAGAACACAGGCAACTACAAGCACAAGTTGTGCAATCCTGTGATTGCTCTTACAGAAGTGTTCAACACAAAAAGGCTAGGATGGCAGCACTGCATAAATACCAAGAAAAAATTAGAACTGACAACACAGAATTGTTAAAAAGGTTCTGCAAGACAACAATCTATTTTAGAAGCTATGCTTACTTAAGCTGACAGCAAAGGAATTAAGAAAGGCTCAGACCTAAGCCATTTAATTTCCGACTGTTTTACACTGAGTGCGATGAAGTTTGCTACATTTTGCCACAAAGAAAACCTTAAAAGGTTTGCATGAGGGCTTTTCCTTTACTGCATGAACCACTAAGCTCAAAATATACATCTAACACAAGGGGTACATTTCATAAATTACAAGTAGGATTATTAATTCAGGTTTATTTTAAATAGTGTGAATAGTAAATAGTTACTGTTGATATGCAAATACTGAGTTTATTTAATCTAAGGCCCCAGCAGGGTCAGCAGCATGCAAAAAATGCCCAAATTAGCTTTAGTAGTTATTCTAGGTATTCCATATATATCTCCAGATAGACAAGGCCTTCAAGCCAGTCAGCATGCAAATGTTTATTAACAGGAAGATGCCAAAAGGCAAGGTCTAAAGATATGCTAACAGCCTCCATCCATGGGTTAGGATGTTCAAATTCTCTCCTCCACTGCACCCCTTCATGTTCCTCAGAAATCATTCTTGAAAGTTAAGAGTCTCTCTGTAGCAGTCAGATGTAGCAATGCAAGCTACAGTTGGAATGGGCATGCTACAGAATTCTTGTACATGCATAGAAATACTTGTGGCACATGACTCCTTAATATTTTGGTGTGAATTTTTAAATAAGAATTTATTTAAATATTTATTTATTTAAATATTTGGAAGATGATGAGAAGATTCAGCATCTTTTATAGCAAAGGGAAGTTAAAACATCTAATGACCATATCTTATCCAATAACATCAGTGCTCAGATTATCTTTACTCCTACTAGTTCTACCCATGTTTTCATTAAGCTAACCAGAACACTTTAAAACTATGCACTTGAAATTCTTCAGTTTTCATAGCTGCATGCTGAACTCAGCTCATATAACAATATTTACAAAAGCAAAAAAAATCAAATGAGGCTGCTTACCTTTAGGTCAAGAACCAGTTGTAAATTTTTGTACATCTAACACTTAGCATTGGGTAAAGGGCTGTGCTTGCTTTGAAGAGATAATAATCTAGTTATGCATATGGCCATACTATTTTAGTCTGTCTTGCAAATTATGTACTCTAGGAAACCATGCCTACCAATGTCATAGGACTTTTTCAAGACCAGTATGCACAGCTGTATTTTGTAGAATAATAAATTGCTTATTTTAGGATGAATTATACTTATTTCAAGAGACATGGCTCACAAAACAGAGATGGTAGCATAAAACAAAATATTAGCACAGGCAACAGCTTTAGGCAATGGGTGTTTTTTATGTAAACCTGAAGATAATGTAAACCCTCACTGAAGTGTTGTTTAATATCTGGTTGTCATGAATCCTGACCTGAGTTCTACAGAATGCCCCTACCAAGCTAGGTCTTCTCTTTGGAAGAGAACAATGTTATTAAAGCAGGAGCTTTTCACTTTTCTTAAGATAAAGTTTCATACTGAACTGTGCAGCAGCAGATGGTGAAGAGACACCTCCTGAAAGAGGCAATTCTTTTACCTGATGCTACCTTCTGAAGATTAAATGTGATGCTCAGCCTGTCATTTAGCTGAGGCCCATAGAAAAAGATGCTCAGGCACCTCAAACAAAGATAAGTATACAGTAATTTTTTTTAAGATACTGATCAAACCATAATACCTACATGTCAGTGCCTCATTTTTCAATACCAGTTCATGAAGCCCAGAATTCTGTGTCATAACTTCTTCCCTGCACCAAAATTTTGCCAGTGAAAGAGCTAACATTTGCAATTACAGATACACAAAATGAACCATATTTTCTCTACTTGCTCTGTGCAGAAATTGAAAGATGGCAGTAGCCTATTTTGGGGTCTCACATGTGCAAGGGAAGAAGGAAGACTGGCTTGACTTACTGGTCTATTGCATTTCTTTTTTTTTTTTAATTTTTTTTTTTTATTGGTGCTTTCTTTTTTTTTTTTTCCCAGGAGTGAAAAAGCTACATGAGGCACTGCATGTGCTGCATCAACTGAAAGAAGACTGAAAGATGCAATGCTGACGGAAGAACAAAGAGAAGGGAAGATGGCAGCCCTATAACCTCCTGTACTAATTACAATACTAACTGGGTGATGAGTAGTGAGAAAGGATACTTCTGACTGATGCTCATTCCTTGGCATGGTTTGAAATACCTCTTATACAATATAGTCTATGTGTTATGTGTTACATATATACCCTATGTGTTATATAGTATAATATTTATCTGTTCAAACTTTATATATGGTAATACCATAATTCTTTATTAACAACTGCCTAGACAGACAGTTTTCGTTCTATCTTCATTATTGTCCAATCTGAAAATGTTTCTGTTCCTTTTTATATTTCTTTTCAATCCTTTAAAACAATTATTTAATTCTCCCCCCATTTATCCTCTAAATAGCTGCATGGGCAAGCCCAGTCTTCTTTGAATTTGTCAAATGATCTGTCTTTTAGAAACATGATCAATTTATCCATTTCCATGATGTCATATAATTCTATCAACCAATCTTCTATTTCCAATATCTTATCTTCTTTCCATTTTTTTGCATATAAGATTCTAGCCTTCATGATCATACATAACAACATGTTCCAATCTCACCTTTCAACACATCCTACAAACATATTAGCCGTATTTAGTAGACGCAATTCTGGCTTCACTGGAAAATGTTTCTTTAATATCCTTGTAATCTTGTTATGAGCTGCTTTCCAATATCTTTTAGCCATATCACATTGATACCAACAATGATAAAAAGGCCCCTTTTTTGCTTTGCATTTCCAGCACTTATCCTTTGTATATATTGACTAACTTTGCCAGTTAGCACTTATCCTTTGTATATATTGGCTAACGTTGCCAGTGTCAAGTGCCATCTATATAATAATCTGTAATAATTGTCTTTCAAAAGTTGGCTCTTAATAAATTTCAGATTATCCCATGTATTTATCCAATAGTCCAGTTGGAGTGTATATTCAATACTCTGGGCCCATCTCATCATACAATTTTATATTATCCCTTGTTCATTTTCTAATTTCAGTAGTAATTTATGTATTTTAGCAATAACGTATATGCTCCCAGTCTTCAGAAGTATATCTAGTCCATTACTTGTATTATCAAATGTTTCTTTTTTTTGTCTTGTTTAAATCTCATATAAAGTTGCCTATATAGGAGCTATGACCAATCCACCCCCTTTCTGTAGTTTTTCCTTGATTTAAAATGAAATTCATTCTCAGTTTGACTTATGTTTTGAAAACTCAGTGCTAAACAAAAAATACAGGAAATCTAGCATGCAGATAAACTAGCCCCACCCAAGTTCAGCAGCAAAACAAGATGAGGTTTTTAATTTTGAAGTAGCACCAGATGCTATCGTAGTGGGTTCTAGACTAAAAGTATTAAAAAATGCGAACAAGTTACTATTAAACTGACAAATGCTTAGCATACCCATTTCCAGAAAACCATGTAGCATATTTTGTAATTAAAAAACAACAAGCAAAGTCTTCTTAAAGGCCACAAAATATACAGTTGTATCAAGTAACCTGGGGATAAACTCGGAAACTGTATTCTCACTTTATCCTCTTTTCTCTCACTGTTAGTATTCTAGTAGCTACCTGTTATTGTTGCGACAGTTCCGGCAATTGGCACACTCTGAAGGATCTGTCTGAGGCACTGGTGTGTATACTTCACCACCCTGTATAGATAAATTTTTTTCACAATTAGCACACTTACATTAAAGATTCCTTATGAGACAACTAGACAACAGAGTACATTCCAGATTATAACAAAGGCTGAAGTTCATCTGAAAGACAGGACATACAGGAGTCCCAGAAGTTCTGTTTTGCAAAAGAGAAATTTCAGTGATAAACCAAAGCAAACAGCTGTAGCTTAGTTATGAACATGGCAATCTATCTGGCCCCGTTTTTTATCTTCAAATTCCCAGAACTGATTTAAGAGAGACGAAAATGCTATACACACCATGCAAGTAAGTTCCTATTCACAGGAAACTTGTGTCTGTTTGTGGAGACAGGATGGTGTGTGCGTGTCACTGATGAGACAAAACAAACCTGTTCCATTTTCTTAAAATTACTTTGATTAGATCAACTTGGTTCACAAAACTCAAGTTTTGAAATGTTCTGTGTTTGTACAGATGCAATAATTCATCAGCCAAGAGTGATGGGGTAGAGGAAGGATTTTGAGCTGTTGCTCTTGGCTGAAGCATCCTTTGCAAATAGAACTGCCCAGATTAACACATACCTCGCTGCTGAATACTAGCTAGATGCAGATTTGAGGAACATTTAAAAGTGGGCAGTACAGGTGGTTATAAAACTGTGTTTTAACTATTCAGACCAAGAGTATAAAAGATAAGTTTTATATCCAAAGCTGAAGATGAAACTAAGAATGACCCTATCAGTCTTTTTGGCTTTCTTACACCAATGAATTCTGAGAAATGCAGTTCTGAGAAGGAGCCAGAGAACTCTAAGAGAAAGTACTGTGCATACACACAAAACTCTAATTCCACCTGACTACTTAGTCTTCATGTATTGTTATAAGATAAAAGAGACAAATCAGAAGCTTAAGGGTAGATTCTGATTTTACAGTTTGCATTCTGGTATGGTAGACAGCCAAACAAAATACACATGGCTTTCATTAAATTTGAGCAGTGTGTGTCTCTCACGTTCAATACACCCCATTTAAAAAGATCAGGGAAACAGAAGTCTATGCTTTGGAGCATTCTAAAGGGATGCATGCTGAACTAAACATGAACTTCAGATGTGATTGAAAAGGTTCAAGTGTTTTTTTCTTGAAGTGTAAATATAAAAGTGAGAATAAGGCAGATAAAGGGAGAGGGAAGGGAAACTGAATAAACCCCATTTTAGATTTATATCTTTGGAATATTCCCTCACACATACAATTACACACTTGACCTCATTAATTTTCACAGGACTTGGAATCATCGATCACTACGTGCTTATATTCTGCTAAATTCAGAATTAGTGTTTTGGTTGTCCTTTGAAGAGCATGAGTACTTCAGTATTTAAGAGTGTTATAAGAAGGAAGCAAGATGAACACAAAAGATTTAGAAGTTATTTGAAGTGGCACTTCTTGCCTGAATGCCCATATGTTTCTACATGAAATAAGATGCCTATGTTTGAATACCAAAGCACACAATAGCTCCATTTCCCCCTCCCTCTGCAAAGAAGCACACTATAGTTCTAGAATAACACACCTGTGGATGAAAAATCATGTCATTTCAGCTGTATCAGGGATAACTGGGTGGATGGATGGACATAAATTTTGAACAAACAAGTAATTCTTCCTGGAAACATGAAACTGAGTATTGCTTTGGTACATGCAGACTCCTCACCACAGTCTTTCTCTCTCAAAGACATGAAGCCAAGTCTAGAAAGCAGAAACTATGCTGTGGCAGAGCAAGACCAAAGGAAGAGATCTGGTGTGTGCGTGTGTGTGTATGTGTTAAAGACCCAAGTTTTTGGAACAATGAAATGTAATTAAGATCATTGCTTAAAAATGAGTTCTGAAAAAGGGTTGAGGAAACAGTCCAGCCATAAAGCGACAGATTCTGCCATGGTTAAATCTGTGCAAATGGAAGAATGCAAGTGTGCCTACATGTCATGAATTCCCTAATCTCTCATTACAAGTTCATCAAGATCTTAAAATAATTTAAGCAAGTGGGAAGGGTGTCCAAAAATTAAGTGCCATTACTATCATTATGATGTAAGCCAAACTGAGAGAGCCTGAGGAATAATTCTAGCCAGTTACTTTCACCAGGGACAGATGGACCATCATGAAGCACACCAAAGCAAAATAAAAAAAGAACTAAGTTATTTTCCCTGTACCTATGCACTCCCCACCCAAGCTATCATGGTATAAGGGCTTGAGTGTTGGACTAAGAATCTGGAGACCTCGGGTCAAATCCCTGCTCAGCCATGTAAACCCACTGGTGATCCTGGCCAAGTCATCCTCAGAGGAAGGACAAAGGCAAACTCCCTCTTAAAAAATCTTGCCAAGAAAACCCAGATTTGTCTTAGGGTTGCCATAAGCCAGAAACAACTTGAAGGTACTCTGCAACAACTATGCACCCCATTCCTAAGATAGAACCTATCTGAAGCAGGGTGGGAAATCTAACCTACCACAAAGAAAGAAAAAAATTGCTTTGGCTTCAAAACCAAGCCAAGCAAGGTCTTTTCGTGGTAGTGTTTTCACGCTCCAATTTAATAGGACTGGGTACAAGCAAATGTTATCTCTAAATCAGAATATAGATAACGTACAATGTATACAGACAGCTGTCAAAATCAGTTTAACTTTACAAACAGTCTAGAACAGAAGAGGCAGTGTTTCCAGAAGCAAAAGCATATCCATTGCAAAATATCCATCATGCACTCAAGGTCTTAAGCTAATTCATTTTATTTTTACAAAACATATGGGATAGATTTAAACATGAATGTTCATCTACTAGAATGACACCTATCCATCAATGGATAACTTGCATATATAATATAAATAAAGCAGAAACACATCACAAACAATGCCTCCCAATGAAGTCTTATTGTGAATGTATTAGCCTTGAAAACCTCTAAATTTGTTTTATTTGGCTCTTTAGCCCACATTTTCAAGCCTCTTGAAAACCACAAGGATTACAAAGCACTTGTACTGTGAGTTAAATAATAGTTTTTAAAATGTGAAAGTTGCAATCCCTAAAAGTCTAGTAATAGTTCATGAGTTTTACAAAGATTAGAGGGAGGGGAACAGTTTGCCAATGAATCCATATGTTCTAAATTCAGAATACTAAATCAAAGTGTCTAAATTGAGATAACTTTTAAAGTGCATTTTAAATTGTATGCCAGATCTTCTCATAAGAGCTTCAAATATTCAGTTTATAGAAGAAGTAAAATAATTCCAACAAGGTGATTCCAGAAATCCCAGTTTCAATACACTGCTAAGAATACAAAGACATTCGCAATTTTTGTTAAGTGGAGCACTTAAAAAATCTTCCCTAATACTCTCACGAATTCAGATGCTGACGAACCAGACTTATGAAGTGCCGAGTTAACTTACATTTCCTAGGTGGTGGGTGTGTTCATATTCCATGTGCGTTCTGGACAGGGAGCTGGTGTGTCCAGGGTAAACACCATTTCCTCCATTCACAACACCATTCATGATCCCATTCATTCCATTAGGAACCTTGTGATGGAGATGAAGGCAACCATTGCTGTGATTTCCATTACTAATAAAGTTCCCATGTATGCTACCATTTATGCGACTTGTGCCTGGTAATGTGGTGTATTCAACCATTTGCTCATTGATGTCAGCACTTTGGTAGAGATAACCAGGAGGGTCATACTCTGCAAAAGTAAGAAGCAAGAAAATACCCTTAGCAATTACAACAAAATTTTAAACTTTTCAAAAATAATTTGAAAACTTCCAAATGGAAGAGGCTTTGGCAACTCTTCATGTATGTTACAACACATACTGTAATCCAATACCATTTAAACAACAAACTACTCCTAAAGCAACTGGGTGAAACCAATTATGTATTTCTATAATTTGGTGATTCTTTTATTTCAACTTTGCATGATGACACAATACATATCACAAGATTCAGCAGACCTGCCTCATACATGACCATTGCAAGCACGAATTTGTGTTCACACAAGGCAACACATCCTTATAACTAAGATGGCAGCAATTGGCATGCAGATCACTGCCATTAGGTATTATGGGATGTGAGCATTTGCATTTCTCCTTTTACACAAGGTCTCCTGGAATGGAACCCCTGAATATATGGAACACCCACTGTACCAAACAGAACTATTACCTTATGAAAAATTAATATATCAAATGAATTTGTAGAAACAGGAATGACTTCCCTCTTTTAAAAATATATTTTAAAGATGTTAAGAGGTTTCCATTAACTATACCTATTATTATGCTTTTGAAAGAGAAAGTCTGGAATTCAATTAGAAATGGAAAATAAAGACAGGCTGTCAGGCTCTGACCACTGTATTTTCTATGAGGGCTAAAACACCCTTTTAACTTTGTTTTCCTTGCTGCACTATATAGCCACATTTATTCAGGGGTGACCTTACAGTGACTGAATAATTGAATAGATGCTGAAGCTTAAGATAAAGGTGACTTAGAGCCGGAAGCAAGGGAACTAAGAATATTAAAGGTGACATACTCTGCATGACATTTTGCTGGCAGTTTTTCCATAAGCACATAGCAATGAAGACTATCAGAATGAGAACCATTACTCCAAGGACGCAGCCCACAATCAAGTATAGCATATCACTGCTCCGGACAGGACCATTTGGTTGACCAGCATTGCTTCCAACACCACGGTCAGGAGAATTAGGTGGCGTACTGAGGTCCTTCACTGGATATTCTGATGCTCCAGGAGTACGCTTCACTGAGAGGGAAAAAAGTGTTTGACAAATAAAAATGACAATTTTATTCTGACAAACAAAAATCACTACTGTTATTCTGGCTACAAGCTGAAGTCCACAAACAGCTATAAATATGAACTTAAAATACAAAGCTATGGAATAGTGCTATGGATAGGAGATCTCTCCATCGGAGATGTACCAGCTGTACATCTGTACCATCTCCATACTGTATACAATTTTGTCACAAGAGATTAATTCTAGTCATTTCTAAGCAGTAACAGAAATTAGTCCATTATCCTTGTTCATATGCCCTTTCTACTCTTTCAGATGCTTGTTTCTCCATGTGTGAATGTGTGGATGAAACTGAAGCATTTCATTTACAGCAGTGACAGGATATGTGGGCTTGGACTAAAAACTGGTTTAAAAGCATGATTATATGCACTAGATAAGAAGCCTCCTTGCCCACTCTGATTTAATCCTGATAAAATATCAGTAAAATTCATAGCATGCAGAAAAATGGAATAGCTTCTCCAGGAGGTCAAAAAGCTGCCTAAATCTGCTAAAACACAGACACTTATTTTAAAATTTTAGTTATTTTATAAGAGGGGTGGGGTATGTGGCCTGTTAGACTGCAACTCTCATGATCCTTCTCCATCGGCTAGGAATTACAGTTACAGATCAACGTTTGAAGGGCCAAACATTCTGCACCTCTAATCTATATGAAAATGGAGATTAGTGAGCAGCTAATATGCGCTTAATTATGTGCTATCAGAGTTTTTTAAAAAAACAAAACCTAACATCTCCTTCTCACCTTTGGTCTCACATATCATCACATTGCTGTAGTCACTTTCACCTCCTTCATTATAACACTGCATTTTAATATCATAGGATGTTTCAGGTTGCAGGTGGCTTATCAAGTGCCATTGCTTTGTGCCTAGAAAAGAAGAAGTATAGACAGACACTCTCTTTGTGAAATAATTTAAAGCAAACAGAAAAAAAAAAAGAGAATTACAGAATGTCTTTTTTTCCACAACATAGATAAAAAATGGAAAACAGACTACTATAAAACAATCCTCCTTGGGTACTATAATGGGTGAGCGTCTCAGCTAATGCCCAATGTCAAATCCTTTTAAGCTACTCTTGGTCTTCTACCTTTTTGCCTCCAAAGCAGGGCTAGATATAGTATAGGTGTGGGATGAGGGAATCAAGGTGTGTAGCCAACCAGCACAACCTTGCTTTCCCTCCACATTTAACTTTATACATGGAACAAAACTTGAGTATAGGACTACTGTCCTCACTGGAACTGACTACACAGAGATCTCTACTGAATTAAGATAAAAACATACCAACATATGAAAATCTGCCTCTTCAGTTACTTTGCCTCAAAGTCTTTATCAGTGTCTCAAATAAAGTCCCCCTTCATATCCTCTGTTGCAAATTTAAAGTACAGGCCAGTTTTCGCTTAAGGCATTCATTTTTCTTTTAGCTGTATTCTACCCCAAGAATTCCTTTTCAATAATCATATCAGATTTAGGTTTTCCTTCCTATCGTTATTAATCATGGAACAAGCATTTAACTTCTGTTCTCCATCTGCTGTTAAAAAAATTAAGCAACTGTCATGAAAATACACATTGCTTTTTTTTTTTTTTAAATTACTATCTGCAGGAACTAAGTATGGAATGCAATGTTTCAGCACCTGAGATCATCAGGTATGGTGTTTCTGCTGAACAGGCAGAAAAGTAGGGAAAGACAGAATGCAAACATCTAGCTTTTTTAAAAAAAGAAATAAAGTTAGCATGTGGCAGCATATACACACACACACAAAAAAAACAGGAGCTTTGACTCAATATCAAGAGACAAGTTTGAGCGGGAAGCAATAATGAAATCCCAAGCTATCAACTACAAAAGCTTCTCTGATAGCTGAATGTTGGTAACTAAAAAATACTTGGTCAAAGTCTGTTGTCTATTAAAATAAAAGGAACACGAGGTGAAATTGCAGTGATTCAAATGGCACAACATTTACCATATTTTCCCTAAGAATTTCCTTACACAGCTGAGACTGAGTGGTTATTACAATTGAAAAGTAGTTGTGGTTAGTTTATGTAATAAAGAAAAACTTGACACACACACACACACACACACACACTTCCATCAACATGCAAATTTCTGTTCACATTTTGGCACAGGAGACTAGCCGCTACTGGGTTCAGGTTTCCACTGAGATGTCAGTATGCATAAACCTGAAAATCAGGGAACAAGCAAATTTCACAGAACTGTGGAAGTCACTTAAACATTTATAAACACAGATTCTGTGTATCAGAAAGTCTAGAAATGGAACAGTCAACTTCTTCAGAGCTCTTTGACTTCAGTTAATTTCACTCAACACATTATAAACTATTTAGCAGGCCACTGCACATCTGAATTCAAGCAGGATAGGCAGCTTGTATCAGTCAAAGCCATCCTTTGCAATTCTGGGAACAGATTTTAAAACAGAATAATTTTTAAGTTGCACTAACACATCAACAGGAGACAGCATGAAAAACGAGAATGTGTGTCAGTGGTCAAGCAACTGCTGGCTCCTGGGTTAAGTTTTATATACTTTGGTCTATATACTAAGAAAGCCCAAAAATTGGATTAAATATTCATTTAATTTGAGCAGCCAATAATTTTTCAAACACATTTTACAGATTCAAGAAAATGAGGTGTATAAAGAACAACTAACACAACTAACAGTGAACACAAAAATGAGAAAACCTTTGTTGAACTTAAAAAAAGTAGTCTGAGAAGGGAACTGAACAGGCTTCACAAATTGGTTGGTGGGAACAACAGAGTAGGAAATTACTTAGATTGAACAGAACTATGGGCACCATAGTGGTTAGCTATTACTATGGTCAGAACAGAAGTCTTGATTACTACCATATTACAACAATGGTAGAATTCTAAAATTTAATCTCCCTTGGAATAGTATAAAGGAAAAGCTTCACCAGTTTCAGAGATGTAATTTGGTTAGTCCTGACTAGTGTAGATCCACTGAATCAATGGATGTGATATAAATGTTGACTTTTTAAATTCTCACTGATTCAATGGTCTTTCTCTGTTTCAGAGCAACAATTAAATTTAGGCTGAAAAGGACAGATTTAGGCTACCATTGTTTTCCTAGTGCCTTCCTCAGGTCAAGAAGGGAAGGGAAAAGAAGGGATTCCTCACCAATACCCTCTAGCATGACACTTTAATTTTCTTATGTGTGATTGTCCCTTTGTCTACAGCAGACAGCTTTTTGTACACCTTTTTGATTACAAACTCTTGATACAGCACCAGGGATTGATGCCTTGGAAGAGAAGAAATGTAACTGGAACAATAGTTTATAAAATCACTTGGCATATCTTACCTTCCACAACATCCCTCTTGTAATCACTGTCATTGTCACTGTCTGTTGGACGATAATAGATGTAAAATCCTTGGATGGGTGTGTTGTTGTTACTTGAGGTAATATACTAAAAAAGAAAGATTGAAACATTTCAAATTCCAGAGCAGCGGTATGTGAGTGGGGTGGTGGTGGGTAACAGACAATGTAATGTGGCAATACTGAAACTTAAAGTAGATGCTGAAACAACGAAAAGCAATGTAATATGGACAGAAGTGAAGTTCCAGAATTTTAATTAGTTTAATTGTATTCTGATCACAGATAGAATTGTAACCTTTGATTCATACGTTATTAAGAACTGAAACATGATGCAGGCATCTAGACTTAACTGAATATCTCTTTTAAAAACAAACACAACATAGAGCAATTCACAAAATTACAGAAGAGAGGTAAATAACATCAGAAC
The DNA here is from genome assembly GCA_948474755.1 of Ctenosaura bakeri. Classification (NCBI taxonomy): domain Eukaryota; kingdom Metazoa; phylum Chordata; class Lepidosauria; order Squamata; family Iguanidae; genus Ctenosaura; species Ctenosaura bakeri. Next base: position 628,531 of record CAOLHI010000257.1, on the reverse strand, counting down.
ATAAAAGGAAAAAGTCAAGAACAAATAAAAAAAGAATAAATTACAGAAAACCAGAGTGCTTGGTCATGGAATACCTGACAAATGTTCTAAATACATTATGATAAAAGATGAAAAGGTAGCTTAAGTATAATTCTGAGTAGTCTCTGAGTAGTCATCTATGTGTTCTGCACCTATGCACTAACTCATTGAGGCTCAGCTCCTTCCTCTTGTTCCATGTCTGCTGAGACAGCTGCACTGAGATGGAAACAGGCCAGGGCATCTGCCAAAATAGGTTCAATCATGGTCTCTTCTTGCAGCCAGAAGGCCTGTTTACGCCATTCACAGAAACCATGAAAAAGAACCCACAGAATTTACACAAATGAAAGATATTTCCAAAGATAGCCACCTGTAGTTGGGAAATAGTAGGCTTTGTTATTTTATGGCAATAATTAAAGGTCCACCAATTTTCATAGAAAAAATTGCCTGTTTGATTATTTGATTCTCTGACACATGCTGCCATTTTATTTCACAAATCTATACCTCAAGTTGATTTAACTGAATTTGTTTCATTGCTACGTTCCATCAAGTCAACTAGGGTTTTCACAGCAAGGTTTATTCAGAGATTTGCCAACGTTTTTAAGGTGGAGAGAGTGTAACTTGTCCAAGGTCATCTAGTGCATTTCCATGGCTGAGCAGGGATTTGATCTCTGCTCTCCTAGAATCCTAGTCCAACAGTCAAACCACTGCACCATGCTGGGTCAATGTTTAACTGCATAGTAGAATTTAATGTGCCTCATTTCAGGCAAAACCTTTTTGTTAGAAGTGGACAACACACAATCTGCAAGTCACAAGCTGTATCTGTGCTATAACCTCCTACTTCCCTCAAATCTGTGGCACCCAAACACTAAAAGTCCTTAAATCAAGCAAAAAATGCTAGCCTAAGGATGTGTTTTTTAAAAACATGTGTGGCTTCTCACTACAATTCTGCAGCAGAGGTGAACAAACACTTCCTACTTGTTTTAGTGCACTTTTGCTATCTGCCACCAAATTTTGATAGCATGGTGGGACGTGTGATCAGACAGTCATGCCTGGGGAACGAATTAGCCAGTAGATTGGCCAAAATTGCCCATGCTTTATATATTTGTACCAGTCTCTCAAGTTTGCCATCACACTGCACCAGTGAACAAGCCCCAGAAGAGTAAACAAGTTGCATATAAAATGGAAAAGTTATTGTGTCCAACACAAAGAACACCCTGTTTACAATGCCATTTAGCATCTGAACAGTGTACTTCAAGTGTTCAAGTTTTTCATACAATTACCAGTGGCCAAATGACTTATGCAGCTTTTTGTTTTCTGCAAGCAAGATTGAAAATGATAGAAACAAGAACTCTTACATGATACGCAAGTGAAACCAGTTGTTTCATAGTAGACATCTCCTTACTAGACTAGCAATCATTCTTTCAAAAAAAAGAAAGAAAAGAAACTGATACTTACTGTCCACTTTAACATAATCTGTGTGTCGCTGACTGCCTCAGTATAAGCAATATGAGGCCCTGCGATAGGACGGTTGGAAAATCGGTTGGTGAAGCCAGCTACCTGATAAGGCCGAGATGCAGAACTTCGTGGACTCTCTCCATAATTATTAATAGCAATCACACGAAACTTGTATAAGGCTCCTTTTCACATGGGGGAAACAAGAAGAAAGGAAAAAGTGGGAAAAGGAAATATCTGTTGATTGAATGAAAGCAAATACTAGAAAGCGCACAACAGAGGAAACTAACTGGTCATCTAATTCTGGTCCAGATTCTCTTTTTAAGACCGGTTATCCTATATTTCTGCAGGGTTTAAAGGTAAGTGCCTTTCCCCACCTTTTTCCCTTAAGAAACTTCAGCAAAACTCCGTGCACTGCCAGATACATTTTGGGAAAAGACATGTTCCAAGCTTGTATATACTTCAGTCTGATGTCTCCTCTGTCTCTGAGTAAATAATATCTACCCTGCCAAAATACTGAATCAGATATTATTTTCTCCCAGCAAAAACAAAGTATGGAGGGCATGATGTCGGCCCCAGAAATGAAAGATCCACAGTCTCCACACTGAATTGAGATATTAATATTTGGTCAGGGATGCAACTTATGCTATGATGAAAATGCTGCTCACATTGTGACATAAGGCACAGAGGTGATAATTTTCCTAAATTTTTTTCTGGTTTTTGTAGACAATGCTCATAGCTCAAGAGATTGAACTTGGGGCTTCATTACAATTATACAAATGTAACACTGATGTTGATTATGACCTCTTTTGTTAGGCAACTATATGCATATAAATACCTGGATCCAAGTTGCGAACCTCCACTGAAAGTTTAGAAGGGGATATGTTATCAGCTGCAACTAACCACTCATTGTTTCTGTTCATGCGTTTATACTCTACTTTAAAGGCAGTGATGGGTGATCCACCATTTGCACGTGGGATCCAAGTGACGTAAACAGAAGTCTCTGATGCTGTGGAGATAGTAGGTCGATCTGGTGCTTCAGGTACTGGAATAGAACGTTAAGAAAGCTTTGTATGGGACTTAAAATGGATTTCTGCACCTCCCATTTTTTTAATCACATGTTTCAGCTAAGTTCAAAAGAAGTGAATTAGGTATATAATTTCAGGAAACCCTTCTTTGAATGAAAATTTTGAAGATCATTTCTTTTATTAAAGATTAAGAGAATTAAAATGCCTTACCAAAAACAAACAAAACAAAAATCTATCTTGATAGCTTTAGTCAATTTACTATGCTGTATAGGACCCTAAACTATGGCCCTTTCTGCACCTTACCTTTTTCCGGTGCTGGGGTAAGGGGATCACGCGAGCAGCCTCCAGTGAGGGGCTCTCATGTCCCTGCTGCTTTAGCTCTGCACGAGCTGCCTGCTTGCACGAGGCCCCACCTCTTCCTTGCAGCGCAGCCTGGGAGTTTCCCAGGCTGCGCTGGATCTGGAAGCATGACCGGCGTGGCTCCAGAGGCTCCACACGCCAGATAAGTGGGCGCGGGGCCCGGGAGCAATGTGCAATCATGCACCATTTTCGGCTTCCAGCTGAAAATGAAAAGGTGTGCAATCGGCGCCTGCTGGCCCCTGGAGCGTCACGTGATTGTGTGTCGTGCAGATCACTCCTCACAATCGCGCAACGTTTCAGGCGCCCTTTCGCATGGCAAATGCTGTGCGGAAAGGGCCTACGTCAGCACCAGTCTTAAGTATCTGCACACAAAAGAAACAGAACTACATGGCTAAACTCATGACCACAGAAATAGTCACATAATCTGCTGGTTGGTACTGAAATGAGCTCAGCTTATTCCACAGAAACCAACCATCTGAAGGTCTAAAACTGAAAATTCCTGGACTTGGGAAAGCTTTATTTCTATAGTTACTAAGTATTAAGATGTTTTAAAGCTCTCACTTAAAAATAAATTAGCTAGCAATAAAAACCATGGAGATTATATTAATACTTACTGAACTCACTTGAAGTTAGACAGCAGTGGGAACAGAAAGAATGGAGAGAGGTGGTATTAGTAAGGCGGATTATAAGCATTCTGACAGACATAACCCTTAGGTCTTTATTGTATAGGCTCACACACAGAGAGAAGTGTTTGATTTGGAACAGAAAAATATAATATTTACTACTTTTAAGACTACTTTCTAGTTGATTGTCACCTAGAAACTGTCTGATAATAGTTCTTACATTGTTTACACAGGATACATGACATACACAAGCATTTAAAATTCTGTTTCAAATTGATTTACTGTAATAATTTAACTTATAGAAAGTTAAGTATCTGTAAAATTTAGCCAGAGAGTGACAGAACTCTACATGAGCACATCTATAAATAAATTCAAGATTTTGAACAAAGAAAACATTTTCATGTACCATCCTCACTATATTCTAAATCATATAGGAATATGAGAGGGGTAACAGAGAGAGAGAGAGAGAGAGAGAGAGACAGAGAGAGAGACAGAGACAGAACTCCTTGGTAAATAGGTAACTGCTAACATATATTGCCACCAAAATATAAGGTATGTTTGAGAACCCCACATAGCTCTAATATCCTATTATAGGATAATGTAATGTCTTGCACAATAATGTGCAAATCTAAAGGAGAATCACACCCCTTCCCCGCAAAAGATACATCTACTAAATAAAAAGTCAAAGTTTGTGAGTTTGTCTGCGTCAGGCAGGCCAAGACCTCATATGATTGGCTGTATGAGACGAGAACACTTAATATGATTGGCTGGCTGTGAAGATTCTGTGGAATCCTGGGGTGGTCAGTTCAAGGAGGGGCCTTTAGAATACTCAGCCAGAGAGCTCTTGAGCCTCAAGCCAGTTGCTATGGAGACAAGGCTGAGCAACAAGAAGGAGGACAGTGTATTTCCTCAAAAATGAAACCTCTGTTACGTTGACAACTCTGAATACAGATTGGATTGGGGAATATGGGGATAAATTACAGGTACTGGAATAGGCTGATTGCTATGGAGATGAGGTCTAACAGCAAGGATGAGGACACTGTATTCCCTCAGGAACCCAATCTCTGTACATTAACAACTCTGAATACAGACTGCATTGGAGAATATGGGGAAAAATTACAGGTACTGGAATAGGCCGGATACTATGGAGACGAAGCCTAGCCGCAAGGAAGAAGACACTGTATTCTCTCAGGAACCCAATATCTGTATGTTAACTACTCTGAATGCAGATTGGATTGGGGGCTATGGTGAAAAGTTACAGATACTGGACAGGGCAGTTTGGGGAATTACAGACATAGACTCTCAAATCTGTGTATTTCAACTGCATCTAATTCCTAAGGTAAAGTAAAGTAATTCCGAAGGTATCAGTCAGTCTACTTACTGACTGATAGGAGTTCTTTAACAACCCAATATGTCTTTCATATCTTTATTGTTGTTGTGTGCCTTCAAGTCATTTCTGATTTATGATGACTCTAAGGTGACACTATCACAGGGTTTTCTTGGCAAGATTTGTTCAGAAGGGGTTTGCCATTGCTTTCTTAGAATCATGCAATTGAAATGTACCCCTGGAAGGGTCATTTAGTCCAACACCCTTCCAAGTGTAGGAATGCACAATTAAAGCATACTTGGGAGATGGCCATCTAATGTCTTTCAAAAATCTCCAAGGAGACTCCATCACCTTCTGAGGTACTGTAGGCACCAAAGAACAGCTCTTATAAGAAGACATTTCTTATTAATATTTGGACAGAACCTCTATTCTTGTAATTTTTATCAATGACTTGGATCCTATCCTCAGGGGCATAAAAAGAAACAAAAAACAAAAAAATCAGGCTTGCTTCATCTTTTACCTGACAGCTCTTTAGTATCATATCACTTCTCCATCTTCTCTTTCCAAGGCTAAACATACCCAGTTTCCTCAACCACTGCACACTGAACTTGCTTTCTTGACCTTTTGCCATGTTGGCCACCCTTCCTTTGGATGTGTTTCAGCTTGTCAACATACTTCTTAAACTATGGTACCCCAAATCAGGCACAATTTCCCAGGTGAGGTGTGATCAAAGCCAAATTGTGTGATCAGGACACTACATTTCTGTTGATGAGGACTAGAGTTACACTGGCTTCTTCTGCCAATGCATCATACTGTTAACTCATATTAAGGGGTTGTGGTCTACCAAGACCCCTAGATCCTTTCCGCTTCAATCTGTTGAGATTATTTTGACTTCTGATTCTATCTGCTGAGATTGTAACCATTCCTACCAGTCTGATGTCGCTGGTAAATCTGATGATGATGCCATCATCTAATTCATTTATTAAAATGCTGAACATAACTGGGCCCACAACAGAACCCTGCAGCACCTCACCTGTCACTTCTCTCCAGGACAATGAGTAATCAAGGATAAATCTGCAATAAGTTCACCTAATGCCAGCTTCATTTAGCCATATTTTGCCAGCACATCTGCAAAAATATCATGGGCAACACTATCAAAAGCCTTACTGAAATCAAATCATGACCTCAGCATTCCCTTGTTCCTCCAGCTCAAGTGACCTTCTAAATCAATATTGTAACTCTATCAAGTGATCTTCTCTCATTTGAATATTTTTAACTGAGTATAAGACCTGGATCACCACATATAAAACCCATGTGGCCTCCCATTGAGTTATTTATTTATTTTATTTGTATCCTGCCTCTCCACATGGATCGAGGCGGCGAACAACATGAAATACATTATACATTACAAATAGCATGTATGGTTTACAGTGTGTTTTTAGCTACTTAATTAATTAATAATTAGAGTTAGATACTCTTTCTAGTCTAATGAAGAGCTTGATGTTTGGCCAGTGTTTTTTAAATAAAGTTTGCTGTACTTCTAATTCAACTAGTAGAGTCACAAAAGAAACCTTTATGCATAAGTGAGTTGAAAGCATAAAACAGCAGTAAGGTAAAGTTCAGGAAAAAATCAGTCCCAATTTCAAAACTGTGTTGCATGATGTAGCATTTCATGCATGGGGAAAATTAGAATAGCGGTACCTACCTCCACTGTGTCGAGAAGAATCTGGAAGAACCACACCAAAGTTGTTGACTGCACCTTCTTGAATAACTGAGTGCTTAGGAATGCCAACTGGTTGAGAAGGAGCTTGTGTGTTTTTTGAAGATGATGATCTTTCTAACAGAGAGAATATATGCTCAATAAATTGATGAAAAACACTCATCTGCAATTATGCATCCTACACAAAATTTAATGATTCAGGATGGTATCTTGCTCTATGCAAGAAGAAAGCAATGGTTCTTAACCCATGAAAAATTTGCACAAACTTAATGAACTATTTATTGATTGAAATAAGTTTATCTCAGCCTTTTATCATGGGACGTCAAGGAAACAAAGAGATAAAACAATATAAACAATTTAAACAATTCCAGATTAAAAACAGTAAATAATTTAAATGAGATTAAAAATATATTGAACAGTTCAAGCAAGTTAAAACAGCTTAAAAAGGCTAAAAGAGTTTAAAAAAATGCACATGTCTCTAAGTGAATTAGGCCCCAAAGGCTTTAATAAAAAAACATGTCTTGGTACTGAAAAGTAGCAAGCATGGTACCATTAGGCCTCCGAAGAGAAGGCATTTTATAAGTGGGGGCCTTCTCCTGTGTCCTATCTGAAGGTACTGCCCCTACTGGTGGGACACAGAAGATGGCCCCTCCAGCTGACCTCAATCCCCCAGAAAGCACGTATAGGAAAAACACTATATACTAGTGATGGTGCACCAATCTAGCCTTTGCTACAACAAGATAGCTCCAACATGAAAGTCTATTTCTAGAATATGGTCAGATGTGTCTCTGGAAAATCCTTAAGGAAAGATATGGGGATCAACAGCAAGCATGTTAATCAACTACAAGCAAGCACACAGAAGGCTGTTGGACCTGGCTGAAACCTTTTTAATGGCATGATAAATGTTTCTATTAATTCCTCTTAATCTCTGCTGCTGAAGGTCCCTCAACCTATCACAACTTGTTTTCATACACTGCAGCAGACTGAAGGAGCTACTGATGAATATCATCCCCTCTCTTCTCTATTAGAAGGTGACATAAATCTCCTGGATTCAACTCAGATTCAACAGGTATGTGCACAGTTCTAGTTCAGAGCAAGTGCTGGATATGGCAATCTAACAAAACTATAGCTACCATCTCTTTCTATTAACTTTTAAAATACTTTCTACTCTTTCTTTATACTAACAGAGCCAGTGTGGTCTAGTAGTTTGAATGCTGGGCTATGACACTGGGGACCGGGGTTTCTACTCAGCCACAGAAATCCACTGGCTGAACTTGAGCAAGTCACACACTTTCAGCCTCTGAGGCAGGCAAGGGCAAACCCCCTCTAAACAAACCTTGTAAAAAAAATGATAGTTTTGCCTTAGGGCTGCCATAAGTCAGAAACTACTTGGAGACACACAACAACTAGCATTTTCTAACAAATGGAACATGTGAACTGAAACTCCAGGAAAAGAGGTATAGCATATCAAATACTTCCTTACCTTTACTAGTGCGGAAAGTAAGCATGGAAGGCTGGCCTTCACCAGCTACATTTCTGGCAACCATCAAGACTTCGTAGAGACTAGAAGGTTCCAGTTCTGAGAGACAAAGTTCATTTTCACTTCCAGGGACACGAATTGTATACCAGTTAGTAGTATTGAAATTATCATCCAACTGAAAAAGGAGAATCATAAGAGGTTAAGTGCAAAGAAAAATCTCTCCACATCTGCTGTGATTATATCAGGAAAAGGGCCAAATGTTATGTAAGTTTCTAGGTTTTCTACTATAAGATTATATAGTATAATTTAAGAACAATATAATCTCTTATTTTATGAACACAGATGAACACAAGAGCCTGCCAGTTGCAATTATTCCATGATGAGAGGATGCAGTCTGTATGTTAATAGCCACTCTATCAAGTGTACCACTTCAGCAAGGGTTGAACTCTAGCACTAGAAGAAATTCTGAAGCAGTACTCCGGAAGATCTAACTCAATCAGAATATTTCTTCTGGGAAGGCTACTATGAAAAAAGGGAACTTCCACATAGTAATTGTGCAAAAGCAGCACTAGCTACTATAAAAGTCATAACAAAACAAATATTAAGAAATGACCAAAAAGTATCCATACTCCATAAATCTGATGGAAAGGATTTTCCACTATGCAGTGAACACTTAATATCTAATTCAGCCAATTATCTTTAATATAAAATTATGTAACATGATAGTGAAAGAGATTTCAAGTATCTGACCAGGCTAAAAAAAAATCCTAATTATTCTGGTTTTAGAACAAGACACCCACAGATAAATAGACTCAATTTATAGAAAGTGTCTGGCTTAAAGTTCAGGAAACCATGCTTGTAGTATTAATTTAGAAGCAAAGTCAATTTTTATAGCTGGTGATTAGCTACAAATTTTCCCCCCAAAAGTAAATGCACTGAAATTGACTTCTGACAATTTCTGTTAAAAACCTTTCTCTATTATGGCATAATCTAAATTTAAATGCCAATACTAACTGAAGTCCCAGTGGCTCCAAATACATTACAGCTGTAGTCTATTTTCTCTCTGATCTAACATTATTGTTAAACATTAGGGTTTCCCAGATTCATTTTGAAAACCACAAGCAGCAAGTACTGTTTGTTATCTCCCTCAAAAAAGATGGTAGCTCTAGACAAGGTTATTCTCCTGCCACCCACCCACCCACCCACACACTAGCGAGAAGCAAGCCAATTATATAAAGGCAACTCAATGAAGAATTACCTTTCGATATTTCACAAAATAAAAATTAATGGGTTGGCCACCATCCCTTCCAGATCGCCACACAAGGTTGTATTTGTCTGGCTTAAGTGTTTGCGGAGGGCTGAGAATGATTGGAGCTTCAGGTGGGGAAATTCCACTGGATGTTTTTTCTGTAGCAACTTCATCAATAGGAATCTCTGTTGGAGATGAGCTTTCAGGGTCCATTTCTGAATCATGATCTCCATCTCCTTCATCACTCTGAGCAATCTCCACAGCAGCAATTTCTTCTGCTCTTGTACTAGCTTCATAGGAAACTACAGAAGATAGATATACACATGGGCTCAATCTTCTTTTCCCTTATGCACTTGGTAATTATGTATTACCATAGAATTTTAGGTCCTAAACAAAGAATCCTACTCTCCCTACACTTCACTTTGACATCATCCTCCAAAAGGACAAGGTGTACATAATGATGTTATTATTCAATGACACTGCTGTGTTAGTCTGCTTCAGCATAAAAAAAGCTATGCATCGATCTGTAGTACCTTTCAGAATGAGAATGAGGAATTTCTAGCTTAAGCATTTGTAGACTCCAGACCACTCCATTAACTGTAATACTATGTAGGTGAGATTCAGTTCTGAATACTCATAGCAAATAGTTTACTCACAATGGATAGTTTATTTGCTCTCTACTACATGCCAGGACAATTCTGATGCCACTTACCAACTGTAAGGAAAGTCTCTAAACGAGCAAGCCCATATTCATTTGTTGCTTCACATATGTATTTCCCAGCATGCTCTGATGTAACTGGCTGGACATAAAGGGAGCTTGATCCACCACGAGACATGATGAAATAGGCTCTATCTGAAACGGAACTGCCGGGTCTTGCTTGGGAGGATAACTTCCGTGATTTTGAATAAAGAACCTGTGAAGGATGGCTGGTAATCAGCCCATGGCTATTATACCAACGGATTACAGGAATAGGCAGCCCAGTGGCATTGCAGGACAACATGACTGTGTCACCATCTGCCACTTTGATGTTTGCTGGCAGTGAGGTTATAACTGGCTTGGAGCCTCTGTCTATTTAAAAATAAAAATACAAAATACAATCATATTATAATATATCAGTATGCATCCACATATAGAAACCTGCACCACTACAGGGGGCAGGGGGCAAAACTGCAGGAGATACCATGTGAACATCTATCCAGGCTTTATGTATTGCTTTGAGCCATAATCATATCAAAAAATTACCTGTCCAGTTGCTCATTCAACAGTGGTTCTTATTAAGAGAACAACTAAATAATTAAAAGTTAGTATGAACAAATTCATTTATGTAGGTTTCAAAACAAACTACTCCCAGTTTTCAAAATTTAGTGTTCTTACACAAATGGGAAGCTTTAAAATATACTTCAAAAACTGATACTAGTCTAGGTAATATCAGTAATTTTATTCAGTTTGATGTCCCATGTAAAAACTTAAAATCAACATGTTAGTTTTAATTTAATGCTATCAAAAGATAAAAGCCAAGCAAGATTTAATATGTTATAAACATACAAGTGATCTGTTCCTAAAATAAGTGGACTCATGACAAATTTAAATTGAACGACATTTTCTCCCCTATAGTAACAATTTCATTCAGTATGTGACTAGAAGAATATTTGTTTTTCCTTTCAGGCTATTAGCCTGCCATCAGTGCCCAACAGGCATGTGTGGATAAACAAGCTGCTAAATTTCTTTTTATTGGATCATGTTTTGACAAGTTGTTGCTGTTTTAATATTTATGTTTTAGTACTACCAGCAACTGCAGAAGCATCTCTAATACTGATAAAGATTTTAAACAAACAAACATCTGATGATTTAGCGTAGGGGTACACTAAACAGTTTCAAGTGATCTAATTATTTTTGTTACTAAAATGCCAGTGGTTCAATTTGTTTTAAGTTTACAGGACAGAAATGCAGGTTCAGAATAGCTTTCTAAAAAAAACTATTTGTACAAGCTGAAAGTACAGACAAAAAACTGACCTATAAATAATAGGATAAAATCAGTATCAATGTGTATAGACTATCTGGAATTATCATTTATTTTATCCAGGAAAATTAAGATATAACCAGTACCTGTTAGGGATGTGCCTAAACATTTATGTTTTACACCCCACTTTGTCATTTTGTTTCAGGTCCTGAGTGGATAAAACCTGATAAATTCAGTTTTGTGGGGTGAGAGGATTGTTATGCTCCTGCTTTGTTCTTGAATGGAGGTGGCAATTATATTTTATCAAAATTTGACTGCAGGGGGTGGGGTGGGGGGCAAAATTCAACCTATGGCTCCAAAGCAGTCCATAGGATCTTTTTGTGACTTCCAAAAAGTCACACCTCAAAATGGCCAACTGCTCCCCTATGCCTAGGGGGATGCACCATTTACCATCTTGCCACACTTTCATGTGCTTTGGGCTCCCCTCGTGCTTTTACAGCCTTCTTTCCTACACGGATCTCTTTTCAAACCAGGAAATGCTCCTGTCACTTCCTGGCTGACCTTCCTACATCTTCTTAGGTAAATACCACTTAGAGGTAAACACCTCTAACGTGAAGGGGCTAACTATTCAACACGCACCAACAACTACAGAATTTCATTTTGAATTGAGCTGCATTTATGATAGCCGTCACTCAGTTTGCTGCTTAAACTGATCACATAAGTTTTATTAATTAATCCAGCAGAAATTGGCTAGGAGCAATGAACTATAATCTACATTATAAGAAAGCAGAAAAGTCAGATTTATTAAGAACAATTCAGCAGAATCTTCTGTTTGCATTGTAGAGCTATCTTTGAGTAGACTGAAAAAGGTCAGAAAAGATAGAACTGAAAATAGAAAAGCCTATGGCATTGTATGTGTTTTTACCTTCTTGAGAATATATTCTCCCAGTAGAGTGCACAAATCCAGCAATATTATTCACTAAACACTGATACAACCCTGTATCTTCTCTGGTAACACCAATAACTTTCAGTTTGTTTCCTGAAATTAAGTGCCGTGACGAAAGATGGATAGGAGCTGCATTATGGTACCAGGTGAGGTTAGGTAATGGGTTTCCATGTATTTCACAGGAAAGATGGACATTTTTACCTAGAGACACTAATTGATCCTGCGGTCCTTTTGAAATTGTTGGAGATTCTAGAAACAAAAAAGAAAGTTTTCACATATGGTATTCTAAGTTATGTTTCATGCTAACGTGTTTGGATTAGCATGTTTCACTGAATACATATATTCTTAACATGTACATCAAACATTCTGTCAATATTGTATCTTACCAAATACATTTACGCTGTAGTTTACATGTTTTACAACTCCGGACTTGTTATCCACTACACAGGAGTAATTTCCAGAATCTGATGTGTCAGCTGAGTCAATTCTAAGATGAGTGTGAAACATTCTCCATCTGCCTCTAGTAAGTGCATCTTTACCGTCCTTATACCAATAGACATAAGAAACAGACAGTCCACTAACAACACACTCCAACATTAAAGGACTGTGTTGAAGTACTGTCAAATCCTGAGAACTGGTAGGGTGAATGATGTCAAAATCTGCTGAGGAAGAGCCTGAAATTGAAGGAAAAGAAAACATTAGTCACTGTAAGCTGAATATTTAAGGGTCCCTGATTTTCTATTTCTTTTGAAACCATTCTGTATCTTCGCTGTTTTATATATGGTTCTACACAGCTACCCATGTTGGTCAGCTGTCCAACCACGGTAGACATAACATTTAACTATATAGTTTATTCCCTCATAGATATTAGGGTCCAAACATAAAGTCCATCTATGATATAATTACCAAGCTAAGCCCTGACATCCATAACTGGTAAGGACAGGTTGCTTACTCGTAACCATAGTTTCTGGAGCGATCATCCACAAACTCACAAAAATGAGTTTACTGTGTTTGTGCAGTGCATCATTTGTTATCTCCTAGGGTTTTCATAAAAATGTTTTGGTGGTAGCACCTCCTCTCTTGCTCCGTTTGACCAGTCCAGTTCCCACACAAACCCTCAGTTTGCAGGCCACTGAAGCAACAACCAAGGAACTAAGGAGACAGCATGATATACAGTGGGGAGAAGGGTGGATGTTGTGTGACTTTACAGATAACTCACTTGGAAGAACTACAATTATAAGTAAATAACCCACTGTTCTTCATGATCTCTGTGACTCACACAAATGAGCAGCAAGCTACTCATCATAGGAGGTGGGAGTGTCATGCAATGTAAGAGAATGGCATGGCTCTTTCAAAGGTGGCGTCAGCCCTGGGCCTGGCATACAACCTATAGTGAGTGATAAATGTCATGCGCTGAGACCACACAGCCACTTTGCAAATGTCCACCAGAAACATGCCATTCAAGAAGGCCAATGAAGCAGCCATAACTCATGTTAAAGTGACTATGTACATGAGCAGGAGGGTCTTTCTTAGTCAGTTCACAGGCCAGATGGATGGTTGAAGAGACCTACTTAGGGAGGCATTGAGATGAGACAGGTAGACCCTTCTTGTTCAATGAATAACACACAAAGGGTCTCTGTGACTGATTAAAGCCAGCAGTCCTACTGATGTAAAAGGCTAGAGCACACCTGACATCTAAACAATGCATGGTACAGTCCAAGTCAGATGTTGGGTTCTGTATGGATGCAAGCAAGGCAATACCTTGGTTCAAATGGAATGCAGAAATCACTTTTGGTAGGAAGGAAATGTCCAGTCCACTTTGTCTTTGTGGAACTTTCAGTGTGATGAGTCCACACAAAGGACACACAACTCTCTTGCTTGTAAAGGCAGATGTTATCACCACCAAAAAGACCATCTTCCAGATAAGCAGACACATGTCACAGACCCAAACAGCTCCAAGCTTGACAGAGGTGGAGGTCTCAGTATAGGTGGATGCAGATTCTTTAGAAGCCATTTAACCAGTCAGTTCTGGAAGCAAGAAGGCTCTTTGAGAAATTGGAAATTTGAAGAAATACTACCATGTAACATTTAATGGAAGAAGGAGAGAGACTTGTGTCAGATACGGATAGGAGGAACTCCAGCATACGATGAACCTGTGCTTAGCCTGGAGAGATCCCTCTTGGTGACAAAAAGGATATGGACTTGTTCCATTTGTATATGTAGCAGCAATAATGTGTTGAACTAGTGCAGGAAGAGAGATTAGAGAAAGGCCCTCCAGGATGTCAGCCTGTGGATATCCAAATCTGGATGTCTCACTTGCCTGTCACATAGCATCAGGAGATCGGGTCTCTCCAGCTGACTTAGGTAGGAGCCCTGAGTGAGGTGGAGAAGCAGGGAAAACCAAGGCTGCCTGGGCCACCATGGAGAGATAGGAATGCACTTTGTCCTGTCTCCTCAAATCTTGGCAATCACCCTGGTGACAAGAGGAAACAGAGGAAAAGCTTGCACACTGGGGCCTCACTAATGAAATAGGAAGGCATTGCCCAGTGGCTCTTCTCCCAATCTGCCCTGGAGCAGTTGATCTGGCACTGTCTCTTCTGTGTTGAGGCAAAGAGATCCACTTCTGAAGTGCCCCATCTCCTGAAGACAGCCTGAAGTACGTTGAGGTGGAGCCTCCATTCATGGCAAGAGGCTGGTGTCCAGCTGACAGCATTGGCTAAGATGTTCTCCTCTCCTGAGAAATGGATTGCAGGGGAGATGCCCCCTTTTGATGCACCAGTCCCACAGACAGAGCATGAGATGAATCACAGTACTTGATCATGTTCCTCCCTGGTTGTGTAAGTAGTACACCACTGTGATGTTGTTGAAGACAAATTTGCCATGCAGGAGCACTGCAAAGGCCTGGAAGGCTTCCTCCATAGCCAACATCTCAAGAGTGTTGATGTGAAGATCATTCTCATTCTCTGTCTAATGTCCTTTGACTAAGAAGCCTTCCATGTAAGCCCCCACATCCTTCCACAGAAGCATCTGTAGTTACCAATGTTGTGGACTGACGGGGAAAGAATGGCATGCTGACCTGGATGTTCTTGGAACTGAACCACCATGCTAGGGATAGATGTACATCTCTCAGTATCACTGAGTCACATTTGTGGAGAGTTGAACAGTGAGTCAAAGCACAACAAGGACCAAGCCTTGCAGAGTACGCAAGGAGTCACATAAGTTGTCACTGATGTTGTAGAAACCATGAACCCAAGCAGCACTCTGAATGTCTTTGGCACACACTCTGCAAGTCTGCTGACATTGTAAGCCAGCATTTGTCAGGTTTTTCCGCCCCTTGTCTGATAGATAAGGAGCTGAGACACAAGAATCCAAAATGGCACTGCTGAATTTGATGACTAGGGTAAGCTCCAGATGGAATATTTTGTGGTTCATGATTAATTCCAGAGTGTTGAGGAAGAGAGTGTCAGACTATTATTGGCGAGACAGCAGGACCTATAAGGGCCAGCAAGTAGCCAGACATTGATGTAAAGGAATACAGTGACACCTTGTTGCCTGAGCCAAGCAGCTTGCACCACCATGCATTTTGTAAAAAACAGAAGGTGTAGTGGAAAGTCCAAAGGGAAGGATGCAGAAACAGGAGGTCCTTCTTCCCAGAGTGAAGTAGAATAAACACTGGTGCAATGGTCAGACTGCAATACAAAAGTACGCATCTTTTAAACCCAACATTGTAAACTAATCTCCCTCCTGCAAAAGGGACACAATCGTGCCAAGAGTGACCATTCAAAACTGACTGGTCTGGATGTAAAAGCTGATATCCCTCTGAGTCTTGCAAAAACCTTTTGACAACAAGATGAACCAAAGAACTGAAGGCAGTTGGAGCAGAAGAGAATCATAGAACAGAACCACATCCCAAATCTGAAGGTTTATCTGTAGCCATCAAGACCTGCTTGTAAAAAGTGCCGTGAGCTGAAATCAATGGTTCTTGCATGCTTGAGGGACCATTGCTTTGTAATTGGTACATCACCCAACAATGTGGCCTTCTCTTAGGCACAGCATACAGCACAAATGGCCATCTATTCTGTGGATCATAGCCCAGAGGAAGAACATTTTTTAAACAAACCAGACAGTACTGTAGACTGTAGATCCCTGAGAACTGGTAGGAAGAATCTGCAAGTCAGAAATGTAGCTGAGAACACTCCAAGTCAAGCCGAGTGTCTGAAAGCCAAGCCAAATTAAGAGAAGAGAGAAAGAAAGCCAAAATGCTTTCTAATATCAAAAGTCAGAAGGCGGTATAACACAGTGATATAGCTCTCCAACAGTTCCTTTGATGCTGCTATGATGACAGGCGAAAAGGAACTGAGGGTTTGAGCATGAACTGGACTGGTGACATGGATCAGAGAGGAGGGGCTACTGCCAAAATGTTTACATAACAACTCTAGAAAGTTTTGAATGATGTTCTATGCAGGTACAGTAAACCCATCTGTGTGAGTTACAGAGACTATGAAGGGCGGCTTACCACATTCCCATTATTACCAGCTGACTTAACATTTTGCCTTAACATAGTAAGCTGCCTTATACTAAGTCAGACCATTAATCTATTTCAGCATTGTCTAGAATGATGGGCAGTAATTCTCCAGGGTTTCATTACCTGAAGATATCAGAGACTGGAATGTTACATGCAAAGCATATGCTCTTTCACTGAACTATGGCCCTTCCCTATGGTTGCTTGGTACAGATACTTGTAATAATGGTTAACACTAAAAAGAGTTTACAAACACATCCTAAATTATGAACTCACACTCCTAATCACAGGCGTAACTATTGAGACACAAAATTTAACGATGGTAAAGGAAAATGCTGGTTATACATTATCTACATAGAACTTGGAGACAGTTCAGCGGAAACTTCCTCTATCAAATCTCTTCAGTCAAACTGGGTGGATACAGATGAAAAGAGTCTACAAAGTAGTGGCAGTATCTGATGGCTTACATCTGATGATTTCGCTGGAAGTTTTACTTATACTTTATTTAATACTCACTGCTGATTATGAGCTTATGTCCAGAAGGTTCAGTTTTGAGATCATCAGTTACCGGGTTATATGCAGCACACTTATATAATCCCTTGTCATCTAAAGATACACTCAAAATTTGTAAATGTCCAGATGGGAGAATTAGGTAGTTTTCTAGCAAAAAGAGAAAAACATGGTGGTGATGGATTATCTTCAATTAGGTTACAAAGGAGCATATCATTATTTTTACTGTGTAAATTAGCCTGCATTTAGGCTTGTGTGATATTTTGAGATAAGCACATGGTAATGACCAAAGCTCAAATTAACTCCTGCAGCAATTCCAGCGGTATGCTAAGAAACATCCAATATACTTTTATTATACATAATCTCACCTGTTGATTGTTCGAGCCATTTTCCCCGCACACGGAAACGAACCTGTGCCTCTGGATTACTTTTTGGCACTTTGCAATTGATTAAAGCAGTATTCCCTTCTTCTACTGTAACTGTATTTCTCCATGAAGTTTCAAAATCATCAAGATCTAGAAGAGAATTCCATTTTTTTTTCCTTTAAAGGTTTAGAAGGAAAGTCTACTTTAAACAGGGTTTTTTTTTTTTAAAGTAAAGTAAAAAAATGGAGCACTCAGGACCTTATCACATGGCTTTCTCTCACAATGAAGCAAGGCTCAGCTTCAAATGGGACTGTTCCTCAGGAAACGAAAGATTCCTACTTATAGCCCAGACTAAACTTTTCTGTACATAGAAGAGGGAGAGCAACATGCATGTACTCAAGGTTCATCCTCCACCTTACTCTGCCATACTGAAGAACATCATCTTACTAGGCCCTATCTTTCTGATCATATCAAGATCATCTGAATAAACAATATTTCCACCTGAATTGAAAACTGAAAGTAAAGTGGTGCATGCAAATTTTCCTGGCATCTTGACAGAAAGTGAGAACAACAGAAGAAGGAGGTACTCAAGGCATAATAAGACACTCCTTATCTAAATGAAACAAAAAGTGCAAGTAATACAAACTGAAGACCTTGTCTCTCTCTGGGAGTGGCAGATCACTTCAACGACAGAACAGCCACTTATGATAGAGTGGAACAGAACACTGGTAAAATTCACAGTTCCATAATTCTGAGATTATAGAAACTTCTAGTTTACTTAGATGTCAGTTAGATGACTATTCTAACACAGCTATTTTATCTGCAAGTAGTACAGTATAGAAGATACTTAAATATGTTCAGTTTTCTACAGCTTGTACTGTCTGTCAGAGCTGACTGACCTTTATAAACTCTACAGTGGAATTCCTTATGGGTCCGTACACTATAAAAACATGCACTCTCTTCAGTTACTTGAAACATGTCTCCTTTGGGTACTGCGGACATGGTTCATAAGCAAAGCTTCTTCATAAAGGAGATTCATCAAGCCCACGCTTACAAAATCACAATTTAAGAGTTTAACTTTGATATCAAATGGCTAAATCATCCTCAACTCAGATACAACCTTCAGAATAACGGTTTTGAAAGAAAAATATGCAAATAAAATGGTTTCACTGAAGATATTTAACATTTAATTCAATTTGCATATGCATATCTAGAAATCTGGTAGGCTACGATCAGCAATGGAACATAGTTTGTAACCCAATGTACAGTAACCAGCACAAAATTAATGAGCTGTAAGGAGATCTATAAAATTCATGGGGTTAATTGCATGCATTTTGCATGTATTTTTCAAGAGAAGTTGAATCAGAACAAACATGTTACTTCTCTCTAAACCAGAGCATTACTAAAAGAGGTCATCTGCTCCCTCCAAACATGGCCCCTTTAAAGATACAGAAGGTTAACTGCATGCATGGTATAAACACAAAGGGGGACAATGAAAGAAATGGGAATGTCATAGAAGGGAAATGTGTTAATTTTTGCCATCAAGTAGAATAAAACTTACATGCTACTGATACTCTTGCAGGTCTGCTGATAATTGCACCAATGCTGTTATTTGCAATGCACTGGTAGATACCAGAATTTGATGGACTAAGAGAGAAGATTGTCAGAGATCCTGGCTGTGTATCTACTTGCTCCACATTCTTGTGCAATTTCTGTCCATTGAATAGCCAAGAAACATGGGCTGTGGAGGGCTCAGCAGAACAGTGGAGTTTTACAGTTGAACCAGGTTTCTGAATAGTAGAAAGTGGCTCAGAAACAAAGTGAGGAATCAAGTCTAGGGGGAAAAAATGCATGTATGATGACACTGATTTACAGCTCATTTTCAATTACTGTGAAAAACATTATGAAATATTATGACATATTTGTATATTATACAAATATAGAGTTTACTCTATTATATCCAGCCTATTCATTAAATTTTCAGTCCACAGGACAGTCCCAGAAATCAAATCTAAATGTGAACTCAAGATATTAATTCACACCCTTCCCTAACATCCACTTTTATTGTGCTGGATTGACAACAAACCTACTGTTTTGAATAAATTAAACCAGACTGTTTCAAGCAGGCATGCCTATTGCTAATACAGGTATTCTCTTTCAGCTTAAGTCTAAAAGCTTATACTTAAAAAGAATAAAACAAAGTCAGCTTTAAATATACAAAGAATACAGGAAGTAGATTATTTTTGATTGACATATGTTGGCCAAAGCTTAAGATTACAACATCAGGACTTCCAGTAAGATGAGCTTACCTGAACCTGTAGTTGAGAAGAAAACTGTAAGAAACAGCAGTTCTTGTAAAGATCCAGGATCAGAATGCATAGTGCCAGCTTAGAAAGGCTGATGGCAAAGCGCTTTAGGCTAATATGAGTCACTGAGGAGCCTACAAAAGAACAGATGTAGGCAACAAAATTGGGTTATCTTCCTTTATGCCTTGAATGATGCACTATATTACTACTGAAACACAAAATAGAAAACCTTTAGGAATACGAACAAGGTCTGATGTACTGCCTGAATCTAAAGCATTAAATCTTTCTACTTGTACAAAGAATAAGCCATCATTTTTCCTGGCATGCCGAAACCTCCACCACACACTTTTATGACAGAATGTGAAGCACTTAAGTGTATTACATAGCTTAATCCAAATCCTTCAAGAATGATGAGACAGAAGACCGTATACAAAAAAGTTCTTCTACTGAAAAACATCCAGCTCTGTTACATTAAGAACAACAATTGCATAGTCCAGGAAGGCAAGTGGAGCCAGCTACTACAAACCAGAGTTTTAAAAAACAAGAAAAAACCCAATGAAATCAAAGATAATCATCTTTGGTATCTTTACCAATGGCTCCTCTACATCTTGGAGAGAAGTGACTAGTGGGGTGCCACAGGGTTCTGTCCTGGGCCCAGTGCCATTCAACATTTTTATCAATGACTTCGACGGGGGAATAGAGGGCATGCTCATCAAATTTGCAGATGGCACCAAATTAGAAGGGATAGCTAACACCCCAGAAGATAGGATCAGAATTCAGAATTACACTGACAGGTTAGAGAGCTGGGCCAAAACTAACAAAATAAATTTCAACAGGTAGAAATGCAGGGTACTATACTTAGGAAGAAAGAATGAAATACAGATATAGGATGGGAGACACCTGGCTAGACAACAGTACATCTGAAAGAGACCTAGGAGTCTTAGTGGACTACAAGCTGAACATGAGTTAACAGTGTGATGTGGAAACTAAAAAAGCCAACAAGATTCTAGGTTGCGTCAATAGGAGTATAGTGTTGAGATCAAGGGACGTAACAATACAACTCTATTTTGCTTTGGTTAGACTTCACTTGGAATACTGTGTCCAGTTCTGGGCACCACAATTCAAGCAGGATATTGACAAGCTGAAACATGACCAGAGGAGGGTGCCATAATGGTGAAGGGTCTGGAAACCATGCCCTATAAGATGTGGCTCAGGGAAATAGGTATGTTTAGCCTGATGAAAAGAAGGTTGAGAGGTGAAATGATAGTCATACTTAAATATTTGAAGGGATCTCATGTTGAAGACAGAGCAAGATAGAGACAAGGACATGGAGCAATGGATTCAAACTAAAGGAAAAGAGATTTCACCTAAATATCAGGAAGAACTTCTTGATGGTAAGAGCCATTCAACAGTGGAGTATCCTGTCTTGGGAGTGTGGTGGAGTCACCTTCTTTCAATTTTTTTAAACAGAGGCTGGGGGTGCCTTGAGTATGTGACCCTGCATGGCAGAGGGTTGGACTCGATGGCCGTTGTGGTCTTTTCCAACTCTACAACTCTACGATTTTAATAAATGACACAAAATAAAATATATAGTGATTTCATTAATTTCTAGTTTAAAAGTGAAGCATGGGGGGGGGAGAAACAGAGGAAATGTTTCTGTTCTTGCTCTGTTGCTAAATTTTGACAGGTTTTTAAACAACCAGATGCCATTCTCCTTTTCATGGGATAATAATTTTCAGCACAAATCTTACTCCAATCTGAAGGCTGGATTCTTTTTATTTCAAAACAGATTGCAGCAAAAGACTCCATTTTTTTCAGTAGTGCTGGCTGGAGAGGTCCATGTGATTTAAAATGCTTTCCCAGAAAATCCCAAAGGGTTAAAAATGATTTTTTAATTTTTTATATATTTATTTATTTTTCTGGTAGCAAGATGCCTTGGTTTTTAGGACAACTTGGACAGATCCTACATAGCATACAGATTGAACTTAATATTCTCTGTATTAGTTGAAAACAAATAGCCAGGTTAGCCATGCAGCAAAATACAACAAAATCCAAAACTCATAAAAGAGGCATCATTTCTTCTTCTGTACGATTTTTAGTATCCTTTCCTGATGAAAAACCCAGTGAAGCTTCCAAAGCATGATGATGTATTTTCTGCATTTTAGTTGGCCAATAAAGGTATCACTCTGGCAGAAACTTCAACTAAAATTTTAAATGGCGAAGATAAGATCCAAAAGTGTACCTGATCTGTATTTGAAAAACTTTTAATCTCAACATTTGGAAATCATATGAAAGATTGTTTGTTTGTTTGTTTGTTTTGCATTTGGTTGGTGAGTACCAGAACCACTTGTCTAGATTGGGAGCAATAACTATTTAGAGAATGCAGGATTTTTTTGTTTTAGTTAGAAAAAGAAAAAGCAGTCTCCCTGACAAAACCTTTTCCTATCTGTTTTATCTAAAAGGATAAACAAGATATATTCCACATCTTGACCTATGTATATCAACTGGACTATATTGCAGATGCCTTTTTATCACAAAAGAGTTTATTAACTTCAATGAAAAATAAAAGACAACATTTTCTGACAATTTCCATCACTAGTGGTCAGTACCTTTAGGTCCTTGTGTCAAAGAAAAAAAGAGAAAAAAAGAAAGAAAATAATTTCCCTGCTAATTGATCATGTTATAGGAAGTTTGAATGAGTTAAATTTAGACTATAGTCTAAATTTAATTGCTAGTCCCAAATGAGAATTACCTAAATTATGACTTACTGTTTAGCAATTGGTTCAAAGGGTCAATTCTAGTTGGGCCCAAGAACATGATTCTGGATCCCACACTGGTTTTATTTCTTCATTCAATGCATAATAAAATTCTCTATTGCTCTTTGTAAATAAACAGACAGGGGAAGGATTTGGAAGAGATATAGAAGAGGATTTGGAAGGATTTGGAAGAGTCCTCCCTCCACATTTGTGTGTTTGACCATTGTGAATCTATATTCGTGAGGCCCATGTGTGCTTCCTCCCAACAAAGCTCCTCCTCTCATTCCCTTGTGTTTTGCTGGGCACAGTGAAGGGCAGGCAAGTGACTGCGCAGAAGACAAGGAAATGGAGTGGGGAGGCACTTATTTACCCTCTTTTTCCCTTCTGGAGTTTCCCCTCCCATTTCTTTGCCTCTGACCCTGGCAAGCAAAATGCAAGGGAATGGGAGGGGGAATGCAGAGGGGGCTGTTTGCTGTTTTTCCAGTTTTGCAAGGGTTCTGTACCTAAACTTTCGTAAAAGTGGAGGGACTACAATACTGCTTCCCAAACTTCCCAAACAAAGTTCTCTAAATTTAATGTTTACTGCTTGCAATCTACTCAGACGGTTCTACCACCCCAAAAACAAAAAAACAAAAAAAACAAACAAAGGGAAAATAAACCTTAGCATGTTTCCATATTGCTTTTTTTCATTAGCACTTCCAAAATCATTGTGGGAGTCTACTGTAGGCTGTAGGAGTCTACTGCAAGGTTTGGATTATGCATTCCTATAATAACATGAAGAAACATTTAAATAGGAAAGCAAAAGTAGCAACGGGACATTTCAACCTTCTTGATATTTGTTGGAGGTCAAACTCAGCCAAGAATGTAAGGGCTGACAAATTCCTTAATCAGCTTTGTAGACAATTTCACTGAGAACTACTGGGTTAGAACTCATGGTCAGTAATATTCCAAGACAAGAAGATTTATAATGCATGGGAGTATCTAAAAAGTAAAATATTGAAGGTACAGTTGCAAACAACTCCAGTGAGAAAGAGAAGTGGGAAGTGTTTAAGATAAATCAAAAGAGGATGAAATCACAAAAGAGGAATATAGTTGGCACTCCACATTTGCTAAGGCTAGGGCCATAGGACCCCCCACAAAAGTGAGAAAACCACAAATATCAAAATGTGTATGTGCCGCATGTATGGGAAGGGGGCCGAGGCATGGTGAGAAGAATGGGCAAACCAGGGTCCAAGAGAGGTTGGAGAAAAGAGAGGGAAACAGGGCAAGTTGGCCTGGTGGCTCTATACTTCCTCTCATACCCATATCCTTCCTTGGGTGTGTGGGGGACATTGGTAGATGGTTTGTGGTGCTCAAAAATAGGGCTATGAGGCTGTCCTTAGCTGGCCAGGCAATGGCTGCTGCTGGTGGTGGTGGAAGAGGACGACTGGAGGTTTTTTGTTTTTTTTAAAGGGGCTGCGTGGTCTTATTAGAGCTGCTAAGAAGAAAGGTTCCCCTGAAAAAAAGTGCCTGAAGTAGAGGGGAGGAGGTTGGAGAAACTCACAAATAATCAAATCCATGAAAGTCAAACCCACAAATGTGGAAGACCAACTTTACAGACAGCTAGTACTGTAAGGAGAAAGAAAAAAAAGGAAGTAAAGAGAGAGAGCCAAGAGAGATGAAAGCTATGTGACACCTCATCTGAAAGCAATGCATGTGAAAACGATCTAAGGGTCTTAGTAGATCACAAGCTACACATGAATCAACTGTGTGAGATGGCACCCAAAAAAGCCTATGAGATTCTGGACTGCTTCATATAGCGCCCCGGTCAAGGAAATAGTAGTAACACTGTATTCTACTTTGGTCAGGCCTCATCTGGAATACTTTGTACAGTTTTGAGCACCATTGCTCAAAAAAATACATTTACATGCTGGAACAGGTCCAGGGAAAGGTGACCAAAGATCTGGAAACCAAGCCCTATGATGAAAGACTTAGGGAGCTGGGCAATATTTAGCTTGGAGAAAACTGAGGAGTGATATGAATGTCTTCTTTAGAAACCTGCAGGAATGTCATGTAGAACATGTTGTTGTTTTCTGTTCCTCCAGAGACTAGAATACAAGCCAAGAGATTCTAATTACGAGAGAGTCTATATAAAAAATAGGAAGAACTTATAATAAAGAAGTGTTCCACAATGGAGCAGACTGGCTTTAGAGGCATTAAAACAAAGGTTCAATGAGTATCTTTCAGGAGACTCTAGTGGTGTATTCCTCCACAGATCTATGGTTGGACTATGATTCCCTTCCAGCTCTATGATTTTGTGATTCTAAGTTTGTAGCCCTTATGTTCTGAAGATAAGTTTTAATATATATAGGGAACACCTGACCAAACCTCCAATAATAAAGGGAAGCATCAAATATGATGCTGCATAGTGTATGATTCATACCACAATTAACAGAAACAAATTATGTAAAGCAACAGAAGTAAATTTATACCAACCACACATTTTGCTGTTCTTCACTGAGTTGATAAGGCAGAACAGATAGTCCTACTTACAGAGGCTTGTATACGTAGGTCTGCTTCTACAGCTTGAAAAATAGCTTGTTCATTTTGCTCACTAAAGAAATTTATTTTAGATTTGCTTGTCATGTAATTTTTTACTCCTACATTCTTGCCATCAGGTAACCACATAAAAAAAATTCTGATTTGATCTGATCTATTATTAAATTACTTTCCAAACGCTGGACATTACTCTGTAGTGTTTTTTGTTTAACTTGCCTTATCAGAAAACAGTGAATACAAACACCAATATCTAGTATTCCTGATTTAATTACTGCATATATTCTGAGGGAGAGAGAAAAAAGCACTTCTCAGCTAGACACTGATCTTGAAACAGTAATTTGGCATTATTATTTATAAAAAGAATTTCTATTTTATAGAGCAGGGATAGGCAAAATGGAGCCTGTGACCCACATGTGGTCACACCAGAAGCTCCTCAAAGCCCCCAGTTCTCTTTCTCTCAAAAAAAAAAAAAAAAAAGTTTTCAGGCTGATATTGGGGGCAGTTTTTGACCCCAACCCACTCCAAGTCTTCCAAAACCACCTAAAAAAGCAATAGCCTGCTCCCCTAACCTCTATCAGCCCCCAACCTCGCCAAAACAGACAAGAAAGGGGTGGAGAAGGCTAAAAATCAGCCAAAATGGGAGATGGAAGTGAGATCACATCACTCTCGATGGCTCCATTTCAATCTGGCTTCAGGCCTGGTTATGGGGTGGAGACAGCTTTGGTTGCCTTGGTGGATGACCTATGCAGGGGGAGTATGTCCCAGTTGGTTATGCTGGACCTCTCAGCTGCTTTCGATATCATGGACCATGGTAACTTTCTGTGCTGACTCTCTGTTATGCAGTGGTCTGGCTCATTCCTGGAGGGATGAATTCAAAAGGTTGTGCTGAGAGACTCCTGTTCCACTCCCTGAACATTGTTCTGTGGGGTCCCTCAGGGTTCTGTTTTGTCCCCCATGCTGTTTAACATCTACATGGAACTGTTAGGAGAGGTCATCTGGAGTTCTGGGGTTTGGTATCACCAAAATGCTGATGACACTCAACTCTATCTCTCCTTTCTTTCTGATTCCAAGGAAGCTATCTTGGTAGTGAAGCTATGTTTGCTGTCAGTAACAGACAGGATGAGGGCAAACAAACTGAAGCTTAATCTAGACAAGGCAGAAGTGCTACTGGTCAGTCAAAAGGCAGATCAGGGAACAGGACTTTGCCTGTGCTAAATGGGGTTACGCTCCTTCTGATATCTAAAGGCTCATAGTCTTGGTGTTCTCCTGGACTCAACTCTGAGACTGGATATGTAGGTTTCAGCAGTGGCCAGGAGTGCATTTGCACAGTTAAAACTTCTTCCCTTATCTGACCTGCCATAGAAAAATACGTTCTCTCTAGGAATCTCTTAAGTCCTCCAGTATTATTCTGTGGTTTACTTCTGTTGCAAATGGACCATGGAATCATGCTATAGGACCTAGAGATTCCTAGATAGAATATATTTTTCCATAGCAGTGGAAGATAGGGTAAGAGTGTTCTTAAAGAGAAATAACCAGGTAAGAAAATAGCATTCATTAATTTTTATTTTATTTTTACTTGTGCTTTTTCCACTTTCACAAGGGTCTTGTGTCTCTAACCCACACAGAAGTAGAGGGATCATTGTATTCTGATTTTCTATCATTTAGGTCCCCAAGGTTTTCCAGTACAGTACAATTAAACACCAAGTAACAAAACAAAGGAACCTTAACCAATTCAACAACATGGCCTTGACATCACCCCCACACAATGAGACAGACAATAGCTAAGAAGAGATCAGTATTAAAGCTCAAGCAAACAAACTTAACCTGGCACCTGAAAATATAAACAGCAGTGCCAAGCAAATGCACTAAGGGAGGGAGTTCTATAATTAAATGCATCATTAGCAATCTGTCTCTAGCCTACCCATCCAACCTTTGAAAACAAAGACATCTTTAGAAGAATCTTTGATTGTTCTGAGGATTCAAGTGATGAGTATGTTTTTTGTACCTAGTAATTCTGTTGTTTTTCATGCCTTTTAGCAGTGACAACTTGGGTATAATCCCGGCTTACAAGCATGTCCACAAATGTTACTAGCCCATAAACATTCTTTAAATTCTAACTGCCCACATACATCTGTGCTAATCACTTGCGGCCTACATAAATACACAGAGCTCTCATGTCTGTTTCCCTGTAGACAATTCATCCTCATGACAAACCATCAGTTGAACAGCTACTTAAGGCCTTTGCCATACTGGCAGTTTCTGCCAATTTGTTCCATGTCTTTTTGCCCCTTTACTCTTCAGTCTCATTCTCCCTCTCTCTCTGTTGCAAGAACTGAACTGGTGTGAGGATGGATTGGTTGTGAGAGAAATAAAACTATTCCTTCTTCTAAGATCCCTGTTCCAGCCCACCCACCCCCATTCCCTCGTTTCATTATCTCCACTGCACACTTCAATTTAATGCTTTTAACTTTTTTATAACTCTCTCTAGAGCCTTAGTGCTAAAGTGATAGACTGATATGCTGGAACAATACCACACATTATTTGATCTGGAACAATCACCACACATTCTTCGAACTCAGTGGAGGAAAGCTTCAAACAGTGTCCTTCCTCCTTCCCTGCTGAACACCTTCAACCTTAGTTGAAATTAACAAGTATGCGGAAGGTTGATCTTCCCAGCACAGGACCCAACTACTTTGCTGCTAAGGCTCAAAAAAGAGAGGGAGAAAGAATAAATGACAATATGGTGGTGGTGCCGGGAAGGAAATAATGCACAGGGTAGAACTATCCTGAAAATAGGAATGAAATTAAACACTAGACAGTTAAAAATCCCTTAACTTTGGAAAAACAGAAAATACTTAGGAATAGTGGAAGATAGACACTGTATGATAAGCAAAACACAATTTTTGGATTTTTAAAAAGTGAAAAGTATTACAACAAATACCGCTACCTCCATACAGAAAAGTCCTGAGTGTAATGATCAGTTCTTATAATGGACTGCTGATCCATCATCTATAAATCAAAAGGTAAGTATCTCTATTAGAGGTACAACAGAGACATGTTCTGAAAGAGGAGAGGCTGCAAAATTCAGCTGAAATGGGATTCAACATGCAGAGCTGAGATATCTGTACATCTTAGCTGCTATCTCAAAGAAACAGGGAAATACTCCTAACTGGAGCTCAGGAACAGAGATAAAACCTAACATAGGAGCTGGATTTTAAAAAAACAAAAGAAATTCTAGAGTATGTGCATATCTTCATGCATATACATAGTACCTTAAGATTAAAAACATTGAAGAAGTCTGCTATTAGCAATGTTGGAGTGAGAGATATAGTGATCCCTTAATACCAACACAAGATGGAACAAAAAAACA